>OU426895.1:14356357-14956357 GCA_911387775.1 Thymelicus sylvestris
AAAAGTCTATAATTCTTGACAAAAAATAACCGACTTCAAAATAAATCAAAAACTACCGGTCAGATCTAGCTCAAATTTAAGTGAGACCAAATGACAAGCACCAGCTTTCGATTAAAAAAGAATCATCAATTTCGGTTCACCCACTCGAAAGCTCTGAGGTAACAAACCTAACAAACATAAAAAACAGTCGAATTGAATACCTTTTCCTTTTTTGAAGTCGGTTAAAAAGTAAACTTGTAATTATGAAGTATCTATATTTTTTGGCCGCAACGCAACACGTCGAAAATGCGTTCGATGTTACTAATGAAGCGATGCACGATGGTAACTTACATCAGGTCATCGTCAGCTTATTTGTCGACTAGTTACATCCTATTCTACTAATATTACAAATGTCAAAGTTTGTATACGAGTAGATGTTTGTTATTCTTTCACGCAACAACTATTGAACGGATTTCATGACATTTAGGACGCAGATAAACCAAGATCTAGAAATTCTAGAATAACACTTAGGGTTTTTTATGCAAATAGCCGGTAAACGAGCTGACGATCACCTGGGGTGGTAAGTGGCTATCGTCGCCCATGGACATTAGAAAACACTGATGCGAAGAAAAAGAAAGAAAGAACTGGCTCTCAAGCCCCCAGCTGGAACACGACGAGTCGTTCGGCGGCTGACTCATGCTCAAGGGTGGTAGCTATCCAGGCGAACCCCATGGAGAAATACAATACAATCCCTCGAGGGGCCCTACCACCAGCGGGCCAGCAGTAAACGTTAAAAAAGTTAAAGTAACTCATTATTCCTTGACTTAAGTTTTTTTTTTTTTTTTTTTATTAGTCATTTACGGTTTATTAGTTGCGCTGAAGACATCGCCAGAACATGGTTCTGAATGCATCATGCATACAAGCATAATTGATTAAATAAATATACGTAATTGTCCATTATATTTTTGATGCGTGATCCACGTACGTAATTCTTTAAACCAACATTTCAGTGGCAAAGGACAATGTATTGCACAACGGTGTGAGACAATAATAATTCTCGTATCTCTACTTATTAAGTAGCATTTTCTTCTCCATCAGCAATATGATTATGATTGCTTTATGAATATTTACAAGCATTGAGGGTGACCACCTGTTATCAGTATTCCTTGACTTGTTATTTGGCGGTAACCCAAAAACTATGTTGACGAATGTTAAAATGAGATATGTAAAAATCAGCGTCGTAAAAGATAAGATAAATAATGTTTATTCTAGTAGGTAGGGCGTATTTTTATGCGTAAGATTATATCACATTTTGATTGGGCATGATAAGCTTGATTCATCATAATCAATCTCTTACGCCCCAACTCAGAGTCACTAACGGTTATTTTAATCGCACCTTAGTAAACTATCACCATACAAAATCTGTACTAAGGAGCGATTTAAGTAACCGTTAGTGACTCTGAGTTGGGGCGTTAGTCACTAGAAAATGCTAGGTATCAAGAGTGGTACTCGTAGTAGTAAAGGGACTCTATCATTATTGATTAAGGAAATCTGTTTACTAATTCTTTTAACATAATCTTTTTAAAACTATAGAAAATTCATTTTTGTCATGAGTACCTAACCTACTGAAAATTATACCCTGGGTATCTTGGACTATTTTGGCCAAGGTTTTGATAGAATATTTGTATAATAGATAGAATATAAAAAATATATTTGAACAATTTCTATAATTCTACTAGCTGCCCAGACAGACTTCGTTCTGTCAAAAGTTTTGATTTTTTTTGAGATGCAAGCTATCCTATCTTTCAAGTTGGATCAAACTGCACACGGTGTGCAAATTTGATTATAATCGGTTAAGCAGTTTAGGAGTCCATCGCGGACAAACAACGTGACACGTAATTTATATATATTAAGATAAAAATAATAATTTGCACAACATAATAGCACATCAATGCTTCATCTCCAGACTTCAAAATGTAATTTTTCAGATGAAAGAATAAAAGGTTATTGTATCTTACCTTCACTCTTTCTTTATTCACGTCATCTATGATAATTTTACCAAATTATTATGGAATTTGATTTTCTAAATTAAATAGACACAGGAAGGAGTACGTAGCACTGTTTTTTACTTTGTGGTATGAGTTCATGTTTGTTTCAGACAAGAGCTCCTCAAATGGTACGGCTGGGGATACAAGGACTCCATGTTCAAAATGGTGGACGGCAAAGCGACTTTCACAGGTGACAGGTAATTATGGAATAATGGCTACAATTTTATTGTATGTATTGTAATGGAATTCACTGCATGGCTTCCAAAAGATGAGGCTTGCAAAGGATGCAAGATCCGAGTCAGTTGAACCCGTTTAGATTGAGTCGTGGATAGAAAATAATACCTGTTACTGTACTAAAGCACCTGCTTAGGAATGAAACATAATACATTTTTATTTGCTTGTACTCGTAGATGGAGAATAGGTTACCTTTCTTTTTAATGGAAATATCCGGCAAACGAGCTGACGATCCACCTGATGGTATAAAGTGGCTATAGTCGCCCATAGACATCAGCAACACCAAAGGCATCACTGATACCTTGACGGCCAAGAAAGAGAGAAGAAAAAGAAAGAAAGAACTGGCTCTCAAGCCCCCAGCCGAAACACGACGAACTGTTTGGCGGCTGACTCCTGCTCAAGGGTGGTAGCTATCCAGGCGAACCCCATGGAGAAATAATAATAGTAATAATAGTACCTACACTAAAAATTCTCTTAGTTATAAAAATATGGCCCCGTAACAGTTTTATTATTAGTACAAATAGATATAGATTAGTTAAGAGATAATGGCTAATCCGAGCGATAGAAGTTCCTCTAATACCTATATCTAACTATAGTACCCTTGTGAACTTAATTGTGCTAACAAAATTCTACCGCTAGCGGTGACATAAGAAAGTGGGGCTAATGAACAGACTCTACTCTAGTGGAATTCGCAATGAACCGCGTGGGCTGCTAAATTGTCGCTTCCTAATTCGCACGCCTCGGACGCCTGCCTGCCTAAACGATAGTAGACCTAATTGCTGCGCAAACCGATACCGGTTTATGTCATAAATGTAACTAATACGGTTGTTAATGATTCTCCAGGCCTCCAGCGTTGGAAATGCTAGATGAGAAAATATTTTTCAATAGATTTTATGGATGGGTACACAAAGAAGTAGATATAGAACCATACCATGCACGGATAGTGTCTTTAAGAAAATGCCATCATACGAGCTGACGATTCACGATGATAAGTGGCTATCGTCGTCCATGGATATCAGCGACACCAAAGGCATCTCTGATGTGTTGCCGATCAAGAAAAAGAGAAGTAAAAGAAAGAACTGGGACTTCAACCCCCAACCGGATCACGACGAATCGTTGGGGTATTACAAAGTGCAACCAGTAGAGATGTAAACCCGTAACCTACTCGTAGCTGGTAGTGCCTGTCGCAAAGCTAGGGTTCCTGGATTTTGTTTTGACTCACTAGACTGCTAGAACTGCTAAAGCACGAAAGTTCCACCATTTCCCAGAAAACCACAGCTTAAAACCGTTTGGCAAAGAGTGTTCGTAACATTGACATTTTAATCTATCTATACTACCCACATACTGCGGTAAGCTAATGAGCTCACCATGAGATGAGCCAGTGTGTCAGTTTAATGAATGATCTCCAATTAAATTAATCTAGCCGCTAGCGCGACTCATTTAGCGGCAGTAATACCGGACGTAGGAGTAGATCATGATTCGGTGTAGATTCCGTATTATCACTATGGCTTACACGTATTATATAGGAGAGAAGAACATAAACAAGCATGCTTATGACCAGGATATTACTAGAAATAGCCACTCTACACAGTAAAGTCGCAAAGACAAACATTTTTGTCTAAAAGTATCTAAGCCCTGCCTGCTGTGAACTTAAACAAGGATCTTTAGCTTAGCAGCGCGACTTAGATGGTCAGTGCCAATCACGTGCCAAGTAAGCCACAAAATCATCAGTTATAAATCAGAAATAAATCTTCTGGGAATATTACATGTGAGGATCATCGTGGATTGCAGTATGTCAATATGCAATGATTGCACGCCGCAACAATGCATAACAAATGACAGCGGTGCGGTACCGACAATGGTAAATAATCATCGTAAAACAAACGCGATTGTTCTTCAGAATATTCTAAATGAAATCTCATCACAATTATTACAGAGATCCATTGGTTTTGGTGTCACAAAATGCTGATTCTGTTAAGCAGTGTCAAGATATTGCGATAGTTTGAAAGGGTTATTAACAATGTACTGTTATACTGTACATAATATCATAGAAGTTATAGAAGGCGTACAAAGTGTACGAATTACGAATGAAATCCAGTTTAGGGACCACTTGGAAGTTAAGTCCAAACTAGCCTAAAAGAAACTGGGTGTGCTCAACAGTGCAAAGCAATACTTCACATCCGAACATAGGTTGCTGCTCTATAAAGCACAAGTCCGACCTCACATGGAGTACTTTATCAGTGCAATAGCTAAAATAGTTTTAAGGCCGTTAGTGTATTACATACCTACCTAGTATACCGACAATAGGCACTCAGCTCAACATCTTTTCAATACACTGTTGTATTCAGGTAAATATTGGATACATTGGTAATATTGGTAAACACATTAATGTTACGCAAGTCTGTACAAATTCTGATATTGACTAAATAAATATAGAATCCATTTGAAACCTAGGTATCTAATGCTTGTAAGATTTACCAATAATTAACGAGTCGATAACAATATTTTCATTTGTAATTTGTATGAATGCCTTTTTATATATGAAGGACACTACTCGTTTTATATTAAAAACACTACGAAACATGAGCCAATAGTTCAATTTTCAGGTATTGAAGTTTTACAAGTTTGTGGCATTATCAGGTACAGATGCCTATCATCCATTAAATATGCCTTTGTTGTATCATTGCATCTATCTCTTGCAGATATTTAATCAGCGGAAAAGAGTTGCCATACATCTTGCAGTATATAGAGGATAAACTGAACGTAGATATCCGGAAGCCTCCCAAAGTTGCCACGATGCCCAAATCGTTCCCCGAGAGCCGTTTACCCACAAATATTAGAAAGGAGTTGGAGGCGATAGCGGCAATCAGCGTCGATGGCATGGACAGGTTGATACGTGCACATGGACAGACCCTCAAGGACATATCACGGCTACGGTCCAACACATTCCCCAGGATACCCGATGCGGTGATATGGCCAGAGTCTCATGAAGAGGTGAGTCGTTTCAATAATCACAAACTCAATATTTTACCAAAAAGTGTGTGTCAACTCCGACGCACGACTGTAGTTTAACGGTTTAATGGTGATGATGATGATGTTTGACATCATCAGAATACGATGTACCAACCAATATTATTATTATCATTAGATGGCGTTGTTACATTTGTTACTGATCAGCCATCCAACGCCATCTAGATTCTGTGTTACGAATTACAGACAACGCTTAACGTAACGGAAAAAAATGATTTTATTCACCATAAAACATACTGCGGGCTTAAAATATATCAAATCGATAGTTATGGAGTTAAATTATTCACTTTAACTCCTTTTCACGAAATAGCGTCGTTATGGACACTAATATTATCGCTAAACATATACATATAAATATGTGGGTATTTCCCTCAATTCTTCATGGACCCATTATTAGAACAGAAATAAGATTTTTCCAAAGCTGTTGATGAATGACGGAGTTACGAGGAACAAACATGAGTAACTTTTTTGCAGTCTGATAAAAACTATTTAACTTTGCATTAATGGCCTACCACTGAGTACGGATCTCTCCCCTTGGGGAGGCCTACAGCATACTCCACCACGCTGCTCCAGTGCGGATTGGTTTGATTGGAGGGGTTAGTGGCCAACACAAGTGCCGGAAGTTTTTAAGCCACCCGAGGGTCTCCTGACATGGCTAAACGACTGTTATCTTACGAAAACAACGGGCTTTACGTGACTGACGGCTTTACGTGCCCTCTGGAGCAGGAAGTGATCAAGAATTTTTGGCACTAGCGGTCACAGTATAACGATACTGGTAAATTGGTAAGGACCAAGTCTGTCGTTTCAGGTGGTCAGAATAGTGAAGTGCGCGTCAACCCATTCGTTCGTGATCATTCCATTCGGCGGCGGCACGTCCGTGTCGGAGGCCGTGACGTGTCCCGCGCACGAGACCCGCCCGATAGTAGTGCTGGACACCAGCGGGATGAACTCCATCTTGTGGATTGATAAGGACCAGCTGCTAGCAAGGATACAGGTGAGTTCATTGAATCGTAATCTCAAAATACATCACTCCTGTACGGAGTGGTTGGACAAGTGAAAAAATTCTCAAAAATTGGTTAAATGATGAATTTTGGCCTGGTGGAATCGTGGCCTGACACGCACTTGCCCGGTTTTTGGGGATAGAGTGGACCAAGGCTACCTTCCATGAAGACGGCACGATGCCGGCAGAATCGCAGAGTTGGAAAAGGAACGTTAAAACCGGGGTCAACTCCAGAGCGCACGTTTTTAGCACAACAGGTATACCATCTGGCCTATTCGACTTGTCGATGTCGAGGGAAAAGAGCTTGACGCACGGCATTCTGAGTAAAACGCACGTCAGGCATCAGCTCACCACACAGCAGGATGGTAGGCGGTGTGTTACCCCCGTCATCAACAATCCAGTTAGACGCCAAGAGTGTGCCCAGTATTTCGGCTTTCTCTTTTGCGGTGTGGCTATTATGGTGTATATGGTGTATTGTCTGCTCTGCGCAAACCTACACTTGTTTGCTTATTAAATCTGTTGATCAAAGCCTACCACCCATGTGAGCAGTGACGGATTAACCCTTAATCAAATTAAGCAATTGCCTAGGGCATCACGTCTAGGGGGGCACCAGAAGAAGCACAAAAAAGCACAGAAAACCACGTTGACATACGAATAGGGGGGCCCACAGGCGTGGATTGCTTAGGGCATCAAGTAGTCTTAATCCGTCACTCCATGTGAGTCTACACCTACACCTACTTGACAATTATATGTGTTAATTGTTCCACTAAAACCTTCCAGGCAGGTATAGTAGGTCAAGATCTGGAGCGAGAGATGCGTGCACGAGGGTTCACGGTGGGCCACGAGCCGGACTCATACGAGTTCTCCACCCTGGGCGGCTGGGTGGCCACGCGAGCCAGTGGCATGAAGAAGAACACGTACGGGAATATTGAAGACCTCGTTGTGCAGACTAAGGTAAGGAAACTTACACGGACTGTTGGAAACTCCAAATATATTTTTCGCAGATTTTAATGTCGGTTCACTCGCAGCAAGGAATTAATGAAAGAATTTTTAATTTATTCGTACAATCCATCCGTCCTATCCGTCTATTTATCAAAATATTGATTTAAATAAATGTGAAAAATAAAAAATAATGTTTTTCCAAGGTGACCTTGAAAATGAAATATGCGGGTATTTTACCTATCATATTCTTAATCAGCGCGTCAAAATACATAGGTAAACCAAAATTCAGATCAAACGGTGGTATGGGTAAGGAAGTAAATCCAGAAAATTGTATGCTCAAGTAGGTATTCATTTTTAATAGTTTTTGTTAAAAAAAATCAAAAGCACAAATTTTTTTTTGGTAAACTTTGTACTATAAAAAAGAAAATAAACTCCCAGGCACTCCACTACACACAAAGCTCACAGTAAGTTTAAACCTGTTCCGGATCAATGTGCTACCCGAAATAAAGTAGACATCGTTATGCTCGTAAAAGTTCTCAAAATTATAAAGATTTTACAACAAGGTTTGTCTTTATTGTGGTAATTTACATTACTATGATGCTTTGTTACTATTTCCTACAAAAATGCAATACAACTGTGTTTCTATTTGCAGGTAGTGACACCTGTCGGCGTGATAGAGAAGAGTTGTCGCGTGCCGCGCATCTCGTGCGGGCCCGAGTGGGAGCACGTGGTCATGGGGTCTGAAGGATGTCTCGGCGTCGTCACTGAGGTATGATTAATAATCCTATTCTCATCTTATCATCATTAATATACCTTATATAATATGGAGCGCTCATAGCCCGACGGCTTGTGCCGATCCTAAGTAATCAACTACAGATATATCTGTCTGATCAACAAAGATAAGTAACTGCGGGCGCGGGCGCGGATTATTAAGTTTTGACATGATAATTAGGTATACCTATCCTCAGATTATATCGTATTTGTGATCTGATTTCGGTATTTTGATGGGCTATGACCGCTAGTAGCAAAAAATTAAGCGCTTCCGTGCTTCGGAGGGCACGTAAAGCGTCGGTCCCGTTTATTAATAAGATAACAGTCGTTAGGCCAGGTTGGAGACCCTCCGGGCCGCATGAAAACTTCCGATACTTGAGTTAGCCACTAATCCACACACACACTTCACCAATCCGCACTGGAGCAGCGTGGTGGGCTGGCGTGATGGTCCCTCGTTTTAAAATTTTTGTTTGTTTGTGTCTGCGTTTTTTCCGGCTAATCTCAGGAACGGCTTAAACTGTTGAATGGACTACATGAACCACATCACGATTCTATCGCGGCGGTATCGATACGCCTTCCGTTTCTTTTCATCTTTTTAATAAAATAATTCGCACCCAAGTGTCTTCGCGTCACATAAACTGACCGTACTCTGAACAATGCCAGGTGACGTTAAAAATCCGTCCGCTGCCGCCGGTGGTCCGGTACGGGTCGCTGGTGTTCCCGGACTGGGACAGCGGCGTGCGCTACGAGCGGGAGGTGGCGCGCCGCCGCCTGCAGCCCGCCAGCATACGGCTCATGGACAACGAACAGGTGAACTCGCATACACACATAGACACAGAGAGAGACAGATAGACACACATATATATAGATAGAGAGAGATAGTATAATTTACAGTGCCACCAACTTATCTGTGAATTGAAGGGGGGCGCTGTCGGATGCATTGGACTAATCATTGGATCATGGATGCAATTCGGGAGATAGGAAATGACAAATGTCTGAGCACAAAGAACTTATGAATGAACCGGCATTAGTTCCAATTTTCGCCATTTCACAGATAACTTGGTGGCACTGTGTATTTTAACCATGAATAATTTTCTCCTATACACACACCCGCTTAAAACAAAGAAGACACAATTTTCTTAGGAATTCTAAATTAGCTTAACCATTTATAATATTTTAATGTTTATAAAGTAGTTTAAAGCAACTGCATCAATTTACGTAACATCTATTATAAAGTTTTTACTATATTTTTCATCATTTCTCTTTTTCCAGTTCCGCCTAGGCCACGTATTAAAGACGAAATCTTCGTGGGGTGGGCTCCTACTAGATGGTCTCAAGCGGTTGTACATAACGAAGATCAAAGGCTTCGACCCTGAGAAGCTGGTGGTGGTCACGCTGTTGATGGAAGGTACTTCTGAGGAGGTCGCGGACAGTGAGAAGAAGCTGTACAGCATCGCTGCCACGTTTGGGGGGGTCCCGGGGGGTGAAAACAACGGCAGGGTCGGATACACGCTGACATTCGTTATAGCTTATATAAGGGTGAGTTGGCTTCTGTTATTGTTGGCGAAGCAGTGGTCGAGGAAAATGAAGCATAGCGCCCTTCGACCAGGTTGACTGATGCCCTGACAAAGGCAACGGTTTCCGCTGTGTAGTAGTTGTTGCACTCACGCGCACACGTATTATTTGGATATAGTGATATGGTTGACTTACATTAGCTCGTTACGACATCAGTAGCTAGGGTAACACGTCTGGTCGCGTCTACGACTCTCTCGTGACTGACTCAGTGTTGCCCCACTACCCGTGTTCCCGAGATAACATGATTACTGCTATAACTATAATAGCAGTACAAACACTACACGCTAGATTCAGATGGCTCACTAACAGAGTGTGATTCAAACCAAGGAGATTATATTTAACGATGGAGTTTTGCCATATTGGAAACTGACCAAATCTCATGCTAGCATACCTCGGTATCGTAAGATGCGACAGAACCCACCAGGTAAAATATTATTGGGTGACTTCAAGGCACATTTTGCGACTGTCTTATTTATGCTCCTCCTGACGACGCCAGTGATGATCATAATGATGATGATGATAATAATGATGACTGATGTTACAGGACCTGGCCTTCGAGTACGACGTAGTGGCGGAGTCGTTCGAGACGTCGGTGCCGTGGGACCGCACGCTGGCGCTCTGCCGCAACACGAAGGCGCGCGTGCGCAGCGAGTGTGAGGCGCGGGGCATCACGCACTACCTCATCTCGTGCCGGCTGACGCAGACGTGAGTAGTGACTACTGGTGATACTGCAGTCGTTCTCGATGGTCTGTCTCTCCATTATCGTTAGTAAGCAGGGGCGTAGTTACCGCCGTATCAGCCATATCAATTAATATCGACCCCCGACTGGTAGTTTAATGACGCTTGCTCTACTGATCCACAAGGCGCACTTTTAACCACGAACTTCACTTTTCAAAACTTGACGCTTCCCAAAGCTCGCCAGACTGCTATTGGCATTCCTTTTATTCTCCCGAAATTTGTCAGCTAAAGTTAGAGCAGGGACCCTTCAATAAATATTGATCCAGGGCTTGTTTTGGACTAGCTATGCCATGTAAGTTTCGTAGTCCAGCCTGCCACTAGGTGTGCGTACAATGACGTAAATGTTGGATACCAGGTACGACGCGGGCTGCTGCATCTACTTCTACTTCGGGTTCAACAGCGCGCGCTGCGCGGACGCCGTCGCCGTGTACGAGGAGATAGAGGAGGCGGCGCGCGAGGAGATACTGGCCAGTGGAGGTGAAGCTGAATAGTTTTTTTTCTTTGCTTTGAATGCGCTTCATTCTCTGGAACTGCCAGTACCATTTGAAAAAATATTTTTGTGTATGATTGCTACAGTCTCGAGGAAGGCTATTGCGACCTGTAATACTGATCGCTAGTTGCATAACCAAAAATTTGTTTCATTCAGCAGCAATTAGCTAATCTAACCTCAACGAACCCACGTAAGCAATGTAAATCTGGTGTTCCAGGCTCGATCTCCCACCACCACGGCGTGGGCAAGCTGCGCGCGCGCTGGTACACGCGCACGGTGGGCGCGCCGGCGCGCGCGCTGCTGCTGGCCGCCAAGCGCGCGCTCGACCCGCAGGACGTGTTCGCCGCGGCCAACCTCGCCTTCTGTACACCTGACCGAGTCGCTGTCGCTAGCAAGCTGTGAACGGACGGAATGTGTGATCACTGATCTGTGACTGGGCCGAAATACGCCCTGCTGAGGCTTCGTGTAGGACGCAGGTGTGGAAGGAACTTACTCGTAGATGTAAATCGCGGGAAATTTTGTGGCAGCTGTCAGTCAATTGACAATTTTTTTTTTCACGTAAACCATGGATAATTCTACGCTCCATGACTAAATGATAAATGAAAGTAAAGAAATGATGAGAACCATTTTTTTTCGTTTTTCAAACATAGACATTGTATATTAAACATAGACAGTACTTATTTAATTTTCGAGGATTTTGGGAAATTTTCGTATAGGTAATGGGTGAAGGGTAAATAAAGAACGTGACTTTTGAGTCCCATAATTTCAACCCCACATACAAATAATAATAAAAAAAGAGATTTTTCGAACTAGAAACACGAAAACCCTATTTTGTGGTGAGGTATTGATTATGTGTAAAAATTACCTTTTTCTTAGCCAATGTCTGTAAATATTCCTCTCCACTATGGGTAACGTCTTTTATGTCTATAAATGCACTAAATGGATAGGCTTGACGTTTGAATATTTTTTTAAAATAAAAAATGATGCCTTTTACTTGTAACTTCGTTATATTTGTATATTGCCTAGGTGATGAATAACTGAAGTGGTGTGTAGAACGATATTGATGTTAAGTGCGTGTGCATTGCTCAATAGGTGTAATTTATAGTGTTCATAATTATTATAATATTTATGAATTGAATTTAAACTTCCACGCTTTGCCGACTTATTATCGATAAACAATCTGTGTGTTGTAAATGTTATATACATATATGTTACCTTGTACCCCTCAACCCAACGGTTCGCGAGATATTTGCTTTATTTCTACCGTCCGCCGTTTCAACCGTACCCAGTCACCCCTATTTAGAAGACTCAACGCTTGGTGTAATATTTAATTTAATTATTATTTACCTGCTTTAAATGTCCTGTATATACCTACATATACACAGTTATAGTCTGTTTTTTCATATCTACTTGCCTTATTTTAACAAAAATTTTGTCTTTTCATTTAAATTAATAGTAACATAATTTAATAGCAATTTAATATAAGACAGACAAAATGATAACGATTTAATAATAATAAAGTATAAATAATTTAATATTGAAATAAAAATGTAGAACCAAATAAGACAAAATAAGTTTAATATGAAAAATCGGCCTAATTGCTATACCTAATATAAGTTGGTTTACAAGTCGGCAAAGTGCGCAAGTGTCAATCGGGGTAGATAAATATTAATTTTATTTTGATACAACGACGCGAACAGCGCAAATGGTAAAATGCACCAAACATTCCCGTTTTTTACTTAGTATAAGCGAATGGAAAAATACTATTTCATAATTTATACTTTGATAATTTAACAAATGACAAGTTAATAAATTAAGAATTAAGAATGTTTAACTGGGTTGTTTTTATCATCATACCATCCTTTCACACATAATAATAAAACTGATCGATGTCTGTACAGTGTACAGTAAAAGTTGCCAAAAAGTAACTTACAGATTTTTTGTCTGTAGGTGCGTTTGTTCCGGCTAATCTCAGAAACGACTTAACCAATTTGGATGCAGTTTTCACTAATGTATTTTAGTAAGTTTGGGTTACTAAGTGTCTGCTTTATTTCAATAAAATTGGTTACATAGAAACGTTACGTTAATTTAGATAAAGAAAGAATCCCATCCATACCATTTTTCTAGTGTGGACTGTCTGTGTCTATACTAATATAAGTTTCCCGAAGCGAAGCAAAGATTTCTAAAAGTTGCTAATAAAATAAATAAAAACTACCCGGATGACCGAGCTTTACTCGGTTTAGTTTTAGTGCTGCTACTCGCCAATAGATGTCAGGAAGAGTCTATTGTAGTAGTTTTTCATTGCCTGAAAACACAGAACAAACAACATTAATAGGTACCTACTAAAAAAAATGAATCCTATATAGTTAGATCGATTTATCGCCCCCGAAACCACCTGTATACTAAATTTCATGAAAATCGTTGAAGCCGTTTAAACAACAATTGCTCGTTTAAAGGTTTAGATGTTACGCATTTCGAGGAAAGACGTCGTCAGAATCGTCGATAGTTCAAGGGTCGGCAATGATCGAAGTCCGTTACACTAGAAAACAATCTGGAAGCAAACACGGCAGTCGCCGCCGCAATCAAAAACTTCTCGTTCACTAGGTACCTACCTACTTATCCTAGCCAAAGTAACCATAGTAGGTATTATGTAATAGGTAACCAGTAATATCACTACCAATTTAAATACCTATTATTTTTTGGGTCCATACTTCTACCTACCATAATAATAGGTAATACCTATAATAAACAATCAATCTAACTAGCAACAACCCATAATTGTCCCACTGCTGGGCTCGGGGTCTCCTCTCAGAATGTGAGGGTTAGGCCATAGTCTACCACGCTGGCCAAGTGCGGATTGGTAGACTTCACACACCTTCGAGAACTTTTTATGGAGAACTCTCCGGTGTGCAGGTTTCCTCACGATGTTTTCCTTCACCGAAGCAAGTGATAATTAACATGTAATACGCACATAATATTTGAAAATTAGAGGTGCGTGCCAGGATTTGAACTCGGGCCCCTTCGTTCGGGAGACCAACGTTCTACCGCTAGGCTATCAAATCGAATAGGCAATCTAACTAACTGTAATTCAAAATACGCACAAGAATGTAAAAAATCGTAGGATACACCTCAGATTAAAGGAATAAAAGGATACACGATGGGTATACGCTTTTTTTAATGGAAATAGCCAGCAAACGAGCTGACGATCCACCTGATGGTATGTTAAGTGGCTATCGTATGAACATCAGCAACACCAAACCGAACACTTAGAATAATAATAAACCGAACACATTACTGATGCGTTGCCGGCCAAGAAAGACAGAAGAAAAAGAAAGAAAATGTTTGCGAAGCGATTATTTTTGTACCGTGAACAATTTGATATTGTACAAGATATGTACCTAAACTAAACCTACGTGCGAAAAACATTAGGTACTTGCCCTTTGGTAATTTTTTTATTCAATATGTATTTCTCCAAAGTTAAAATAAAAACCCAAAAACAGAGCAGAAAAAAAATTATCTTGGTCTAATTTCAGTTTTCAATAAATTAAATCTGGCCGTTTCCGCTTGCTTAAATTGTTGGCTGAAATATGGATACAAAATAATCTCTAAAAAATTGTAAGACACAGTATTGATAAATATTGTATGTGTTATTTAGTTTTTGTTTCCATCATAATCATTTTTACCCCCTTAGAAATTATATTATAATCTGTATCAACAAGTAATGATTTGACTTTTTAATTATCAATCAATCTATAGGTACCTACATGACACTTAAAAATCATTGACAGCTTTCCGTTTTTTTTTCTTTCCGTTTTTAAAAAAATGGCGGTGGATGCATAAATTCTGCAGTCCGCTTTTCTTTTCTTGATTGCTTCTACGAACAGTGAAGATCGAAAGAGAGACACAAACAATCGAATAACATTGAAAGAATAAAAGAACATAACGTGAAGTTAAACCTAGTATGCATAAACGTGATGATATTAATATTAGGATAAAAACATTGGTTAGAAAGTTTGCAAGATACTTCCATTTGGCCCACCTGCGATCAACATTATTATAACTCAGCAAGATGATAGATTTGTTTATGCCCTTTCGTTCGTTTCTGAAGTTCGAGAATGTGTGTACGGATAACAACGTATTCCGAATGCATTATAAAGTGACAGTGATCATGTTATTGGTGTTCACATTGCTGGTGACTTCAAAGCAGTTCTTCGGCGAACCCATCCACTGCATGAGCGAGAGCGACAAGGACCACGATAAAGAAGCCATTAACAGTTATTGCTGGATTTACGGAACGTACACACTGAAAAGCAGATATGTTGGTTAGTACCTTTCTCCATAGAGTATTCTAGCATAGGTAGGATCTGTGCCTCATGAAGAGTCGTACAATTTGGGAGATTTATCCAAAAAGATACTGAAGAATGGTTTCATAGGTTACAAGTTTCATGAATCAAAATTTTGATCTGGTCTCAGGTATAGAAGGCAAGCACATGGCGTACCTAGGAGTGGGCCCTGAAGCAATTGAAGATGAGCCAGTGAAGCATACATACTACCAGTGGGTGTGTTTTGTGTTGCTGGGTCAGTCCGTCATGTTTTACACTCCTCGTTACCTCTGGAAGATCTGGGAGGGTGGCCGACTGAAGGCACTTGCATCTGATTTAGGTATGAAATTATTTTCAATTTTAAATACAATTATTATCTTATCATTACTGGGAATTAATTCTCGTATTATTTATTTCACAGTAAGTCCTTTGGTCACAAAGGATTGGTCAGAATTCAGGCGTGGAGAGCTTGTGTCTTACTTGAGCTATACCAATATTAATACCCACAATATGTATGCTTTGAGATATGCCTTCTGTGAAGTACTGAACCTTATAAATGTGGTAAGAATACAATTAAAATAAGCCCACATCTGCATTAGAACATCAACATGTGCTAAGTCAGGAAGATTTCAATAAACAATATCATTGTTTATAGATATACGTAATTTGATCTTAATCTGATCTGGTCAGCAGTGCTACTACACCTATTTATATTCTATCATTGCCATGGATTATTGTCACAAAATTATTATAAAAACATATTGCATAAATATAGATAAATTCAATCTATTAAAATTGTTCTGCAATTTACAGTGTCATAAAATGATATACACACAGCAAAATAAATCATTAAAACAGAAACTTTTAAAAACTTGGCATTATTCTCAATAAATTATTGAAACATTATTTCAGATTGGACAAATGTATCTGCTGGATTTGTTCCTTGGTGGCGCATTTCGTAACTACGGCGCTGCAGTTGCAGCCTTCACTCACACTTCCAGAGTGCCATCTAACTTCATAAACTTTGAGTCGGTAAACCCTATGGATCAATATTTTCCGAAACTCACTAAATGTTGGCTCAGAACTTATGGACCATCTGGCTCAATACAAGTCAAGGATAGGCTTTGTGTATTGCCATTAAATATAGTACATGAGAAGATCTTCGTTATCATTTGGTTTTGGTTCATATTCTTAGGGTTTCTTTCTACGTTAGCCGTTCTGTTTAGATTGGTAGTTTTTGCTTTGCCACCAGTACGTACACTCATGATGATGGGACAGCTGCGCTATGTCAAAAGGCGTGTAGTTTCGAAAATTGTAAAACGTTTTGGATTTGGAGATTGGTTCCTTCTTTATTTGTTGGGAAAGAATATAAACCCACTCATATATAAAGATTTAATTATCGAATTGTCTAAAGAATTAGATCCTCTACCAGTTATGCTTTAGTCAGAATCTCCTTGTTTATTTTTTATTTTTTCTTGTTTTAATAATTAAAAGATTATCTTAAGTGTATCATCTATTATCAGTATGTTTATCTAGGTAGTGTTACATTATAAACATTGGATACCTCAAACATTCAGGTTAGATTGGCTATATTGTTCACACAAAATGTGTAACTATTTATGAGCTATACTACTCAACATAATAATGATACACTTTTATGATTGAGATGTGCAGCAGGGTACTTGTTAGACTGATTCTTTATCAAGACTGATTAAGCTAT
Source organism: Thymelicus sylvestris (assembly GCA_911387775.1). Taxonomy (NCBI): domain Eukaryota; kingdom Metazoa; phylum Arthropoda; class Insecta; order Lepidoptera; family Hesperiidae; genus Thymelicus; species Thymelicus sylvestris. Next base: position 14,373,207 of record OU426895.1, read on the forward strand.
TGATTAATTATAAGCTGAACAATTATGCACAAAGTGTACTTACCATCAATAAATTAGTATACTAAACCTGTTAATTATTACTTAAATTAATTACTTTAAATCCTGTGCCTGCATATTGCGTTAAGTTTGTTATAAAAGGTTCTATGCAAAAGCATATATTTTGGTTTTTATTGTAAAATATTTGTCTTTATTGTCACTTGTTAATTGTAATTGTTACATTAATTTGTAAGCTGTGCCAAGTGATCTCAATAAAGTGAACTAATTGTTATAGAACATTGTTTTATGTCTACAACCAATTACCATTTTCTTTGAAATAAAATCACAAGAAATAAATGGATATTTCAGTCTATTTATAATAACTTCAGTTTCAACTTCACAAATATTTATTTTCAGTGTTGCAAGACAATGTAATAAAAAAATTATATTAACTAGATCTTATTTCAAGTCACAAAGTTAACCTGAGCACCCTCTACATCCGCAATGCACACACTCAACTATCCGGCCCTCTTCTAACTTACTCTTGGGCACCCTACAGATACAGTTTGTAGCAAAGTTTGTATCTCTAGTTTGAATACATCTTAAACAGCAAAGATTTTCATATCCTATCTTTTTCCATTTAGCTATGAGGTTTGCGTCTGCAATCTTCTCATCCAAGCAGTACTGGTATAGCTCCCTGCTGATTGCTTTCCTTCTGTAGAACAGGTCATATATGTAACGGGACTTCTGGTGGTGGATTTTGAATATTGGCCAAAGGGATTCCTGCTTGCGCTTCCCCTCATGTGGCTCCGTCTCAGCTGGAAGTTTTTAAGAAGCAAGTATTAGTCATTACCTTCATAATATTACAGCACTCGATACAGTCAATAAAATAGTTATGTAGGTTAAAGTCCAGTGGCGTAGCTAGCCCTAAGCAGGCCCCATATCAATATTTGATGTGGGGCCCCCTCGACGTTAGTAGCTGTCAAATATAAAAGGAGGACCAACTGTAGCGGGCGCTGGCGAGCTTTTTTTTGGGAGTGTTAGTGGGGGCCCTGTATAATTGATACGGCGCGGCGGCGGTAGCTACGCCCCTGTTAAAGTCTCAAGTACCTTCTCTCATTTTCTGCTCTAATTCTTCCAAGGTTGGCTCAATTAGCTCCCATCCCTCTGGGGGTGACTTACGACTCCGGCGGACTTTAGGCATCGCTTAATTGAAGCTTAAAGCTTACAGTAAAGTTAATATTGAATCGTACGCTGTCGAGTGTCGGAGTTGGGAAAAAGAGAAGTCGAAGTGACTCGTCGAATCGTAACGTAATTTTTCAATGGAGAACCTTGATTACAATAAATAATCAGCATGGAGTTTAGGAGTATGAGATTTTTATCAGGATCACAAGTTAACAGTTTTCTAAAATCCCAAATTTCACAATATTACAACAACACATTTCAATTTTCAATCAACATTCAACATTGACAACCATAAACAAAACAATACATGCATGACAGCACAGAGTACTTAATCACTACGTTTTACTCGGCTCTCCACAGATCAAACCATGGATATACAATATTACTCTAACTGGATACATAACTTCGTAGTGATACCTGAAGATCGATGACGTCATAACGGATTTTTTTTTTATTTGTATTGTTTGTATTGTGTCCATGTTAACGATGGTCCCAGGATATATCATTCGATTGTGATTTTTTATAATGGTATAAAAAAAACATTAAGATGAATAATATATTTATTTTTAGATGTACCGGAATAGGGATGTTGACTAATTTTAGGATTCAATTTGATTTTATAGATAGAACCTTAAGATTCACGAAAATAATATTATAAAAATAATAATCTTCAAAATCTAAAAGCAAAAATTAATAAATAAAAATCATTTTCAAATTTCCCACCAAAAACGTCACGTGACGTCACTAGCCGATATTCAATACTGTCTGTCGACTGAAATTAGTTGCACTTGCATATAAAATAAGAACAATGACGTCACAAGCTCAAAATGGCGTTTGAGGTCACATGACATTGACTACTATTTTTAAATTTTTAAATAATTATATTTAATTTATTGTGATTGATTTCGACCAAAGATTAATATTTTAGGTGTTTAAATGTTTTCCTTGATACTTTAAAAATAAATTTATTTTAATTTACTGATAGTGTCAACATCCCTATTGTGTACTTTAATTTGCAGTTTACTCTTAATGCAATAATTGTAATTCGGTAATTTCGAAGAAATTTTAATAAAATGTTTTGTTTCAATGTTAAAGTTTTTCCACCAGAAAAATTACCTATAGAAAACATTTAGAAGAACCATAATATAAAATAGGACATATTTTTTCTAAGTATGGACACCCTAGAATTATAATGGGCAACGTCAATCCGGCCTGTGATTGGTCGAATGGTCATTCCGATATGACGTCATCAATCTTTAGGTACCTCTACAGTCTCTCATCCAGATACAGTATTATATCCATGGATCACACACATCCACAGACTAATTTTAGTCCACACTTCCATTCCATAGAGTATAAATAGTTTATTAGCATTTTGTTCAGTGGCGTAGCTAGCCCTTCCGGGGCCCCGTATCAAAATTTTGCCGGGGGCCCCCCCTCGACTCGAGGGTAAAGATCTTTCTCAAAAGAAATAAAAAAGCTAGCGTGAATTAAAACAAATATAATATACTAGCTTTTGCCCGCAGCTTCGCCCGCGGTAGAGTTCGATTTTTTATAATTATCCTACTTATTTTTACTTAATTAGTTAGATTTAGTTGCCTATGACTTACATACCTATGATTTACATACAGTATTGTATTAATTGATAGCGTGATTCAGAACTTGCAAATATTTTTTACTGTCGCCATCTATTAACAACTTCCGAAACTAAATATCTAGCAAGTAACAAAACATCTCCCCATGGGGATGTTATACCGCGGTAAAAAGTAGCCTACGTTACTCTCCACCCTCCTCACTATCTCCGCACACAAAAACCATACCATATAACAGCTTCGTTGCGACGTGAAAGACGGACAAACAAACAAACAAATACACTTTCACATTTATAATATTAGTATGGAAGTATGGATAGTACGGACTTACATCGATTAATAAACCACATACAATCAGTACTCTAAAATTTTAATCTGGAGGCAGCTGTTTCGTTTCGGGAGATCTGAACGCGAGCGCAGACTCAGTAGCCGATGTGATACGACAAGGCAGGGAATTTTTTATTCGTAACTCATATTCATCGGTGGTAAAAACCAGCTCTGGTATAGCAGTCCCTGTATCTCGACATCTAATCAAAAGCATGCCGCTTACCATGCCTGGTCATCCGCGTGCACGCTTATAGATCTATCCACCCCAGGGCTTAATACAAAGTTTAACGCTGCCTCCTGGACTTTTTCCCAAAAATCTGTCAGAGAGCTCTTTATAGCCCCTTGATACCAAGAACTTGAGAGGACCAGACGGTATTCACGCAGTGGTGTTAAAGATGTGTGCTCCCGAGTTGATTTCAGCCCCGGATCTAGGGGCAAACCGGGGCACCCGCCGCGGGCGGCAATTCAGGGGGCACAAAAATCATAATATAGTATGATTAAAAATAAAAAAAACTTGCTGTAAAAAGCGCCTAACATACGGAAGCCTGCTTGGGAGAACAAATAAATTTGTTAAAAAAGAGTTCTTATTGACCCATTCATGAAAAATGCCAAGTATTATTTATTTGGTTTTTTTATCTTATCTTTATTGCTATCAAGTTTCTGCCCCGGTTCGAAAAATCGTACATCCGGGGCTGGTTGATTTCCCGTCTTAAGATGCTTATTCTCGCTATCTTATGCCACATGATACGTCTTCGTGGAAGGTTACCCTTTTTCATCCCATCCCCATAGTGGGCGATCTCAGCTAACTGCAGACCTATAGCGATAAGCCTATTATCTCCCTGCTTGCAACGGTAATGGAATTCGAGATTAACATGCAGCTCCTGGGATATCTGGACGATCATCAGCTGATCTGTGATCAGCAATATGGATTTTGCGACGTTCGTTCATTTGGTGATCATCAAATTTATCTTACGCACCTGTAGGCACCGTCAGGGTCTTGATCGCAACGGGAAAGCACTGGCAGTCAGTCTAGATTTTAGAAAACCCCATTTTTCATGGAGCCTCAATTCCAGGGTACCGTACTCACCGTCACTAAAAGAGTAAGATTCTGGGAGTTGACATATCGAGTGATGTGTAGTATCAGCGCCATTTGGAAGCCAAAGCTAAGTTGGCTTCCAAAAAGCTTGATGTTCTAAACCGGGCTAAGGAGTACTTCACTGCGAGGGAGGCACCTGCTCATGCTTTACAAAGCTCATGGCCGAATTGAAGTTTCATCCACCTCGATGAGACTTTGGAGAACTTCTACGGTCCGATTCTCCCATCATTTTTACCACGCACATGCTAACTGTAGAATGAGCTGTACTACGTGTAGCATGAGCTTCCTCTTGAGGTATTCCCGGAGCGCAGTGTCATGGGAGCGCAGCACTCAGTGCCGGAGAGCATCATGAGTCGTGTAGAACGTATTTTTTGTACATTAAATATTTTGTTTAAATTTTGATTAGGGCACTTACATAACTGATTAGAAGTTTTTTATTATTATTATCTGTAATGCCTGTTTGTCTTCAATTCGTTGAGTTTCCAGATTTAGAATCATGGCCGATTAAAGATAAATTGCATGATGCTAAAGTAATTAATACGATGAAAGATAGTCCAGAAAGTAATTTTTATGTTGATTTCACTTTTTGATGAAGTATCGATGCTTTCCGGGACATTTTTCGAATTATAATTGATTTCCGGATCATTTTACGAATTTTTTCTAAGGCGCATTGGGGGCCCCCTCAGCCCCGGGGCCCCGTATAATTGATACGGCTGATACGGCGGTAGCTACGCCCCTGATTTTGTTTATGGCGACCGTGTAGCCTAGTTGCATGGAAAATAGTGAAGGAATGCCATCTCTGTCATGCAGAGTGTCCGTGAAAACGCGTAAAATTACGGGTGGCGCGATGGCACTGCGGTGCCGTATCTACATATTTGGCGGAAACTAGCGACACTAGCGCCATTCATTTCGGTGACGCTGCGGATATGCACTATAATATAGGCATAACTCAGCAAACTTCACTCCGTCTACAACAGCTATGTTCATGGTTCGCTATTTGTATCACATTATCGCCATTCAGAAATGGCTATTAATGGAACCTCTATTTTCTGTAAACAGTTGGACACTTTTTCAACTTTCCCTTCATATGAGATGGCGCCCTTCTATATCAATGGTCCATGTCTAGTTGGTGGCGACCCTGCCTGCAAAGCGAGCGGTCCCGGGTTCGATTCCCGGCCGGGGCAAATGTTTATGTGTCAGGTAAATATTTGTATTCGGGTCATGAGTGTGATTATGATGTATTATTACCTGTGACACAGGTAATAACACTGCGGGGGTATGAGTGTGTTAGCGTTTAAACTCGTAAATAAAATAAAATAATGCTCTGTGGGATCTACCCATGGGCGTAGCCAGGGGGGGGGTTTCGGGGGTTCAAACCCCCCCCGAAAAGTTAAGGACTGAAATTTTTATGTGCTAATAAACCCTTAAAAACATTTTTCTAGACGTCATTCCGAATCGAATGAGCTATCGCAAATATTTTTAGGAGCTTTATTTCTATTAAACACCTTTAGCGTTAGCGTTAGTTTATGTACTTTTGGTCGTTGTATTTTCTTGAAAACCCCCCCCCCCCCCCCCCCGCGAAACTTGAACCCCCCCCGAAACTAAAACCTGGCTACGCCCATGGATCTACCGGTAGTGTTGCTCAATTATTACGGGGTTAAACTAAAGTTAAACCATGGATATATTAACGGAAGGTATTTTAGTTAAATAAGAAATGGCAAACACTTTAATAGAAGACTATTTTAACAACATAACTAAAGGTTTTCCAGTATTTCATTCCATTATTAATTCTTTATGAAATTATGGACACATAATAAAATACTTTTACAGTTTCAGGTATAGGAAAATATGAGTTCCTAATTTCCTATTTAGTTTTAATACTTTCTTGCATGTTTTAATTCACAATTAGAGTAAGAATCCGAAAACATTCAAATAGACTTCAACGGGATATTATGCATTGTATGCCTTGTATGGGCAATGTATAGGCAGATTGAGCAGTCAGTGTGTTCATTGAGATGTTGAACTTTATCTTCACGATAGATCTTCTACCAGGGTGTCGAATCGATGAAGGGATATACGTAGGTCCTCGTCTCCTCGATAAGTTTTCAAAGTTTTGAGATGCTCGTAATTTGAAAATGGAGTGCATCTGTATTATATATTTCTAAAAAGTTTTATTTGAAAATAGAACGCAGGTTGCTAGTTTAAAAAAAATTATGTTCCAGTTTCCAGTCATTTAACTACGATGGTTCCCGCGTTTTTCTTTGCAACGATTTGCGTGCTATGATATTTCTGAAAAACTTAGCCTTCAACGATTACAGTCAGTGTTAGGGAAGTCTTCCCCATCTCGAGCAACAGTTTTTAGATGGTTTATTGAATTTAAAAGGGGAAAAACAAACCTCGAAGATGACCATAGAAGTGGTCGCCCACAAACGGCAGTAACTGCAGAAATTGTGTGGACTACTGAAATGATGGTGCGAGAAGACTGACGAGTTACTTACTCGGACATCGAGAAGATTCTTGGCGTTAGTTCGGGGAGCGTTAACATTATTTTGCATCAGCATATTGGATTGAGGAAGCCTGTGTGGATTGGTGGCACGAAATGCGTCTACGATTTGAAAACGGAACGTCAAGACGAGTTTCGGAATCGGAAATCATCACAGGCGACGAAACGTAGATTTATCAATGTGATCCGGAAAATAAAAGACAGTCGTCAGTATGGGACTTTGCAGAAGGAAAGTTGCCGAAAAAACTGCAAAGTACTATGACAAAGACCTCGTAACGTCGCGTTTCGCAGCGGGCATGTGTCGACAACAATGTTGGAAAATCAAGTTTTCCAAGCTCTGCGAGAGGGGAGACCAAAGAATGGGCTTCGGGGAATCATGCTGCATCACGACATCGCTTGACGACTCTGTAGCCTAGTTGGTAGTGACCCTGCCTGCGAAGCGAGGAGGCCCGGGTTCGATTCCCGGCTGGGGCAGATATTTATGTGACAGATAAATATTTGTACTCGGGTCATGGGTGTTTTTGTGATGTATTATATGTATGTGTTGTCCATCCCACCTGCAACACAGGTGAAAACCTACTGCGAGGGTATGTGTATGTAAGTATGAGTATGTAAGCTTGTATGTAACAAAGACGTTTCTTGAGGAATCCGGTATTGAAAACTTGCCCCATCCACCGTACAGTCCTGATTTAGCTCCCTGTGATTTCTTTTTGTTCCTAATAATGAAGGAAAAATTAAAGGGAATTTTTATTCTCGTGCGCAAGAGGCCGTGGCCGTCTACGAAGTCGCAATTTTGGACCTATCGGATCAAGACTGGCAAAAGTGTTTTAATAGTTGGTTTAGGCGAATGGAACTTTGCTTATAGAATGAAGGAGAGTATTTCGAAAAAATGTAAAATAAATATTGTTAATATCTCGTATATTAAGGAATAGAGATTATGACTTCGATTGGATTTCGATAGAAAATGTGATTGGTGAGAGAACTGAGAGATAGTATCTCCAATTCTTTTACTTACATTGACTTTTAATTACGATTTCATAATGTTTACCCAAAACTTGAGGTAGGTACTTAAATAAAGTTATTGGCTTTTACAATCTATCGATTGGCAAATATGAAATACTTAGCCATTTTCAATGACCGTCACAACACACAACATTTTACCTGTGTGGCGCGTATGAATAACGGGGCTACCTACCTATACAGCGTAGCATTGAACGTATGAGTGTGCTTTGTCCCTCTCACGGGACTCATTCGAAAGCTTGCGAGAGCGGGAGAGCTATAGTTTACGTGCCTCGATTAGCACTGTTGGAATGCGGTGTTGCGCTCGCGCAGCTAGTCGAAACAACCAGTCTTTTCATTAGATCGCGACCGCGGTGTAGTGGCAGCGGATTGTCTGCTGGCCTACTCGAGAAGGTTACGAAAATATGTGTGAAAATTGCCGTTGCACGAGTGTTTGTCTTTGATAAGTGCTTTTATTGTGACCGTAGTGTTCAAAGTGTGTGTTATGAAGTTTAGTTGACGGAGGCTTTCAAGGAACACCGGGTGTATCGAGTATTTACCTGTAAGTAAGGCGTACGTGTCTCGTGACGTCGTGATTCTTGCTCCTGCCGATCCTTGAGTCGTGAACTTGTGTCAAACTATAACGTATTGTTTCGCCGATAACTTGCGAAACTATCGCATTGACTGTTTAACACTAAGTAGGTTGAACCTTCTCTCCCTCAGCTGTCTAACCTTTATACAATTTTCAATCTTTGAAAGTAGGTGTCTATTTCTCATTCACAGCAAGTGGCGTAGTGGTTTAATGTTGTCATACACGGTGATTCTGGGTTCGAATCTTGTACGCATTTAACATTTCCAAGATTGGTAGGTACCTACTACCTATGCACGTAATTTGAAATCGCTTGTTTTTTAAAAGTAAACATCGTAAGGAAATCTGCATTACGGGTAAGTATTTACTCAAAATATTTTTATTAATAATTCAATAGCCTATTTGCAAATTTGCAAAAACTATTTATAGGGCACGGACCTAAAAAAAATAATAAGAAATTACTAGAAAAATGCAGCAGACTTCCGTTTTCTAACTCCTTATTAAGTTAATTAAGTATTGGGTAATTAAACCTTTAATTTGCCGTAATCAAACTTAAACCAGGGCTACCTACATACTTTCAGACTAATTCAGACGCACACAGGAGTAAATAACTTTATAATATAGGAGGTAGGTATAATCTCTAAATAATTCTTTAATGCCTAATATGAAACATTAAGCTAAAGCACAGAATTACTTATACCTGTATAGAACCTATTTGGGCTAAAGTGAGAATTTCAGCTTTATTGTAATGAGTCAGGTAGTCTTTTGACCCTGGGTCAGTGACCTTTGGCTAAAAAGTACATACACCGCTGCAGCTTGCAGGTGCTTAAAACTCCAGAGTTGAAATTTAAATAGGTAGGTATTCATAAAGTCTCTCTTAGCATATTCATACATTTGGTAATCGTAGGTACCTACCTATATTTTATTTAATATCTTTATTTTATATTTATTATCTGCCATATGTAATGTACCTAGTACTTACCTACGTATTTGCGTTTTTCTACACAAATAATCAAATAATCATAATACCTAATTATGCTTTCCTAAGATCCTAAAAATAACAAATTTAACTGTCAAATTGTATTGTTGTTTAAGCTATAAGTAACTAACTATAGCAGTAAAACAATTTGTTATTTCCTAATAGGTACCTATTTAGAAAACAGCCAATCAAGCAACGTTGCCAAAAGACAGTTAAATAGCGTTTGTTCAGCTCGTCGGATGCTGTTTTGTCATCGACCTACGCAACTTTCGCTGAATAGGTAGGTACCTACTAGCACATCACGAGTCTGTTTGTTTTGCAAATATTTTGAAGTAAAAATCATAATTTAAAAGTTTGTTTGCATTTTTGTAGTATGACTAGCAGCTGCCTACCTGCGAACCTGTAGACTACTAATAGAGCCAGTTGTTTATATTGCGGTCGTCTTACGAACATGTTGAAATAGTTGAAATACCTATTAGTGTTGCAAAATACCCATCTAGGTATGCAGTGATTCTATTTATTAAATAGCAAAGTAAATAATGTTCATGTCGAGGTCGCCCCGATCCGATCCGAGGCGTTCGACTAATGTAAACATAATTATCACCTAGCGATCTATGATTGAATTTGGAAATCCTTTGCTTCATTATTATCTCTGGTTATTTAAGTAACAATAGGCTAAAATAAGTACCTATCGAAGGTTTGAAAGCAATGATCTCATTGATACCCAGTGTTAAAGTTAGCAATCAACTCTAGATGCTTAGCAAAAACAAGCCCCAAAAAAATAATGAAAGGAAGGTTTTTGATGTCTATAGTCGCAAAATCCTTCATTCTCATGATGAAATGACTTTAATAAACCTTTAATTAAGCTTAATATATTACATACACAGTAATTTGTATGTAATATATGCTTAATTTGTATTTACTTAATAGTCTATACTGGCTAATGATCATAGTTCGTACACAGTAGTTAAGGTTTGTTGAATACCTTGGCAGTCTTGTGACAGTTTCTAAGAACGTTTTTAAACCCCCTTTTTGTGAGTAGTGCAGAATAGTCAAGTGCTGAGCATAGACACTTTGTCGTACGTCGTACCCGATGTAAGTAATAAGGATCGATAATAAGGATATCCCAAAAATAAGAAAATTTGTTTTCTGTATACAATGTAGAGACATTCGCCATGTTCGATATTTGTCGAATTCGATATAAAGTCTACGGCGTGGCGCGAGAATAGGACCCTTGGTAGCCCGCTGCGTTTTCGAACCCAACACTTATCAAGTGCTATCAAATCCATGTATCGTTCATGCATCTTTACCTTTAAACAAAAAAAAATATAAGCCAATACTGATCGGTGTCTGTCGTGCTGTACCGATGACGTTACCGGAATATTAACGTGATGTCAGATCACGTTTTTTCATTATTGGTTTGTTATACGTTTACCTTCGACGAGTAGCATACGTGTTTCGTGCTGTAAGTGTGATGATCGGGAAGACTTCAAATACATTATAAAACACGGTGTCTTTAGTATTCTTAGCAGTATCACTAAAGTTTTGGCAATTTCGCTTTGACTTCGTATTGGTCATCGGGCATAAATCTCCTACTTTCAATGAATTTCATGTCCACAAATGTAAATATAAACCAAAGCGGGACATTTTTGATCTCGCGGGGCACAGTGGGACGGATAGCCTCAATGCAAAGTTACCGAAGTAAGTAGAATTTGCCGCATTCAATGGTCTAAGTACCTACTATTTTTTACCCTTAAAAACCTTGAATGATTACAACATAATGTGGACGATGTTTAAAATGTAGTAGGTAATATTAATATGTGCATTGTACAGACGTACTTAATAAGCCAAGAGAAAATTCGTGCATTGTTAACTCGACTATGTAACCACGGGCTCCTCCCACCTTTGGTGTCGGCTATCCGAGCCCCATATCCCCTGACAGCTGACGTAAAGGTCACGAGTTGATCACGTTCCTGCAGCCACTCCTGTCAGATAATAATATAATGATAATAATACCTATTTTAAAAATACGTTTTAAAACAAGAATTTAGCTGTGATTAGTAACTGAAGAATTCCCTCGTTTATTCGTTTGACTCACTGACCTTTGTCTTAGTGACCGATGACAGATGTAAGCCGACCAAAAACTAAATATCAGGGAGAGATCCGGCTGAGTCCGGTATGATGTCAGAGAATTCCTAATTCTTACTCACTTCAGTCACAAGTCACAACACTTTTAACACAACCACAATCTGTGAAATGCATGCCGTTGTAATAAGAATACTGAAGTGACAATAAAATTAATCTATTTCTCACTTCGATACAATCAAGTTTATACGCAATCCGTTTCTCAATACCTAACTTTAGAATTGTAATTTTAACACAACACTTCATCGAAACAGATAATTTTATAACAAATTATGTTGACAACGGAATTCCGGTTCTAGATAGATACCACTTCAACATCGTGCACTAATGACAGTCGAAGTTTCGCTTATTTGCTGCAGTTCATTAGTCATTACTAGGGCTTGTAATATCGGAAGGTTTTCAATATCGATATTGATTTTCGATATTTGATGCTAATATCGGAATTCCGATATCAATATCGGAATTATACATTTTTTTTTTAATAATTTAAATTTAATTTTATATTGTAAAGTAGGACGCCTTGGATAGCAAAAAGGTTTTTAATCAATAGGATAATGAAATAATAACGTCTTTAGTACTGTTTTAATCCCGTTCGTTGCAAATATCACCTAAATCTATTCAATTCGGTTTGGTTTTCGCGTTAAAAATTCACTACCTTAATTTTTTTAGAATTTTTGAATCGCAAAATAGTTTTTACTGATAGATGAAATTCAGCTGCACCAAATGTGACAGCTGTACGGCAGAAGCTATGCTTTATACAAGAATAAAAGCTGAAGTGACTTGAAATATCACAATACATTTTCTAGGACGCCTAGTTTCCTGGCAGCTGCCTTAACTTTGGATTCAATAAACCGCTCAAATTTAAGGTTCAAGTATATCTCAATTTCTTGCGGTGGGAGTATTTCATAGTTACATTCTGAAAAGTAGGGCCAAAATAAATGCTTCTGTTTTTGTGGCGTTGAATTTCACAAGTTTGGCGTCGCCCTATTCGGTGACTTCAGGCAGTGATTCATTCTTTCAACCCGGGCCTCTCTTCAGACTATATTTTGGTCGTTACTGGTCGGAAGCTTCCGACCAGGTATCGCTCGACCAGATCGTTGATATGTAGCAGGAATAGAGTTCTGGAGATAAAAGATCTCTGAGAAAGTCCGGCATTGTTTGTAATATGTGATGTAAGGTTGCTTGGGACGAATAATCTTTGATAACGACTCTAAATGAACGTTCACTCAGAAAGTCTTAAACCCAGCTGATCAGGCCAGGGAATAGGACATACGCAGGAAGCATGATCAATAGGCTAACATGCTAAACCGTATCGAAGGCCTTCGAAATGTCAAGGGATAAAGGCAACCGCATCTACATTATTCTTAAGGTCCTTGCCCCAGATACGAGTGGGTGTGATACGCTAGAATGCGGTAGAGTGGTATGCGTTAGGCTATAGCGCTAAGGTCACTAAGGAGATCATTGTGTTCTAGGTATGCAACGAGGCGCATGTTCAATGATAATCTTCCTGAGTATGTTGGTAATTGAAATTGGCCGTTAATTAGCAGGGTCAGCTCGATTGCCATTCTTGGGCACGGACTGCACGTTGGCAAGCTTCGACGCCTAAGGCACTATGCTCGTCTTAATTGAGAGACGAACCAAGCGTGGCAAAACAGTAGATAACTGGAGAGAGTTGGAATACCATCTGGTCCACTAGCTTTGTTCACGTCTAGACATCGCAAGGTTTTAAAAACCTTTGTTGTGAACCTCCGATGGCCGATAAATGGCCATTGACAGTTAGATGCGAATTCTCAGCAACTAGAGATTCGTACGGATGATCTGCAGAAGATGATGAAGTTATTAACTTAGGTACACCGAGATTAAGGAGATAAATTATGTTTGGAATATATTTTTTCCGTATCGCATTATTCGTGCAGTAGGCTGAGCAGACTCACAACAGGAATACGATTAAAGATATTAACTCTACCTCCCTACACAGCTAAAATATTTATACTTACTTGTTCAATTTTATGACCTAGTGGCTAATATACCTTGTGGCACGCATTAAAATCATTTTGTTTAAATTAAAATAAAAAAATTACTGATTCCGATATTACGATATCGAATCACTCAGTATCGGAATTGTAATATCGGGTTTCACGGTCCGAGATTCCGATATTTCGAGATTCCGAGATTCCGATATTCAAGCCCTAGTCATTACAATGATTTTCAAGTCATAAAGCTGATACAGACATAGACACAAAAGTATCGTGTTTGGGTCTGAGTTCTGACTATCGTGTAAATAACGACCTGAGAATAATAAAAGCCTTTATTTCAAAATCACCGAATGACACTTTCATTTTAATTATTTGTAGATAAATCTATATGTTATCTATAGCATTGAAATTTTGTGACAAAATTTTTACATTATACCTGACGCTATTATTTTTAATTATTTTAGAAGATTTTTAACAGAAAAATTTAATCTAAAATGATTATTTATTTATGTTTATGGTAGGTATCTTCTAAAACCCTTGTTATATTATTTATTTATACATTTTTTATTCAATAGTATCAATAAATTTGGCCGTGCTGTGGGTTGTCGTGTTAAATAATTTAGTAGAAAGCCGCAATCGGATCGGATAATGGACGTGAGACGTAACGGATTTCTCCGATACGTTAACTAAAAACAAAACGTTGCACAGTGCTCCTGATAGGCGCTCTGCACGCGAGGGTTATGGTATGAATAACATGGTCCGTTTTGCGAAGATACACGGAACTGCTAAATTATAAAATACCAGGGGTTTGGCCGCGGCTTGTCTGCGTTTTCCGGGATAATAAATTAATATTAAGTACCCATAACTTCATTCTGTTATACATCGTATCCCGGACTCTGTTTTCGGGAACGTTCTTTGACGTTCGTTGAAATGCGTTATGAAATTAAATGAATATTTATTTTATTGTAAGTAATAGTTATAATATTATTCCAAGTGATACTGATAACCCTACAGAAACGACGCAGTCTAGCTAGACGGTATCAGCTGTTCTATCGCCATCAAAGCGATGGACCACAGTTCAAATCGATGTAATTCGTAAGTTTCTATTTCGGAGAAACGCTCATTCCTCTACAGCTTGCTTCGATAACCCGATCGATAGTAACTGATTGACATTGATTTCCAGTAACAAATGGTTTGTTACTGAAAAATCCTGGTGTGGGTGGGACTGGTGCTTCCACCCTATGTATGTATTTGTACTTGTTGATTGTGGAATCATCTTTAATTTTTAGTTAGATCATAGATGTTATTTTTAGTAGGACTTCCATCGGGTTTCCCTAGATTAGTCCTAGTTTACGGGGCGTCTGGGGAGCAACTGGGGACGGGGTGTAAAAAGACACTTCTGCGTCCGGGGCAAAAGCGGATTACAACAGCCCCCACGATATAACTTTTAACTGCGTCAACTGAATAATAGATCTTTACTTGATGTCCGGGAAAAATCTAAAATTTCGTCCAAATGTCCTGGGGGCAGATTTGTGATCCCTGATAAAATCATAAGCATAACCTTAAGGCGTTGAAGGCAGATAGAAGACTAAATTGAAATAGGCTAATCACTCCATACAAAATGCTTTGGTAATTTATAGTCATTTGCGACTTAATTAAGGTTACTGCGAGCGAAATACTGCGAAGAAGCAACAAGTAGGAACCTATTTAGGTTAGGTATACTCGTACATATTATTATGTATATAGTACGTGGCTCACTGCAGATGACTTCAAATCAATTTATACAAGATTAACCTTGGCTTATGTACATATTATGTGCCTTCTAGGGAATGCAATCTCGAAAGACTTTAGAACTAGCTGAGCTCTCGCGAGACCGCAGAGCTACCTAGTCTCGCGAGATTGCATTCCCATGTACTTGTATGCAATTGGTTGATTCCGTACTTACTTACGCATGGATATTAAAATTACTTTTTCGTTTCGCAGAATCTAAAGGTGTGTTCAGCCGCTCTATTAACAACATCTTTGTATTTATTATTTTTATTAACTAAGTACATAGGTAGGTACATAGATATTGAGAAAATTATCTTCGTCGACGCACCTGCGTTTTACAATAATTAATATAGGTAGTAAATACCTACTTAATGAATTCGAATGCAACGAGAAGGTGCACCTACCTTTAGCAATGACCTGCAATCCAAGCCTGCAGCGAATTTAAATGTGTACACATTAGCAATTGATGTGCACACATTTGCAGTAGGGAGAACGCACTTCCGACGTGTGGTGTGGTGTGGTGGACCTACTTAGCGCTGGAATTTAGAACGGCACGCGAAGGAATCCATTGTCACAGTTTGCCTAACGATTGTAGGCGGTAGCTAAGAGCGATGTTTGCACTTTGAAGAATTCCACAGCCGATAGTTTCTGGTTTAATTTTATTGTGAGTTAGCAAAACTTCTTAGGTTGAAACGGGGGATAATTGCTATACAAATTATAATACGTACATATAATTGTGCACACATTATAAACACATTGTAGGAAACTAATCAACTAAAATACAAGTGAAAAATTATCAAAACGAAGACGAAGATCAAGAAGAATAACAAAAAGAAATACATAATATTTTTTGTAGATAGTCGACCAACATAATTGTTCAATTCAACGTCGCGCATATCAACAACATGAAAGGGAAAGAAAGTGTGCCGTCCTCCCTGTGGTAACTGTTTTTATTGCTTTTCATCCATCTGGATGATTACCACCACAGAACATCTAATTATTAGGTGTTCTGTGATTACCACCCTGTCGGATGGTAAAAGTATCTACTTTTACCATTCGACAAGAAAGAAGAAGACCATTATTTGATAAGAACATGTGAAGGAACTAAGTCACTATGCAGTAATGCGTCTTCATATAGGAACATTGTTTCCATTCGTCTGGTCTGGATTCACATTGTAGTTGCATAATACCTGTTTATCATACATACATTTAATTTTTCATTAATCCTGACAGGGGCACTGAATTTCAGATTGTTTAAAATGGTGATTTTACTTCATTAATAGCGAATTATGCTAATCGTAATGTGCACGTTTGCTAAGTTACCTCATAGTCTCATACCATACATAAATGAGATTTAGTTACTTCACTTGTAACGAAAGTTGACTGGTGTTGCAAAATTCTGACATTCCTTTTCATTGCACTGGTCATGTACAGACGAAATCATGATGTTCAGTTAAGCATAAATAACACCTTAATGAATGCTAATTATAATTATTTATAATACTCATATTTATATTTTAGACTTATTGTTTTTGCGATGTTTCCTCTAATCTCAATGAAGTAATGCAGATAGTATAGGTCGAATGTCTACCCGTTATAATTAACCTCAATGCCTTAAAAAATCGGTCAGATGAGATTAACCATAAATTAATTAAAAAAAAATATTGGTAATCTCGAATAAATCTTTGAAGATGAACTGTTGTAAGTAGGTCTCCTCTATCTTGGGACTATTGGGACGCTTTCCAGCAATGAGGCAGATGAGTATTTTTTATTAACCGACTTCAAAAAAGGAGGAGGTTCTCAATTCGACTGTTTTTTTTTTTTTTTTATGTTTGTTACCTCAGAACTTTGGACTGGGCGAACCGATTTTGATGATTCTTTTTTTAATCGAAAGCTGATGGCTGTCATGTGGTCCCACATAAATTTTATTGAGATCTGACAATGGCATCCATGCGAAAACTATATAAGTCGTAAATTTGTGTTAAGATGTGCGCGACAAATTGACGAATAACTCAATATCACGTCAACCGATTTCGATGATTCTTTTTTTAATAGAAAGCTGGTGCTTGTCATGTGGTCCCACATAAATTTGAACGAGATCTGACAAGTAGTTTTTGAGAATTTGATGTCGGTTATTTTTTGTTAGTAAAATTTATTTTGCATGATCAAACTCGTTTATTTCCTCTATTTTTATAATATCATTGTTTCCTACCTACTTATTTAACAAAAAAATTTGCCGTTGAAATCTTAGTATCCGTATATTATGCGAGCATACTCATATTAAACACGTTCCACGTTATAGGCTCCTAATAAGTATATGAACGCTATTCATTAGGGCACCTGAATGCTGTTGCAACGCAATGAGCTATACAATCTTGTTTGGCGGACCTCAACGCCACGCAGGGCCATTACGTAATTGCCGCCATCTTGAATATGGGTACTTGACTATTTGAGTAATGAGTACGGAATTTAAGGATCATAAAGATTATAATCGGTATTGTAACTCTTATTCAAAGTCAGTCATAGTCCCAACACTTGGTGAAGTAAATTGCAACGGTCGTAATGTGGCTGTTATAAGCAAAAAGAAGGTAGATTTGAATTATTTGTGGTACAGAATGAAAACAAAGAACGTGTAGAAACATGAGTAGCAGTATCATATTTGAATATTTGCACATCACACTACTTATCTGCGAAATAAAGACGATTGTAAAACTTCGGAATCTCCAGACAATGTTCCATTGTGATTTGGACACGTTATAGGCCTCAACTTAGCCTTTAACTTTTCTTTATAATAATATGATGATCTTGTATTTAAAATTCTTGACTTTTTAGGGTTCCAAAGTAAAATCGGAACCCTTAAAGTTTCGTCATGTCCATATGTCCGTCCGTCCAAAGCAAAGCAGCGAGACCCTTAGTGCTATAAATACCGGGTTCGATTCTCCGTTTAAATAGACACTAGACAGCGACAGTCAGTTGTTAGTTCTTGGTTATATCCATGCTATCCGCAATGCACTCGATTGTACGAATTCTGGGTTTTTGTTATTATCTATCCAATATCAATTTCAAATCTGTTACTTTTACCTTCACTTCATATGAAATTTCGTCAGTGTTTAACTTTTCCCTTTAGGAGTTCAGAACCGGCAAAGTGACCCAACCACACCTGTGTCGTCGTTGACGAAATGTCAACGAAAGTTACAGTGGCTTTCTCGGCCAACCGGCCAACGTCCATTCATCGTTGGCCCACATAGCCACGCAACCACACATGTCCACACACTCGCAAAAATCAGAATGGACGCATCGGGCGAGTCTGGAGCTCTAGTTAAAATTCTTTAAATTTTTTTCGATTAGCGTTCAAAATGTCTCGCAATTATGTCCGGAAAAAATATTCTCTCATCACCACTCTTAGAAATGATTTTAAAAATATACATATTTCAAAGTAAAATCGAATAATATTCAAATTTTAATTAATTTTCATTGTGTAATGGATTTTACGTACGTCGTTTAGACAATACGATATAAAGAAATTACGTGTTATAATTATAATGAATCACATTAATTGAAAATAACTTGTTACATTTCATCTTTTAATTGCAACCAAGTCCTTGATACACTTCTTGTATCAAAATTGTAACGTCTCGTAACGTGTCTCGTTGCGCGGAAAGGCATTTTTAAATCAGCTATGAGGTTGGGAAAAAGCAAAATAGCCGTGACGCATGCGTGACGCGAGTCCGGATAATCGGATGTTGGGATGATCGGGATTCTACTGTAATTCGAAACATTGAATAGATACTTGTTTTCTGAGCATACCAAATGATATTGTTGACACTGTTGACTTCTAAAGTTGTCTCATAATGTAATCTAGTTTATTGTAATTGTACATCTTCAGGCGGGTCAACCAAGCCCTTTATTTGTTCGAAAACTTCGAAAGTGGCCATTAACATTTGAACTTTCCAGCGAAATGTAATGGTGCTGTGCCATCCTCATTGCGGTATTTACTTAAGTTCATTGTCGTTTGCTTGCATATAATTTTATGGTGGTAAGAGTGTATAATAGGTATACCTTTGGTCTCGCATTCCACGGTAATGGTAAGTAAGCAAGCTGCGTATGCGTAGGTATGTTGGAAAGGGATGAATCTCATTGTACAGCTGTATTTGTATAGGAATATAGGTAGGTACTTTATGTGGATACGGCAACACTTTTATCATTACATACTTTTACAATACGAGTAACCGCCCTCGCTTTGCTTCGGTTTTCTTATTTTTTTTACACTTTGGGTTACATTATTGGAGTTTTATTAAGGTACCCTAATTTTTTTCAAAATACATATAATATAGTCTATGTCACCCGGGGATAGTGTAGCTTCCCGATAGTGAAAGAATTTTTCAAATCGGTTCAGTAGTTTCGGAGCCTATTCAATGCAAACAAATAAACAAATCTTTCCTCTTTATAATATTAGTATAGATAGATGACAGTTATGACTGTTTAGTCATAAAAAAAATAAAATATTTGCAATAATCTTAATAAGTTAATCAATAGTATTTCACAAGTCATTTATTTCATGTACCTATGTGTTAAATGTTAATACACTTATGATGACCATTAAATCTTTTGACTTTAACAGATTTAATGCTGCTATTATAAGGTATACTGAGGTGTTTAACTTATTTTGTACACATGTCACTTGCCAGTTTGGATCTCGTGTTGACTTTGAAAGCAGCAAACAATACTACGGTTCTTAACACATTGTTTATAATTTAACGAACACCTCATACATTTTGCTTATGTTTTACATTCACTGTCCGCCAGAAATAAGTATCATTCGGCCTTTCGATTTTTAATAATAACAAGGATACAGGTAAATACTGAAACTTTCACAACAACAGTCACGAGCGTCACGGCACTTGTCAGCGTACAGTAGTATAACAACGTAGTGCTTGTTCACACTGAACTCGCGGGCGCTGGCGCGTGCGCGGTCGCGAAATATCAAACATATGACCTACTATGAAAGTGTTCACATCAAAACGCGCGCGCGGTGTTTGTAGCGTTTACCGCGACCGCGCCCGCGCGTTCAATGTGAACTAGCACTAAAGGTCGATATATACGTAACGTGGACGGGACGGGGACGGGACGTATGCCCCGGCATAAATATACGTGCGTGCTCTGTTCCCGTCCCGTGCGTGCCTCAGTGGCATATGCGCTATCATTTACATTTTTTATGAAACGATATTTCCAAAACTTCACGTCCCGTCCCGTCGCCGTCCCGTCCACGTTACGTATGTACAACCTTAAGTCTCTGTGCTACAGTGTCTATCTGTTTAAATGGGATAATCCTAAAAATTACAGCGCGTGAGTTCATGTCCATGACATTTTTGTTGATATCTATTAATTTTATTATTTGGATGTTTTATTTAATATCCACAAAATAATACTGAGTATTAAACAAATTTTTGTGTTATTACGAAGTATTTGTGGATATTAAATACCTAGCTTGATTAAAAATTACAAATCTATTATTATTTATCTAAGTCGCCTTGCATTTTGCATTTTGTGTTCTGTTTCTCGCATCGAATGCGTTCTACGTATACTTTACGTGGTTCCTCCCTTAAAATAAAATAAAAATATGTATGTACGATTAGTTCACATTGACACGTACCGTTGCAGTCGACATGTCGAGCGTCGACCGTCGGTGACCACTCGCGGTCAAGGTGTACCTACCACTACCAGTTTTTATTATCACTTAATCTACTAACAGTGGTACTTTGTGCAACCTAACATTGAGTTCGTTGTTACAAATTAGCGTGCAGTTTTATGTTGTAGATATTTTTATTACAGCATGACAATACCGTTATTATTTAACCCTCATAGTCGACACAATTATTGAAGTTAAATGCAAGAATTATGGTATGGGATGATGGCAGACAAAATGTTATAGAAATCTTGTAGGTCAAACGCTTATTCAAAGTCCACAGTGGTAAAGGGATTAAACCACAAACATAATATCTTGATCATTTATAAACTACAATCCTTGGTAGTTTCCTCATAGTCTGATAAATTATTTCTCGGTTCAAAGACTCATAGTCACCACTTATTCATTCGACCTTCCAATCGCAAATCGACTTGGGATATCCAAGTGACTTTAGGGAATAATTGCATTTGTATGGTACAAAAACTGATAAAATCTGACAAATCGAGATGAAATAAACGATACCATTGATGAGGAAATGCAATACGCACAAACCATGAATCATTTTGTTTGCATAAAAAATGTAACAGTTCAAGTCAAACTAGTCGTCCAGCTGTCCAGCAGTAACGGCATCCATTCATCATTACGACGTTTTAAAGTAGATTATGCCAACATGACAGTTATACTATTACAATACTCATAAAAACTTTGCGGTCGACAATGATGAGAAGATGTGGCTTTGTAGGCTCAATCGATAAAGATTTTTTTATCCATTGTGAAAAGAAAAATAAACTCGATATTTCTTTATATTGAATCTAGATAGACGGTTTACTCTGCCTGAGGGTACACTCAATGTCCTGTTATCACGACGCTGTGTCAATAAATAGTTATGAAACTGAACTCTTCAGTTCAGCGCAGATTTTTCTTCGGAGGGCACGTTAAGCCACCGGGTCTGTTATCGTTAAATGGCAATCGTTAAGTGGAAGGTCTTCGTGTGGCATAAAAACATCTAATTCTGATACGAGGGTTAGATCTGTCCCTCACCAAACTGCGCTGAAGAAGCGTTTGGAGTTCATTCTAATCCTTCTTAATTTTGAAAAGAGCTTGTGACCGTCGCGTGCGTTGAATAGGACCTGGATAGAAGCAAAAAATCACAGAAAAATTTAAAACAGCTCAACTTCGATCACTAATAACCTTTATAGATCGTTGCTAATAACAGTATTAGTGATCGAAGCAGCTCAAAGATAAAAACAGCAATTCTTATGTTGTTTTATTAGTCACCAATTGTTTTCATTTAGTTTGCTTTTTATCGCTAAAGCAGGTTCCAGTCTAAATCCGCATTTGTCTCGATGATAGCCTGACACGTCCGTATCGGATCTCCACCGTCACACCACCGTGTGTAATAGATACTCGTTGTAACTGGGCGCTCGTTAGTCGTTACGCAGTTATTGAGCCTATGTTAGAAAGTACTCGAACATCTGCTGTTGAAGTTATTGTCACTGTAATGATAATAGCGCTTCTGTGAAGAAAGTGTAATTACTGATTACACTAGTTGGATGTGTTTAGATTTTTGCCGAAAACTTTGTTTAATTGCCGAATGCCATCCAATGTGAGCGTTATTACGTCAAGAATGAATACTGAAATAAGCCCTACTTAAATACATACCAAAATATTAAATTAAGGTTTCGCGGGCATGTTCAAATCACCTGTTTTCAAACCTCTCTTATTATCTATACTAATATTATAAAGAGTAAAAATTTGATTGTTTGTTTGCATTGAATAGGCTCCGAAACTACTGAATCGATTTGAAAAATTCTTTCACTGTCGGGAAGCTACACTATCCCCGGGTGACATAGGCTATATTATATTTAAAAAAATAGGGATCCTTAATAAGACTCCAATAATGTGTAAAAAATAAGAAAACCGAAGAAAAGCGAGGGCGGTTACTCGTATATATAATGAACATGTTACTTGCAATTTTTTTAGGATATGACTTTGTTTTGGTTTCTTTTCTATAATGAGGTGTAATATTGCAACCAAACCAAATATTGCTTCGTAATACATTACGTCGTGCTTAGTTGCTGTAATTATTAATTTATTAGTCATTGTGTGCTGAACGCCTGTCAGGTCCACCATGCCGTACTGTATGGGGAAAGTTGTTGCAGACTATTGAGCATGGGATGTACAATCGTCATCAGCTAAGCCCGAGGAAATGTATTTTACATAACAGTAGGTGGTACCGACTGGTATTGAACTGTAGTGAAGCAATCAGAGGCATGGATGGGACCGAGGGCGCGGCAAAGACAACTTTCTTTCTATGGATAGAGTTACCATACATACCGGGCTTTGTTGAGACTTTACAAGGGGAACTTATGTAAGTATATCAAGTTAGTCGGGAATTTACCACGGGTCATGTAATAATTTAAATGTTATTTGTCATGATACTTAATATTGTTATCGTCATTACTGTTAATTGTGGATTTAAGAGGATACTTGTCTTATCTGAATCTTCCCTCATATTTGAACCGAGCGATAACTTACAATCAGCAAAAATGTATTTGTACAGAATTTTAAATTGCCAATATTTAACTCTAGAAATATCTGCTAACAACAATAAATCAATTTAAAGCATCTATCCATGGATTCTTTTACAAGAAACACAACCGTTTTCAAAACGTTTCACGAGTTGACAAATGATAGAAAACATTAAAACAACAACATAGTTCGCCAAGTACTCCTAAATTAATATTTTACCCGTATGCTAATGCTAATTATATTACACACATATTTAATGAACGTCAAAATATTATTTTAGTCATCGATTAAATTGACAGTAATTAGTGTCGCATCAAATAAAGTGCCTATTCAGGGGATTGTTATTGTCCACAAAGCACCAACTGTATGGTAACAGTATCGGCGATGCAGTCGTCTCTCGCGCGCATCTTGCGCGATTCACGGAAGTACGAGAAATTGATCGCCCAACTCTGAAGACGTTTGTAATAAAATGCAGTGAATTCAGTTTCTTTGATAGATCTCACCAAGTAACTTACATTATAAGTTCCTTAGATCTCACCTCTACCTATCAATGATACTAGACTGCTTTCAAATATTTAATAGGAGTCTTTTCTATCTCGCCCAACAAGTATAATATTTAGTATACTTTACACTCTAGTTCAATCTAGCGATACAATATGTATGATGTTAAAATGTATATTATGATAAAATGTTGAGTTGGTAGGTACAGTCACCTGCAGAGAAAAGTAACCCATCTTTTACTGTGTGTTTAGTAAGAGATGGGTCACTTTTCTTTGCAGGTGACTGTACAATGAAAGCTCTTTATTCAAGGTTTCGTTTAATCACGTTTGAATGTTCGCGCATTAGGATTTTTTCACTTATTCGAGTTTTCTGAAATAGGAATTTAACAATTCGACATGTTTGTAAACCAGGTACATAACATTATAGGAACTGTAAAATATTCACAGAATCTCAAGGCTTTTAAACATAATTTTATAGGGATATGTATGATTGTTATTTATGAAAGTAGATATCGAATTGTGGTTTACTTATTCTTGTAGATAAATTCAACTTATTGTTAGTAAAATTAATTCAAAATCGGCATGGAAAACTCACGCAACACTGGAGATAACCTTATTCGGTATCCGTGCTAAAGCTTCACACTGGTTTTAGAATTTTGTTACCTCATCGTTAATGCAATTGTCTCGTAGTGGTCACAAGAAGTCAAGAAGAGCAAACATCACATCAATGTGTTAACACTTTCTTTTGAAACTTTCTCGAACAATGCTCGAGGAAAACATGCTTCTTTCTGTTCACGTAACGCTCCTTCCGCTGTGACAACATTATTCCACTTTGTTTTTTATTTAACCATGATGATTGTTAGTTCTCCGATACGTTGATGTTATTTTTCAATTTGTTAGGCTAAAACTTACGAAGTTTTACCAATACTAAGTTTTAGGGCGAGTTCAAAAGTTAAATTAATATCTAAGATACAGATTGGGCATCTAAGCTAAGCTGACTCAACTACGTCTAAATTTTTATTGAATAGAACTATTTATATATTGATCTGTCAAGTTACTAAAATTAGCTGCACTAATCAACACAATTTTTTTAAATTCTTTCCAACTACGTCATGATTAAATCCACAGGAAGTTAAACACAATGACATTTTTCTTTTGCATAAAAGTATAAATAAGTAATCATTATTTACTTTCTTCTTTGCGAAACCATAACGACGATTAAAAAAAAAGATTTACTCTCTCTGATGAGTTCTAGATGTAATAATACGTACAATTAACAGAACTAATTGTTAGTAGACATTTCATAAGTTGCCCCTTACGTAACTGGATACGAGAACGAGAAACGGTCATTAGATCGAGCGTACGTAGTAATCGAATAGTTACTGAACTAAATGATGTTTTGATTAATGGAATGTAGAACTACAAGAGAAACCTCCGAGCGAGGAAGTTTTCTAAATAACGAACGAAAGTTAATAGTTAATGTTTATTCATTAAATTATACCTAATAGTTTATATGCGTGGTTCTTTAACTTTCAGTTAAAAGTGAAAGATTACAGCCGCAGTGAAAATGATCAAGTTCCGAATTTATTTAACATCGGATTCATCGGAGCCAAGTTTTACTTTTAACAACATGAATAGAACGACAGGTGATTCTGTTTACAGATAAAACATTGTTATTTCGCTGTACAAATATTTTAAATGAAAGTGTAGTTGAGTGAGCATATCAAAGATTTAATCAAACAAAATAGCGCCATATCAGAATCCGAATGTAAGTTTAAAATCGCTGTAACATTCGTAGCGATTTACAATAATCTTGGAGCCGAGTTACAAAAAAAACAGGAAAATAAAATTGTTGAACGTCAGCATCTAATCACAATATAATATAAATTAACTCACAGAGATAGACCACATAACAGTTACAAATCTTGTATTAAGTAAAACAAGACTTGAGCTCTATGTTGTACCTCTATCATTTTTACGTTGTATGTAAAATATCAATCACTTTGACAACAACAAAAGCGTGCGTATCATCTTGTATTGACAGAGCGACTACGAACAAAACAGTCAATTGCCTGTTCTTACGCTCTTCATCGTCGGCGTGCTAGTGACATATCTACCTCATTTTTACATTATAATATCATTGATACCAAAGCATTTATTATACATAGTTTATAGAGCGGAGAGTGAGTGACCTTTTAATTTTTTGTCTTAACGTATTCTCACACTTGACGGTCGGGTTGGTCTGACCCTGCTGCGCTGTTTGCTGAACGACTCTCATTGTTATCATTGACTTTGGTGGCACGTTTAATGATAATTGTTAGTACAACAGCACAGTTATTTAGCACGCATAGACCCTGATGGTAAGATGTGAGCCAGCGTGTAAGCCAATGTTCATGTTATTGACCTGAATATTTAATATGACGCCTTAAAATTCATAAAATATAATGCTAACGTAGGGTGGTTCATAAGTTTAGGTGTCATAACTCGTAATTCAGTTTTCTGTCTATTTTTCGTAATTTCAACTTAATTCACCAAACATTTATCCCAAATACAGTTTATTTATTCGTCGCGTACCCTATAGCGTGTGGTATCGCTGAAAAGGTCTTCCAAAAACATTATAATAAGTGTGTATTTGGCTTTAAAAGTGCTAATTTTGATTAACGCCAAGTGTGCCCCCCCCCCCCCCCCCCCCCCGTCGGCTAAACGGTTGGAGTTGGACAAGTCAAAAAATTCTCAAAAATAGGTTCTAATATAATGAATTTATAAAAAAAACTATTACGGCTATTAACATAGTATAGTCGATAAACTTACAACTTCGGAACCCTACATTGTGCGTGGCCTGACACGCACTTGCCCGGTTTTATTACATCCTTGCACACTGTGTAAATGATTAATATTTAATACTGCCGTCCTAACGAAGAGTGCAATAAGTCGAGTTTTTGGGCTAATTGACTTAAGGCCTTCAGTAGTTACGGATATGGTCTTAAATCAATTTGCCCAAAAACTCGACTTATTGCACTCTTCGTTAGGACGGCAGAATATGTAATCATTGTATGATTGCCACCACCTTATTAAACGCAATTAAAAGTATCTTCTTTATAGCACATGTACGTGGTGGAGTATTAAGTTACAAAATGATACAATGTCCCGTAGAGGTGTTTATTATCTGTGGAGGGTCAGCAGGACGCGCCACTAGCCATCATATTCCCACGGGAGTAGTGACCCTGCGGCCAGTCGCCGTGCGGAAACCTGTTTGCTATTTACTTGATCATTCCACTTGCCTTTATGATATGATACCTCTACGTTTTTTCAGATGATACTTTTTAACCTACTTCAAAAAAGGAGGAGATATTCAATTCGACTTTATTTTTTTATGTTTGTAACCTCAGAACTTTCGACTGGGTGAACCGATTTTGATGATTCTTTTTTTATCGAAAGATGGTGTTTGTCATGTGGTCCCACTTAAAAAGCGAGATATGACTAGTAGTTTTTGAGTTATCTCTAATTTTGAAGTCGGTTATTTTTTGTCAAGAATTATTTGGTAAACTAAAGTCTAAAAAAAGACTATAGAAACCTTGCTTTACCACTCTACTTAAGATTTTTCTATGTTAAAAATGAGGTCTAATGTAGGTGTGATATTTGTAACTTTTAGAATAAATTGCAATTTTCTAGTAATACGCAAGTTGGCTTAAGTTAGTTGTATGAGTTGTTAACTTATGACAGTTATGACCATCTTGTGACTTACAACTTATAATGGCATCTCCACAGGAGGAGAGATGCAGACGATGCGGATCTCCTGTAGTCCATGATGATAAGATATTTTGTCAGTGGGGCTCAATGGTGGGCACTGTAGTCAGGAAAACGAATTTTTAGACACTGCGTGCTAATGCAGTTACATAGCTCGATGTAAAGTATTGCAATTGGATTTTTTAAGCATTGCAGTATTGTTTCGTGATTACGAAGGTGAGCTGGCACTGGCAGTGCTGATACTCCGATTACTCATTGTCTTCACGGCTGTGTACACCAGTCGTATCTGACCTTCCCCGCTCCTCCGCACACCTTCACTGTCAGAGTTCACGGAGAAAATGAATTACGTACCACGGGTCTTTTTAATTTTGCCTCCCAGTGTCCAGCTGAGATGCTTATAATCATACGCAAAGGAGTCATTCTTGTAAATCATTTGTTTGGCGTTGCTGATACGACATTCGCGTACTAATGTGCTATTGTGATCGTTGCGAATTAATACGTACGTCCCACGTCCATTGTTTTGCCGTGTATCTAACCTACGCTAAATGGGAGGCGAAAATAATAACAATGGGACGTCCCACACAGCTGGCACACTGAGGCTTACCATGTAAGTAATTAGTTGTTATATTAATAAACTTAATTACAAAATCTAATGTTCCTATTGTAACTTAAACTGCGTGTAATAAAATAAAAATAGGTTCATACAGCATTACTGTGTACTACATAGTTTAACATGAAATTCATAAAACTACACATTTTTAATTATTGACAGTTAAGAAGTAGCAGGTACCTACCTAATAAATTATCATACTAAAACTCGAATAAAAATAATACCTAACGTACCTACAGGAAAAGTGAAAGGAGACCCCGAACCCAGCAGTGGGACAATTTATGGGTTGTAGTTGTACCTACCTCTCATAAAGGTAAAGTGAGGATGAATTTTTTATTCGCCCCATACCTTATAATGTGGGATATCGTTGAAAAGGTCTTCCAAAAATATCACTAGGCCTTCTATTTAAAGACCATTTTTGAAATTAGGGGTCCGTTTGCGAAATATTTGTTTCTATAATTACATTTTTATTCAAACTGCATAAAAACTTGGACACTGTTGAAAATAAACATTCCATGGATACGCAGCGTTCTTGAAATGTAACCGCCGATCAATTACTGGTAAATAATAATCGCGTCTTATTCGACTTTGTTTCACAAGCGATTGTTTCGCAACAAATACCGTCTAAGCCCCTTGTCACATCGGAGGTTGCAATATATTAGTTATCAAGGCCTATGGCCCCAAGGGAGTATTTTGAATAACTTTATGCTCCAGGGATTAGGGCCTAAGCAAAAGTGGCCAGTGATATCTTGGCGTACCATTGCAAAAAAAAACTGACTAACTATAACCACAGAAGAAATAATAGTCCTTAAAATAAGTAACTGACAGCAATATTAATCAATAAAATTAATGAGTTACTTTACCATCAACGCAATGCAAAGTTTTAATAACTTTCGGGTCCCACTGACCTCCTTAAAAGTGTTTTATTTACCTTTATTTTTTAACTTTAACCCAAACCAAAAAATCCATTCTGCTTTTGGTAAAGCTAGCGATATTAAAATTCATCCTATCTTATCCTCGTAATAAATATTATAAGTGTGAAAATTGGTTTCTGATGACGTATGCATGTTTTTTACTCTTGCTCGCAAAACTGAACGGATTTTCACGAAATATACACAGGTAGGCCATAATCTGGAATAACTGGAACTGGAATATGGGTACTTATTACCCTATCCTGGAAAACGCCGACAAAACATCTACACATCTGTACATCTATACAAATAAATAAAATTGGAGTGTCTGTTTGTACTTTGTAATATTAAAATAACTGCTTTTTACTAAGTGCATTTGGATGTATACACGGTACATATACCAAAACATTTTTTTTTTTAATTTTTGTCTGTCTCTCTGTTTGTTCCGGCTAATCTCTGAAATGGCTGGACCGATTTTGACGGGACTTTCACTGGCAGATAGCTGATGTAACAAGTAGTAACTTAGGCTACTTTTATTTTAGAAAAAAAAATTATTAGGCGATACGAAGTTCACCGGGTCAGCTAGTTAAGTTAACAATAATTTCGCCTACTCGCCGGCACGGGTCGCACAACGAATGCCAGTTTATTTAGTAGTACGACTGTTTCGATCACATTGACATTACCAATGTAACTCGAAAGTTATGAAACGCTTGTCGGGAGTCGCGAACTCGCGACAAGACACGACTACCGGTCTTGTGCGTAGAACCAGACACATGGGCGTAGCCAGGGGGGGGGTTTCGGGGGTTCAAATCCCCCCCGAAAAGTTAAGGACTGAAATTTTTATGTGCTAATAAACCCTTAAAAACATTTTTCTAGACGTCATTCCGAATCGAATGAGCTATCGCACATATTTTTATGAGCTTTATTTCTATCAAACACGTTTTTGAACTTTTTGACTAAACTAATAATAGATGGCACTACATAATATGTCGTGAGAAAAAATAAAGTCTCAATTTTCTTTAGGGTTATTTTATGTACTTTTAGTCGTTGTATTTTCTTGAACACCCCCCCCCCCCCCCCCCCCCCGAAACTTGAACCCCCCCCCCCGAAACTAAAACCTGGCTACGCCCATGACCAGACATGCTACAGAAATACTTACAAATTAATTACATACTTAACAGTTAACACCCTGCCTCATCAAGGATGACATCAGCCAGTTCTTTTGTTCTTTTTCTTGTCTCTCCCTTGGCTGGCAACGCACCAGTGATGACTTTGGTGTTGCTGATGTCCATAGCCACTTACCATCAGGTGCGTCAGCTTGTTTGCCAGATATTTCCATCAGAAAGTGATTGAAGATTGCCGGTTAATCAGCAAGTTTACATAATGTTCCGTAACGCCAGGGTATGTTCGTTGGTAACGCGTCGGTGTGAAATGATTATGTACTAACATTGAGGTAATACATAGAGACGCTATCTCAAACAAAATGTGTGTTCCACCGCCGGCTTGCCCTCCGTTCTCTTTTCAAACTAGAAGCCTCGTTTGCACACTTGCCATAGAGTAACTTTGTATATGACACTTGTCAAGCCAAGACAAGCAGTCACCGACTCCAAATCTTTACAAGCTCTTACTCCAACTTTATTTAACGTGCAAAAGCGTTTAAACGATTTCAAACGTAATTACCATTGATTTGTGTCAAAAAATCCAACACTTTAAATTGGTCACAAGCGTCCCGTCGGCAAGCTTATTTAGTCCATTAACACGCTAGTGGCTTGCCAAGTTCAAACGCTCCTTATGATTTTTTCATTCAAAATGGCGGGAACATTGCTCAATAATTTAATTAAATTCGTTTTAGTTGATTAAGTTAAGATTTTTTTTCTTACTGATGATAAAGTGATAACATTATCTTTTTTGTTTTTTGTCGTGCAATTGTGACACATTCTTATTACGCACGACGGCATTTTTTCAGTTTTTTCATAAACAATTTTGACATGCGGCCGCCATGAGCGCAGCCGAGTGACAGCCGAGTGACAGAATGAAATGCAGCCGGCCGGCTGCAATGCACTCCCCCGAACCCAATGTTCGCGATGTCTGTTCTATACGCTAGTAATATTAATTCTATGTGTACTAAAGTAATTATTATTATAATAGCGTGTATAAAATCTGCGTTGGCGACAGCCATGATGTTGATAAAAACCCCTTGGTTGCTATAACGGATGTGGCAGAGATAATGAAAATATGCAAAAGATGGTCACAGAAAAACCGAGATTTATTTAATGTAAATAGCTGACAAATGGAAAATGATCATGTTCACTGTCGTCTATGGAAATCGGCAACTCCAATAACTTCATCGATGGATTGTCGGCCAAATACTTTCTTCTCTAATGATAGAGGTGTCACGAGGGACACCTCGTTGAAACGAAATTCCTTCCCTATTAAATATACAGGCACAAAATTTAATTTACATAATAGTATTATAGAACTAGAAACTGGCGCGACGGTGAGAGTCTTATTCATAAAACAAGCAAAGTTATAGTAGACCTGAAGTGTTTTGTTTCTTTCACTCTTATGAAAAACGATAAAGATAAAACATATTATAACAGTGTAATAGCTAAAATAGATTTATTAAGCGTTTGTGAATAAGGCCATAGACTTATAAACCGACGCATGCGCAGGCTGCATAGCGGCTGGTTGATATAGCTGGTAGGCACTGGTGTCTGGTAGTGGATGCACAATGAACACCACTTTCCCACTCACGACCAGTGGATATTATTCACAGCCGCCAGTCATTTCACGCTCTTTACCCGCCCATTGTCAACTAAACGGTTTTGTGACTCACCAATTAAAACACACAGATTGATATTATATCATTTATTTAAGCTATTTCCATGCTTTTATTATGGGGTTGGGTGCGTTGATGACTTCTTTCTATAGTTTTTATGAGTCATTTTAGTAGGCCTACTTACAATTATGTCATCAGGTTAATAGTTTATATCATAAAAATATTTGATAAATTCGATAAATAAATTAAAATTATTTTGATTGTGTTACTAGAGTGACATTATTCCGCTACAAAAAAGAATAAAGCCACATTGAATACTGCTTCGACACGAAGCTGTGTGAAGAATTTGTTTATTAGAATAATTAGAAAGGATCTGTGACAAGCAATTACTCATTTGATATTTTTTATTACGTACTTAAGCAAGTCATATACATCAATTAGATTTAATTATAATTGCCTAGATAACGGGATTCTTGTTCTAGTTACAATACATATCTGATCTTTTATTCTCACAAATTGTGATGAGATTGTATGAAAAAAATACAAAGACGGCATTTTAACCAAAATAAAAAACCGGGCAAGTGCGTGTCAGGCCACGCGCAACGTAGGGTTTCGAAGTAGTAAGTTTATCGACTATTACTCATTAACTACTTATGCTAACATAGCCGTGATAGTTTCCTTGTAAATTCATCATATAACCTGTTTTTGAGAATTTTTCACTTGTCCAACTCCAACCGTTTAGCCAGCAGGGGGGACACTTGACTCTAACCAACATTAGCACTTTAACGCCAAATATTTCCCAAACGGACCCCTAATGCCAAAAATAGTCTTAGAAGACCCATAATATTTTTGAAAGACATTTTCAATGATACCTCACACTATAGGGTACGCGATGAATAAAAAAATCATCCTCACGTTACCTGTAGGGGATGTTTCGATCGGAAATAATTGATGATGTCCATGGGTGGTGTAACCGCTTATCATCAAGTTCATCATCATCATTGTTTATCGGCTATTCACATAAAGTCAAATTTTTGTTCATATATTAATTTTAAACCTACTCAAAAACTTACACCATACAGTTTGTGTGTGGTAGACATAGATTGTAGACGATGAGCAGTACCCACTGTAAGACGTTCTTAGTTCTTACAATCGATCATTTCATCTCCGCCTCTTTCCTCTATTGTTCCGGTGACACAGATGCGCCGCGCCGCTCCCGATCTCACAGCTTACGCAACACGCTAGTAGTGGCAGTCAGTACCGGCGGGTCTTGCGTTAATTATACCTCGTAAATTACTGAGCATAACTCCGATGACACGGTTTCTGCAAATTCTTTTGCTACGAGGAAGTCTGGTTTTACCGGTGTGTAACGTACTTTACGCCATCCATTCCGTTGAAACGACAGATTTTGATCATGTTATTTAAGTTATTTTATTAAACAGCCAATCTATAAATCATGTTATTGTTACGTCAAGACTACCAAAGCGTTGTATGTTAGCCTTTATTTAGTACGATGTCTCGAATGTTTTTTATTATGCAATTGAACATTTTTATTCGAAGTTCAAATGTTTCCCGCGCTATTTGTAAACGTAATTACTTGTAGTCAACAACAGATGTCGCTATGCGCTACTTAATTCGGTAATATAAATACTTGATAACGCAATAGATCAATTCAATCACTGATTTGTTTTGTTTTTTTTTTCAATGCAATAAACACCGATCATAATTTCTATAACCGGTTAATCTATACTATAATAAAACTCAAAGGGCAAATTTACTGTACATTGAATATTTTTTAAAAATTTTGATTAGGGGGCACTTCAATAACGTGTTAGAGCACAAAAATATTTTTTTTAGAATTATTGTCTGTCTGTCTGTCTGTCTGTCTGTCCGGGCATCACATGAAAACCCTTGAACGGATTTCGATGAAAATTGGTAAAGTTGTTACTAATACTCCGGGTCATATTTTAGGATACTTTTTATCCCGGAAAATTAAAAGGTTTCCCCAGGAAACGGGATGAAAGTTTGTATGGAATATTTTTAAAACATCAACCGATTTGCTTTAAATTTGCATCAAATGTTCCTTGCTTAAATTTATGGAACATGTATTTTTCAGTTTTTCAAAATTTTGCATAAAAAAAGAAAAAAATTACAAATTAATGTGAATATTGCTTATTTTTAAAAACCCGCTCCTGGAGGAATCCTTTGTGATTTTATCGTGGGTTTCAGTATATAAATTACTAAATATAAGTACTTCAATGTAAATTCACCGTTTTTGAAATTTCCTTCTGCAAGAGGTACAAATAAGGTAAAACATAATTTCCGTATGCGAAGCTGCGGGCAACAGCTAGTCGTAATTTAAAACTTGTTTTGAATCACACTTCCTGTGGTTTTTGCTTTCACTGCGAAATTATGAAATAAATACTACAAATAAAAGTAAAATATTTTATAAAGTGAATAAGTACTTATTTTAATTTTACCAAACAAATTAACTAAGTACATAAATTGTGTATCTCAGTATAAAGAATATTGTAAACATTGTTAAGTACAAGAACAAACTTTTATCTAGTACTAAAATGACCCGATAAATCAAATCGCATACAGCCACTGCAAGCGGTAGGAATGAGGGATTCCTATGAATTACAGCGCCAGTCGCTGTGTACTTGGTGGCGCCCTAACTTCAAGTCACATCACAAGAATTATAGACCAGAAAATCACAGGACAGCTACACCAAAAATAATGTAAAGCGTAGAGTCTACGCTCTACATTATTCTATTCATCTACGCTTCGCCGTAGACACAGAACAGTGGTATCCAATATTTCAAAGTAACAAACTAATTCAATTATGATTCGTATTAATAATCTGACTCATTACACGAGACAAGATTCGCTTAACTATACGTAATAGTTCGAAATATAAATTTATGCTTACGATTAAAGCTCAAAGTGGAGTGGCCAGCGCCCGAGGCGAGTTGTCGCAAAATGAGTTCTTGGTCGGTAACGGGATCCCGCGTAGCCGGTCGGAACTTGCCGTATACGATCATCCACACCACATAAAAACTGTATGCGGGCGGATGCAAAGGAGAATGCCCATTTTGTATGGAGAAATGTACTGACATTAATATTTTTGTGTCCTGATAAAAATACCTTTATTTGAATAAGTTATCTTAATACATTACACAAACCAAATTTAGTCAATTTTAATCGTAGGAGTTATGAGATTTTCAACAAAATTATTTTGTATTTAGGTTATAGTAGACACAGTAATATGGACTCTATGCCGGCGCATTAAGTCGTATACGTTTAAGTTTAAAATTCATTTGACAGTCCCCTAACGCCATCTAACTTTTAATGTAATAATTATCAAATTCATTTGACAGTCCACTAACACCATCTAGTTTGTTGTATCATAGTCATAATCGAATCAACGCAACCTATTGGCCCAAAGGATCTTAAAATATCCCTGATTGGCTTCAATTCCAATATAAATGGCCGAATGCTTTTGTGTTGTAAAACGGAAGTAAAGTTACTTATTAATTTAAGAAAATTAAGCCCAAAAAGATTTTTTTAGGAAATACGGTAAAATATTTAAAATATTTTAACTTAATTTTTAGTACAAAAGTCATTGTGACACAATTATTTTTTTTGAGAGTACTGGCTATGGGCATTCTCCTTTATATTATTTTATTTTGCCATATTTTGCAAACCGTATCGATAATGTTGCCCAGTAAATAAACTAAATTTGATTTTACAGTACTTTTTCATGAGTTTTTTTGTAATTTAACCAAACGAATTTTTAGCTAATTATAATGAATTATAGAAATAAAAATATGAATTTTACGTAAAAGGCACACCTTTGAGATGTTTTTTTAGAGTGATGGAAATGACATGTTAAGTCTGGTAATGTTTTATTTAACAAACAGATAAATTACTTTAGTTCAAGTTTCCAAATTAATTCAAATGTTATCTAAGGATGAAAAGTTAAGAAATCAGGTTTTATAAATAAACAGAATATCATTTTAATCAACATATTATTATGCAAAACTTGGAACGTTTGCCAGTTTTTAAATTAATAAAAAACTAGCTTATAAAGCCAATAAAAACTAAACTAAGTATTTAAACACATTAAGTTCCACTGCTATGGCAATGATATTATAATGTAAAGTTTTAAAAATAACAATCATTATCTTCGAAATCAAAATAACTTTACATTCCTTTTCTTTCTTGTTTAAAAAAATTATAATGCGACAAGGAAATCACACTTGTTTAAATGTTGTCAATAAGCAATTCGCGGAATTTAACCCTAATATCGGCGGTCAACAACCGAACAATATTTTTTAGGCATAACAATTAGTATTCATTCGGTCGGAATCGGAACGTAGAATTAACTTGCTCGCACGCCCGTGACAATCCGGTGTAATTCTTTGAGGTTTTCTTGGAATGGACTCCGACCGTTTGGCTAACATTTGTTGTGATTGTCACGGCAAAAACACAATTACATATACAAAGTTGTGCTCAGTTTTTAAAAACTTTATCGTCTGAATGGAACGGTTCGGGTTTTTTATCGTGTGGTAATAATGGATGAAGATTATTGAAGAACGGAAAAAGTGACTGTCTGTAGAAACACGTGGCGCACAAATAATGGAAATAAGAAAAACTAACATACCAAATTATTAAAA
Organism: Thymelicus sylvestris; assembly: GCA_911387775.1. NCBI lineage: Eukaryota > Metazoa > Arthropoda > Insecta > Lepidoptera > Hesperiidae > Thymelicus > Thymelicus sylvestris. Next base: position 14,409,788 of record OU426895.1, read on the forward strand.
AAAAAACACTCGCGTTTTCCCATGAATCTTATCAAGTTACAATTTTCGTAATCAGCACATAATGTAATATCATAGGCATAGTATGGACAATTATAATTTCACCGCTAGATATCGTTTCAAAAATCTGGTATAGCAAAAAATTATTCAAGATACTGAGATAGAATAGCAGCAATTATATGTTAGCGAAAAATCACGAATGTGGAACAAACTGTAGGTGCGTGCGCGTGCGTCACTGCCACCACTTGAAGCGTGACAAAATAAGAAATAAACACATTAGTATGTTAATGGCAATGATTATCACATCTTTTCATTTATCTAATGAACCAGTGCGTGATCTAGACGTGTTAAACTAATTAATCAATAATTTCACGAAATTATACGCACGTTGGCAGACAATCAAAAATCTGTTGAAAAATGTTTTTTTTTTTGCCTTTGCCTTTAGCAACAAACTTAATCAACTACATTATCTAAATCAGAAAATATGGAACAGTTGCTTCTGTTATAGTGTGTAACCACGTGTTTTATACGAGATTACACATAATGATAATTAAAAAAATCTATCATCAGACCACACCGATCATATCATGGCATGGCGTGATGGGCCAGCACCATATCAGTTGCAGCATTTAGTTAAGATGCAGATTCTATCACGCGACAATCACTTCTGTATTTACAGCTTCATGTATAGAGATACTGATTGGTATTAAGTAATGGTTTTTAACCGACTTCAAAAGAGGAGGTATTCAATTCGACTGTTTTTTTTTATGTTTGTTACCTCAGAACTTTCGACTGGGTGAACCGATTTTGATGATTCTTTTTTTAATCAAAAGCTGATGCTTGTCATGTGGTCCCACTTAAATTTAAGCTAGATCTGAAGAGTGGTTTTTGAGTTATTTTGAAGTCGGTTATTTTTTTCTTGATAAAATTCAGATTATGCAATTTATTTTCCTATCGATATTTGTGAAGAAATTATTGAAAGGAATTTATTATTTACTTTCGGCACATAATCTTGACTAAATCTACGCATACCAAGATAATAATATCTATTCCTCGGCATTGTTAAGTTAATTTCTCCACAAGATTACCTATTACGAACGCTGTCAACGTGCGTTTAGAAAGCCCCACCTCTTGGGTCGGATGTCACCGGCATACAGAACGCATCTTTATAACCCGACCGAATTCAAATGTCGTAAATCACTGTAGATTGTTTTGAAAGTTGGGGTCTCTTCTATTCGCTGGACTGCATGGAGCAGGGTTATTGGTATTCATCATAAGCACACCAGTTCCACATCTTTGGCGGACGGAAGTGTCTCGGCTGCTTTACCGGATTCATTGAACTCTTTGTGGGGCGCTAGGTGTGTCAATTATTTTATGGTCCCTAGAATGCGATGCGGAAAGTTCATTTCAAATTCAAATGATTTTGAGCCTAATTATGTTTTATTAAAAGACTTTAGATATATTTGTAATTCAGTTGGCAAATAATGATTTCTGATAAATTAGTAATTTTTTTATTGCTGGAATTTATAATTGAATAGGTACTGAATTATAATAATGATAAATCTCAATAATATGCGACTATTGCATATTGTAAAGACTGAATTGTATCATGAAGATTAATGGATTAGCATAGTTTTCTTAAGTAAGATAATCAATTAAGTCTACGTAATACCGTGGCGTAGACGAGTCTGACCCCGTGAAATATAACATTCATATTTATGGCCATGTTCTTTCCATCAATAATGTTTAGATTCCATCACCATCTGAACGTGAAACTCATAAAATAATCCGAGAGCACATTAATTAAATAATCTTCACTTTCCGTTGAGTTTCTTAACACGAACATATTCGTAGACTAACCACTGAGCACGCACGGATCACCTGTCAATTAATTTCTGATAGATTTGCGTTGAAACAAAACACAAGCCAGTGGAAAATGTAAGTAAAAGTGGAATGTAAGTGTAATTTATATTGTGTATAAGAATTAAAGTGGATTACGAAGCAGTCATCCAGTCCAATCTGGATCTGGACTGTATGAACATTGGGCCCAGGTCAAAATCTATGAGTGTGTAAGCGTTTATTTATCTATGCACCTTTGTACAAGAGGTTATTAGCTATGTTTGGTCACGGTAAATCTTTACCGTGGTTTGGTGAAAATAAAACTGAAGGGGGTTTTCTAAATTTAAAAATTGACAGCTATGTGTTATTGATGTCCAGGCAAGGACGTGACCATCGGTGGTCCAAGTGGCCCGTCTACTTGATTATAAGCTACTGACATAATAATATTTTATGGTAACTCTTCCGGTTACCATGAGCTACCACCAGCTACCACCGGTGACCAGCTGACCAGCCCCATTCCATCACACTACTTCCGTAATAGTTAGATTACACAAACGTGACATATCTATGTAAATAACTTGTTTGGTCGCAAGGTGCGATAAGTTAAACGTAATACAACTGGAAGCCTCTATCTGATAATGTTTGTAATAGATTATTAAAGCAATGGTTACGAATACATCTGGGGCAATATGTAAGTATAAAAGTGGGTGGTGACAAGGGCAGGTCAAGTTCGTCCCCGGTCATCGATGAAGGTGGCACATCGGTTACTGCTGTTCGCAGCTATTGTTCATGTAAGTCCTTATTGTATTCGATTTATTAATCATTAATCATTATACTTGGAACAATGTCTGTTGCATTTTTTGATATCTTATGCAATCCTGGTAGCAGCACAAACTTTTTCTTGTTATTGCCTTGAGAAGACGCGCCAACCGATTGAACGTGTCAGTTGTCATAAACATCTCTAACTGGGGCATTACTAACGCATTGCCAGAGAAAACAAAAAGAAACTTCATGTTCATTATTTTTTCACTACACGAATACAATTTTACCATCAGCATACGAAATAAAAATTCGATCATGGATCTTATAGTGCTTCTGACTATCATTATTTTTCAGAGTCCTGCCCTGGCGCAGTACTATGTGTCGCCGCAACCACAACAGTATGTAGTCGCACCATCGTCCTCTGCCCTGCTGTCAGCGGCCGGGCTCTGCGGCTGCGGCTGTCCGACCCCGCCCGTGGCCCTCCCCTCGCCGTGTTCCGCGCCCATCTACGTGAACCTACCGCCGCCACCACCGCTATGCGTTACACCACCGCCCTTGCCGCCGATGTTGATCGAGCTGCCTCTACCTCCGCCCATAACCATCAGTCCGCCACCTTCCCCGCCGCTGTGTATAACGCCCCCGCCGCCGCCTCCGATGACCATAACGCCGCCGGCGCTGCCCCCGATCTGCGTTAACCCGCCGCCGCTGCCGCCGATGTGCGTGACGCCCCCCGCGCCGCCCCCCATGCTGGTGAACCCGCCGGTGCCGCCGCCGATCATGCTGGAGCTGCCGCTGCCCCCGCCGATAATAATCGAGCTGCCCGCGCCGCCCCCCATCGTCATCCAGCCGCCGCCGCTGCCGCCTGTCATGGTGCAGCCGCCGCCCCTGCCGCCCATGCCGGTGCAGCCACCCGCGCCGGCGCCCATCATGGTGCAGCCACCGACGCCGCCGCCGATCACGATCCAGCCGCCGCCGCCCTGTCCGATCACGGTGCAGCCGCCGTGCCCTGAGCCGTTGTACGTGCAGGCGCCCCCGCCGCCCCCGATCAGCGTGCAGCCGCCGCCCCTGCCACCCATCTGCGTGCAACCCCCGCCGCCTCCCCCGATGTGCGTGCAGCCGCCACCGCTCGAGCCCTTCTGCCTGCAACCACCGCCGCCCGCGCCTATTTGCTTCCAACCCTCGAGCTGCATCCCTCCTACGGCGATGCCGACACCAATTTATTTATAGTTCGATCGATATGTTTTTAGTTGATATTAAGTTTAAATAATTTAAGACAATAAACAGTGTAATTCAATTCGACCTCTGTTTGTTTATACTATTCCTTTTTTGTAGTTATGGCATGTTAATAAGATTCAAAATTATACGAATAGGTAATATCTGTAACTAAATTATAATAACGATATTACACGATATATTCACATTTAGCAGCAAACCGATACTTTCCCCAAAATGTAATCAGTTGCCGCGCATATCCTGTGTTCGGGACCGGCAATGTCCGATACAACAGTAAATCATGCGTAGATCCTACTGCAGTGCTGCCACACTGCCACGCTCGCTGGCCGCAATCATGTGCATAATTTTAAAACTGTAAAGTTTTTACTGACATTCTCACGAAATACCGTGAAGATTTGCCTTAACTTCGCGTAGAGATTTAGTTTAAGATCTATTAATGGTGTTTAATTTAACATCAGTTGCAAATTATTTAAAATAGCAATAAATTAGTTCGTTTATATAGCTGAGGATCACTTCAATAAAAAGAGAATCATCTGATTCATCATAGCTAACGAAGATGGAATATCACAGACGCAAAAAAAAAACTTATACGACGAGAAAGTAGTGATTGCTACAAGACTCCCGTATTACCGACATTACCATGCTCCCGATCTATTGCACAGCACTGTGATAACTTAAGGCCTCAAATGTTTCCTTGTTTGTTACTGTATTTCTTTCGGCTGGAAATTAATGACAAATAAAGAATCAGAACACTGATGGAGTAGGAACGATATAAAGACTGCTTTGGTCCATTGGCATGAGTTATGATGTAGAGAATTAATTGATACGACATGGTCTGATTGCCGGTTTTCATACGAGTGAATCTTTTTAAATTCATTTCGAATAATCCTTAAACTTCGTGATTCGTGAATCAATTAACCTTCTGGTCAAAAGTAATTTCCATTACGACACTAAAAAAAAAAGTAATTTCCGTTACGACACTAAAATTTTGAATTTTGAGGGATTCGATTTCCGCTGTTGAACTTCTCTGATTTACTTCTAGATGATATGCCAACAAACTAACGTTCCCATCTGGTTGTCCGCAGCATGGCAGGCTCGGGGGGGCAGGAGTGGGCGGAGGGCGCCGCGGTGTGGTTCCAGCCGGCGGGCGCGGGGGCGCCGCTGCCGGGTGAGCTGGTGGAGGTGCACCGCGCCGCCCGCGTGCTGCTCGTCAGCGCCGTCGTCAATGGACAGGTTTGTTGCTTGGACTGACTGTTCTACGATACAACTAACGAGTAGAACTAGTAGAAATGAACCGTAGCTCGAGCACGAATATTTGCGAGAAAATATTCGTATGGTTAACGTAAGCAATTTGTCAAATTTGTATGGCATTTTAGTACCATTTACGCACGATAGGGGCGCTTTTGAAAAAATGCCACACAAATTGCTTACGTTAACCATACGAATACTTTCTCGCAAATATTCGTGCTCGAGCTACCGTTTCTTTAAATACGCTACACACACTTAGCCCCACTTAGGATTCCGTGTCGGGACTCTACATCTAGGGTGCCATGGACAACACACTAAGACAAGACACCCAGACCGAGCGCAGAAATTCACTCATCATTCAAAGAAGGATGGCCAAATCGTACCAGACGACGAAACGATGGCGTCCCAATATGACATAAATATGAAAAATACCATTATTTTTTAAGGTTTTAAAAAACACAAGAAATATCTCTATAGGTAGCCACAAAAAAAAGTTTTCCATTTATTTTTGTTTTTGTAGCATTGTAGCCTGCAGCCTTGCCTGTAGCATGTAGCCTTGGAATTGTCTTACGGACTGATTACTACACTTGTGACGACTATTCTGTGCTTTTGATTTCTGGACACCGATTTTGCTTCTTGGATATCTGTGAGATACATCATACAGACGCCACAACTAGCCCTGCGACAACTATCCATATATATATATGTATATTATATATACTAACTGTGTTATTGCTATTTGCAACTCTAGGAGTCTGACAGATCTTCTATTTTTTGGTAATTCTCTGAGAAATCGAAACAAATTAAAAACGAGATCGCTAATTACCCTCCTCGCTTATCTCTTACTACACTTTTAGGCTATGCCACAGTTAGATAAAAGGTAATTGTGGATTCTAACCTCACAAGTATTATTGTTGTTATTATAAAAGATCGTGGCTATTAGGGTATATTTTTTAAACAAGATGGTGTTTACAGCATAAAAACAAACCATTCTAACTAATATAGTTTATTTTGGGACGTGAAAAATAAAAGTCAAGTCCAGCTCCTATAGAAATTTGGCCATTGTTCTTTCCACCTCGCTGGGAATCGAACCCTGGACCATTCGAACGGCGATCCGGTATGGTAACCATTTATTACTCAACAGTTGACAAACAGCAATGACCGAATTGGTTTCTGGCTTACATCTAATCTTACCATCTTCATCACCCGTTCTGCCATCAATTAATGTTTGTTATCAAGTCGAGGATATTTACTTACATCTTTGTGTAAGTATATCCTGGAGTATGATTGAAGGAATTCAGTTATTTTGTACCGCCACAGATGTTATTCGCAGTAAAAAGTAGTTCGTACCCTCAGATTAAAGAAATAAAATGTTCGTACCTTGGTCTACAAGGTGGAAATTATTCCACTGAAATACTTGTAGGCTCAGCGTGAAGCCTGAATGAACAGGTCGATTGGTTAAAAAGTGCACGACTGTTAACTGTTATATAACAACTAACAGTTGAACACAATTACCTGGCCGTGACAGAGTTATTGTCTGTTTGCCAACTCAATTGTGGCTTTGACGTAATAATGCAATTTTTACGGTTATTTGAGCCCTTTTAATACGCTTTTTTGTTGTATTAAGCTGACAAACAACAAAGAATTAGATTCACCACCTGATGGTAAGATGTGACAGTCCTGGTCAACGATACCATCATTACCAACACCGTCGAGTGTTGTTGAAGAAGTAAACTATGAAATCGCTATTTGTTCTTCGACACGCCTACAAAATGTTACAACATTTCACGGTCTTCATGGTTTCATTTCTACAGGGTTGTTGTTGTAGCCAAAAGGAGAGTTATGAAATATGAATCCAATTTGGGTAGTCCGCGTGATACGCAAGCGTTTTACCATTAAATCACTGAAATTTAATACTTCTAAGCACTTCTTCTCCATGTTAATTTCTATGTCAAATCTTATTAATTATGCGTTCCATTGCGTGCATTTTTCATAAAAAGGAATACACATGGTATTCCTTTTCACATAAGAACACTTAAAAGAGAGAGAGAGAGAGATATCCAGAAAAATGGGAACAGAGTTGACATTATCACGTAACTTTGTGGACATAATTATTTTTCTTTTGTTACACTCACAATTAGTAAATAAGTAATAGACTCAATTTAGCACCTACATAATAGAGATCAGTGCTGTTTGTACTTTGTAGTAGTTTGTACTATGTTGTATTGTATGTGAGGGCAATTACAGTCGGCGTGCTCGTGTAGGCCCGCGATCGGCAAGGCCGCCTTTTGGAATGTCGATGGAGAGCCGCTAGCAGCCGGCTACATTTCCGCGCGTTCATCCGTTCTCTGCAATTTCTACGCTTGACTCATTCGCGCCTTCACATTTTCATTTCATTTTCTATGTGTACACAAGTTATTTTGTAAAAGCGTTTGAATGTTGAGTGTTATGACTAATGTTGTTGTTAAATAGTCGTAGATTTTTATCGACTTTTGATGGATACTTTATACATATGTATTGTAGAGCCATAGCTCTACTGTAACATATTTTTTCTTGGGCTTGGCTGCCACAAGTCATACAAGCCAGACTTATTTTGCTGATTTTGCCGAAAAATTAGTTTCTTGGAGTTGCTTTTCTGGGTTTTGGGTGAGAACTTGTTGGTTACAACTTAGAAAAAAAATATTATGGGATTCTAATTCTGTTTACAATAGATAAACAGCCTCTTTTTAAGTTAATAGGCACTCTTTACAAAATAGAATTAAACTAACTACCAACCAGATGTTTATCTTTATAATCAAGAATTTATTATAATAACCAAAATGTACGTTTCATACATCTCAAACATACTCCCCTAATTCTACCGAAACGGACTTCAGGCTTTCATTCAGTAAAGTAGACTATTCCGTTACAGAAGAAACTGTATCCTGACCCGGCGATCCCGAGCGGAAATTAATATACAAGGCATACCAAGCTTTTATGACACTAACTAAACCCTAGCTGCTCTCTCACTGGCCTCAGTGCCAGTCAGTGCTCCGTTATCCTCCGTCACTGTAACAGTTCCTCAGCATGTGGCATGTGGTTAAATCAGTAATCAGTTCAGTTAGCCGTGGCGACCGTGGCTTGCGGACAGCCGCGCTACAGTTGCGGGATAAACGTTTTTTGAGCAATTACGGTAGCTGTGACGTGATCCGCGAAGAACTGTTGTAACTTGTAAGCTAGTTGTGAATTGACGGATGGGAGTTCCTGATCATGTTTTATGGATGAAACACCTGAGCATTCATGGTGTTACAGACATTGGTTATAATCGTGTGAAGTTATAAAGGCAAGCTTGTAGTGAAGTGACGAATGGGAATTCCTAATCATGTCTTATGGATGGATAAACTCCTGGATGATAATATGAATTATTGTGTGTAGAAAAAGAAAGATTATAAATAATACAGACCTTATTCATACAACGGATCTTCAGGCGTTTCCCAGGTGTTTGTCCAAGAAACGTATTCGAAGAACGCCTGTAAACTGTAACGGTCATAATTTTTATCAACTTAACGTGATCTGGAACAAATCTCGTACTTACCAGCTGGCGTGGATGTAACAAATGTAATGTAGGGCAGTAGGAATACAGTAACATTTTTGTCAAATTAAGTGATGTATGGTTGCTATTCATGTAGAATATGTAGTAGATGATGTTTTTATCAGAAAATTCCAAGTATTCCATTAATGAGTGAGTAAATATTTGCATTGAAGGACTGTAAAATTTTATAGCAAAGTCAAAAGTTCAGTAGAAAACAGTGTGCAGCACAGTGTGCAGTGAACTTGAGTGAATGAATGACAGAGTGTAAAAATCTGTGAGTGACGTGACACCTGGCACGTAAATGAACGCAAGCGCGCTGTCAAGTGACGATCACATTGAGATAGATCGTAGATGAAATGAGAAATGGAACGCGCATTCATTACTCACAAGAAGCGACAGCGTGTTAATCAAGTTAACAGAGAGAAAATTCAATTAAGATTGTTACGAACACCGGATACTTTCGTTTTCACTGGCCAATGTTTTGTTGAAACATAATAATATTTTCGATTGAAAAGAATTAGTACCACATGGTTTTTAAGACCTTTGGCAACAGTTGCGAAGATTGTAGATTACACTACGTTATAAGATGTACTTTAAAACTATAAGTTACTGACCTTGGTCGATGCGAGTCCGTTTCGCTCCTACCCCAGTCAGCTCTCCGGAACCCTGCGAAAATCTCGACGTATCTCCCAATTCTACAGACTCCTGCACTTCAACTCGTTCGTACAGAACTGTCTTACAAAGGCAAAAGTGCAAAAAATCGAAGCCTATCGTATTGAAGCCGATTCTTAAGATGAGTAGTTCATCGAAGGGTTTTGATACGAAAACGAAGTCGCGATGTCGTCCAACTGTTCGTCTGCTAAAGGACATCTGCTTGGAAGTTCTGATGAAAAATGTATCTAGATATTAACTTGTCACTCTTTATATGTACTCTCACACACTAACACACACACACACATACATACACATACGCACACAGTTGCTCTTAATTTCAATACACAGCTTACAAGGCGACAAAGATCCTTCTTTATCGTTTTTTAGCGATAAATCAGCCAGTTATTTATATTTATAACCAACACATTCGAATACGTCTAATTTACATTATTATGTAAATATTTTTGTATAGTAGTAAGCGTCATTCGTTTAAGGTAATCATAACCGAAGTTCCAAAAATAACGCGCGCGTAGTTTACTAAAAAAATATTATATTATTTTCCCGTACCGAGTATTGTACCGAGGTACAGTATCTAGACGTCCATACGCAGGCATAATCTGCATAATGCACACTAATCTTTATTATTTACTAAATTTACTAAAACGTTCATATGCAAAAATCCGAAAGTAGGTAGCATTTACTGCAAAAAGAGATCTGATATCATGATTTCATCATAATTATACGGTCTTATTCAATGAGTCCGCATTAGCATACCTGGTATTGATGTTACGTAAAATGATTTACAAAACGAGTGCTTCATATGGATCAATCAATTAATTCAGTGTTAAATATTCAACATCGCCGACAGACATGGAGGTGCCTGTTGAAGTGAAACCTGCGTGATATTGCTTTACTTTTAGCATTACTTTTAGCTGGACGGCTTACGCTAATACGTAAAGAGAGTGGAAGGCAAACCGCAAAGGATCCATCTATCCTTACGCCAAGTCAACCCTCGGCTGCTTACGGTACACCTTGTTTGTTGAACAAGGAAGAGGACAACCTTTAATAAATGTTAAATGATCAGACGCTCCGACGATTTTACATCTACTATTAAATAATATAAATTAACCTTTTGATATTAAGTTTTGATAAGAGTTTCATAATTGAATTAATGTAAAGGTTGCCGATGAGTCAACATTGATATTAATTAATAATATATTAATGGCAGCGTCTTTCATTATCATTCCACGACCAGAACGCTTCCTGTACATTGGCATATAAAAACATTTTGCCTCCGATTTTATTCTAGCTATGAGACGCTCTTTTTACCCGACTGCGCGACGCACAGGAGTTTATGTATTTATGTGTGTTCCTATGTGGGGTTGTCCATTTGGTCTGTCCAAATGGATTGACCGATTTTGATGATTCTTACGTCAATCAATTCGTCTTAAACTTGCGAGTGTCACTAAAGACATGACAATAATAAAAATTCACCACAGGGACAACCAGACGCCATATTGTCTAAATGAAATTTTTTTTAGATGAATTACGTCAAATGGGGTATCGTTGAACGGGTAGTATTCAAAAATGATTTTTAGGTTCTTTTCATCATTATTCATTTTAAGTAACAGTTTAGGATATAATTGTAACGATTTAAAGTTGGTTATTAAACAACCATTATCGTTCATTTACTAAACTCCGTTAATGAAATGACAACATTGCGAATTTTACCGTCTTAAATCCTAATAAAGAAGTCAATGAATCCTAACTAAAAAGTGTAAAATAAAAAACAATTAAAAAAACAATAACCCGATTACCCGACCGCAAAAAAAACTCAAAAGAAAAAAACAAGCCCAGTAGTTCAGAATGTTGAAAGTAATTCGGAACAACTACATCATAGAATGATTTTAACAGTCGGGACCTAGTAACGTTAAAACATGGTGTCAGTGTCTTATTAGGTTTCTAATAATGTGATGTGATGGATAAAATGTAAAAAACATAAGCAGATACCTTTGTAATGCAAATGAAGACAAATTTTAAATTCATTTTATCTCAAACATCTTTTATAAATGAGTTTTCGTATTCGAATTCAAAGGTTGACCTTTTCTCGTATAAAAATAAACGTTGGAAAGTAACTTATTAACCGTGATTAATCTAATATCATAATAATATAACCATTGCACCGTATCAATACATATCGACCAGTTTATTAACATTTAAATTACTTGTTTAATGTATTTATAAGATTTAAGTTCGTGAAAGTTTACACATTTGCCCTAATGGTTGAAGAATTTGGAAAACGAACTCATTTTCACGGAACTTTATTGTAACTTCGTTAATTTTTTAAATCGTTTTAGCTTGACCTGTATACATGTGCAACGGAGTCTATCAAAGTAATTTAAATTTTTCACCAATTTCAAGACGTCTAATCAACTTGAGCACAGAGGTCAATGATGTCGATGACAATACAATAATTTCATAGTTTCGGCGTGTTTATTTTTAAAACAATAATTGTAATAAATGACAAAATATAAAATCATAAAACATTTATATTCTACGATTCGATGATGAGAGACGATTATGATTCATCAAACCAATACATAAAAGAAAAACAGTTTCACACCACAGTCACACACACAAAAAATAACCCAAAATAACCAAACCAACAAAACAGAAAACCTGATAAAATATATTTATCGGTATTCAGCATACCATTTCATATACATATTTAACGCCTAATTCCTTTATTCTCCAGCCCCAGACCTTCGCCCTCCAGATGGGCAACGGCGAGGAGGAAGGCGACCCGGTGTGGCCTCGCGAGGAGCTGGGCCCCACCGGCGTGGACGACATGACCCGCCTGCACGACCTGCACGAAGCCGCCTTGCTCTGGAACCTGAAGCTCAGATACGAACAAGGTCTTATTTACACGTATGCCGGCTCCATCCTCGTCGCTGTCAACCCCTATAGGCCTGTTGATTCATTGTATGGTCTACAGACTGCTAGGAGGTAAGCGAGAAAGTTACCTAATTAATGCACTTGAATTTGCCACTCTTAAGTTAGAGAGACCCGACAATAAAAGAAATTCCTTTATTCCAGGTACCACGCAGCGGAAGCCTTAGGTGATTTACCGCCTCATTTATTCGCAATAGCAGCCGCGGCGCGCTCCTCCTTACCTCACCCACAAGCCATACTCATCTCCGGAGAATCAGGCGCGGGAAAGACTGAATCTACAAAATTAGCGGTCCAGTTCTTGGCCGCTGTCGCCCCGGCGCCCCCTGGCAGGGCACCTGTCTCCGAACAGATTCTAGAAGCGGCGCCGCTCCTAGAAGCGTTTGGAAACGCAAGAACACCAAAAAATCACAATTCTAGTCGCTTTGGAAAACTGCTAGAACTATATTTCAAAGATGGTGCCTTAGCAGGCGCGAGAGTTGCTCATTATCTATTAGAAAAGTCACGAATAGTCACACAATCGCCGGGCGAGAGGAATTACCACGTTTTTTATGAATTACTTGCGGGATTGGACGAGGAACAGAGACGGACGAGAGGTCTCTTGACAGCTGAACATTACTTCTATTTAAATCAAGGAGGGGATTCAGGTGGCGCCGGTGCGGGGGCTGACTGGTCTGCACTATGCGGAGCCATGCAAGTCCTCGGGATCGGGGATGCTGAGAGAGAGGATATAATCAGAGTACTGGCAGCAGTTCTCCATTTAGGGAATGTGTATTTTCACCGCCGGCAGTTAAGACATGGGCAGGAGGGAGTACAATTGGGTGGTGGAGCTGAGGTTCGCTGGGCGGCTCATCTTCTAAAAGTGCCGGCCGAAGCATTAGCTAGAGCTCTGACCACTAGGGTGACAGCAGCGCGTGCAGAGCGGATGAGATCACCGTTACCGATAGATCAAGCTTTAGACGCCAGAGATGCCTTCGCGAAAGCTCTATACTCATCCCTATTTAACTGGCTAGTCCTCCGAATAAACTCGATAGTACATCGAGCAGGCTTGCACGACGCTCATCGTATTTCTCTCCTCGATATCTTCGGGTTTGAAGACTTGGAAGAGAATTCTTTCGAGCAACTTTGCATCAACTACGCGAACGAGACCTTACAACATTATTTCAATAAGCATATATTTAAGTTAGAACAACAGGAATACCAAAAAGAAAGACTGGAGTGGTCAAATCTGACATGGAACGACAATTCTCCAGGTATTGCATATTCTTGATCGTGTGTTATCTTTCTGCAGTACATATAAAGTACAATTTCTTCTAACCATTAAATTTGGTTTCAGTAATTCAGCTATTAAGTAAGAAGCCAGTGGGAATCCTTCACCTGTTGGATGACGAGAGCAACTTCCCCCGTGCTTCTGACCTGTCATTCCTGGAAAAGTGCCATTACAATCACGCTCTTAATGAGCTTTATTCTAGACCTAGATTGGGAGCGAATGAATTTGGGGTGAGTTTTGAACGGTAACTTTTAATATATCCATCGTTATCCATTTAATTTTTGTTGTAAACCCTTCTTTAAAAATAGAACGTCAAAACAGATACTTACAATATCTTAATGCTGCCTATAAAAATCTTTGAACCCCCTCATTCTCAAGTACAAACACTTTTTTTGTGAAAAAAAATTTCAAGTATAAAACCACCCAGAACCTACCTAACCTGGTCCCTTCCAGATAAAACACTACGCAGGCCAAGTGTGGTACAACGTGGAGGGTTTCCTGGACAAGAACCGGGACGCTCTCCGGGCGGACGTGCTGGAGTTGCTCTGCAGCAGCGAGGTGCCGCTGGTGGCCGAGATGTCCACGCAGCTCCGCGCGCAGCACGACGCCAACAAGACGCTGCCTAGAGGCGCCAATGGAAGATTTGTTACTATGAAGCCCAGGACGCCTACTGTTGCTGCAAGGTAAGGGGAATTTAATATGATAAGCTTTGATATGATAGTGATTTGAATGTCGGAGTCCTGCACGGGATTCGAGTAGTTTCAAAATCGTCGACGTAAATCAGTTGAGGTCTTCCTACATTATACGAACTCAACTTCAATTCCATTCCGACTCGATATAGCTATAGAACCTCAGATGAAGGATTATTCCTTCATCTGAGGATAGAACATTCATTCTTCTGTCAGATAAATGGCGCTTAGGAATCAAACAGGGCCATCGCACAGACGGCAGATTCAGTGTCAATTCTGTCCGCGTGAAGCTGTGTAGGCCGATAGGGCCAACAGCTAGGTTTGATATAAGATCATGTAAATCCGTCCAGGTAAAGTTTACTTATTCATCAATATTTGAACTTCACAGATTCTCAGACAGCCTACACCAGCTCCTCGAGTCGATGTCCCGCTGCAACCCGTGGTTCGTGCGGTGCCTCAAGCCGAACACGGACAAGTCCCCAATGAAGTTCGACATGCCGTGCGTGCTGGCTCAGCTGCGGTACACCGGCATGCTCGATACCATCAAGATACGACAGACGGGCTACCCTATCCGGATACCCTTCCAAAACTTTGTTGATAGATACCGGTGAGAAAAAATTGTGGAAAACACTTTTCATTCGCCATTTTTAGATTTTATTTTTTATTTCCGACAATCAAGTGAAGTGTAGAGCTACCTGATCGTAAGTGTTCACTGCACCAATGAACATTAATGACACCAAAGTCATTACCGATGCTCGGACCAAAAAGGAAGCGGGGTATCTTCATCATTTCTGGCTCTCGGACACTGGACCAAAATACGTAAAAACAATGGACAACAACAAAACAACAATATTTAGAATGGATTACGGTAATGACAGGCGTGTCATTGGTAATAAATCCTACCTCCAGCAAACCAGATGGTACCATGACCTAGCGTCTTCAATCAGTAGGGATCGTGCGCCATCGTCTGTTGTCCGCAAAGAAAATACGTAAAAAATCATGAGCTGTGGAGATTGCCTTGAATGTCTGAAAATGCAAGTTCTACGGATGGTTGCAAAACAAATGAATGCTAAGTAAATAATATATCATTTGTTTTATTACCAGATATTTGCTGAAGTCCACCCCTCAGCGCTCCACTCCGTACCGGGAGATCTGCAACTCTATCCTCGCAGAGATGCCGCCTACCGGAGCAGGTACGTTCATCATTGTTTTAAATGACATGTGTTACATATTTTTGAAGTTATACTTCTTTAGGCGCGTTATGAAAAAATGATGAGAGTGAAATTTTAAGATTTGTAACACAAAAAAGTAACAGGATGAAGTTGCCCGCAAAGGATGCGCGCGCATCACTGTGAAGTTGCCCGCAAAAAGCTACCAACCAAACAGAAATAGAACCTCTATTAGTCGCGCATGTTGGCACGCTCGTCGCCTCTGATCACTGTTTTCATATTTATAATATTTATCCACATGTTTCTAGTTTCTACATTCACAACACGTCTTTTAGTTTCATACAAGTGCGAAATGTTAAATATTTATTTAATGATGCCAAAGAAGTATGTATAACTCCTCACGCGCGTACATAAGTACACGTTTATGTTTTTTTAATTATAATAATTCATTGAAATAAAATCAATTTTAGGCGTTGAAAAGCAATTCACACGCTGAGCTGCATCAAAATACTTTTACAAACAATAAAATTGTTCTTCAAATAACCGACTTGACAATAACAATAGTTATTGCACACTAAACGTGTATCACAGAAGAAATAATAGTACTATTATTTTAATTTCACTGGGGATATCTAGACTGGGCTAGCATGTAATTAACAAATTCCCTGCAGACTTAACCTACTGCGCTAGTAAATATGATATTCTTGCACTTATCTACATTAGGTATTTATTTATTAAATTTTCATCATTGTTATCTGACGTACCTAACTACAATATCTGCTAAATAAAACACCGATGGTAAGATATGTACCTAAATAACATTTTAATGATCATACCAATTAGTCTATCGTACCACGTAACTGAACTAAAACTTTCTATTGACCTATTATCACCTGTTATTATATTGTTGAGACTTCACCGCGTGTGGTCATGAAACTAAGTTATTCAACTTATTAAAAATGAAATGTAAAATGTGGAAAGTTGTGAAAAAACGTGTTAATAATTACCAGGCACTAGTTTTGTGTGAGTTGAAACGTTATAATCAGATTTACTATTTAGTTTTAGTTATTTCGATATGAAGTGTTGTATACCTAATAGATATTTGCTATGAAAAATTTGTCTTTAAGACCTCCCTATACATACAACATCATTGTTAAGAACACTCAACGACATTTTATGTGGATTATAAACTCTAAATTATTATTATTTTTAATTTTATGCGTATAAAATATTATATTACCTACGAAAACTTCAATAATTATAGATAGTTATGTAACATAGTGCTGCGATTTGAAAAATCCATGAATGTTTTTCAATAATTCAGTGACTTAGAAGCGCTAACCAAGTATGTGCTGGTAATAAAATACCTGTACAATTTGTAACCTATGTGTGATTAATTATGAAACAATTCTATGGGGATTCTGATGAGAAATAAGACAATAAGCTTTATTTGTATGTAGCAGTCAAGGTATAACTATAAATTTTAATATGTACCTTAAGATTTTTTTAGTTTCACTTCTTATTTTAAGTACCTACTATTATATTTCTTCTGTGGTTTCACTAAACATTGGCTATGTTTCAGTCATCATAAAACAACCATCATAAAACAAAAATTGGTCCCGCAAAAACATCAAAATCGGTCCAATCGTTCAGGAACACAGTAAAAGTGTTTGCTATGTGAAAGCTGACGTGTTCGAAACGTTGTTTTTCTGGTTTTTCAAGCATCACCCCTACAGATGACGTCGGCGGAACCACAGAATATACCTGTTTAATCGGTCGCACTTGTTTGGTGAAGTAAGACGGTTGGCACTGACGGTGTTTGTGTCCCAGTGGGTGCGGACTTCCAGCTGGGTGCGGCGCGGGTGTTCGTGCGCGAGGCGCTGCACCGCGCGCTGGAGCGGGCGCGCGCCGACAAGCTGCGCGCTGCCGCTACCACGCTGCAGGCGCATCTCCGGGGATACATCGCTAGGTATTGATAATAAATAATAAAATATATTATGATGTTTTATATGTGGAGCGGCTTACAATACTGACCCAATCCCATGCCAGCATATTAGGGTGTGTAGAGGAGGAAGAAGCTGGCCCGTTTGGGCGTGGCATAAAGATTATACGAACGTTTTTAAGAAGCACATTGATTTACATTGAAATACGAACTTATTCAAATTTCCATTTGCTATGTAAACAACTAAGAATACATTTAAAACAAATTAAAAAAAAAATCAAATATCATTAATATGTCTAAAAAGACAATAATTTGACCTGAATTTGATTTCAACAGAAAACGCTTCCACCAAATGCGCGCCTCCACCGTTCGCATCCAGTCGTGGTGGCGCGGCGTGAAGACGCGCGCGCAGTTCGTGCGCGTGCGGCGCGGCGTGGTGCGCGCGCAGGCGCTGGTGCGCGGGCGGCGTGCGCGGCGCCGGGCGGCCGCGCTGCGCGACCAGCAGCGACGCCGGCTCGAAGCGCAGCAGGCGGCTGCGAAGTGAGTCACCAGCAATATCCAATGTCGGAGTACCAACCACTAACCAGTACTGAATAGTGGCACGACAACCACTCAGCTCAGCTTTATGTGCCTGGCATACTTGCGTCTTTACTAACGTTAAAAGGAATTTAGCTCTAATAGCTAATGATTTCAACTCTGATTATACTTCTGTGGCCTTACGTGGTAAGTAAGGCGCATTCCCACAGATATAAGAGGCGAGGAGGGAGATGAAATGTTTTAAAACGTATAGCAGCCAATGAACCTTAATGGCTCATGTCACTCGCAAGCACACATGGAGTTTGCGTGTGTACTATGTTTACACATGTGTGTCGTGTCTAACTTAATATTAAATTAATGTTAATGTTGTACTGGCAGACGCCGCGCCGCCGAGCAGAAGGCCAAGGCGGAGAGCCTGCAGGTGCTGGAGGTGCCGGCCGAGCTGGCCTTCATCCTGTCCAAGGTGGACGACTGGCAGGCGCCGCACACCGACAGGAACATCTCCAAGGTAACATAGACATGAATTTACGAGCTTTGGAACTTCCCTCTGAGGCATTCCCTGCGCGATATGAGGTTCTTTAAGAAGAGTGTATATCGTCTCCTTCAAGGCCGGCAACGCACTTGCAGCTCCCTTGAAATGCACGTGTCCATAGGCGACGGTGACCACTTACCATCAGGTGGGCCGTTTACCTGTTTGCCCGTCGTTAACATAAAAAAGACATAGACATAGACGAGACGAAGAGTGAGTTGTCACAAATGTGACCAGCTGTGACAAGGAGGGGGGGAGGGGTCAAAAAGTCATGAAATTAGTGCGACGGAATTTATGGATAGCCCCTTAGAAACGAATGTATGTTCTCGAGTCCTGGCTTATTAGTATATGTCGAAGCCATCCCAAGGATTCCTACTGTGTGTTAAGCCATATGTATAGGGAACTGTTTATAATTTCTGGTGATTCCCCCAGGCATCAAGCGAGGTATACGCGGAAGAGGAGCGTCTGCAGCTGCCGCGCGACCTGCAGCAGTTCGCGTTCTCCAAGTTCAGCTCGGTGTACTTCGCGGACGGGGGCCAGCTCGCGCCCAGGAAGCACCCCATCGCCAGGCCCTTCCTGTCCAAGGCTGCTGTTAGGTATGGAGGAGAGCACAGCATTAATGAGCCATGTGGTTCTGGTTGCTGGTGGACATTGATGACGAAGGGTCTTCGTTCTCCCAGCAAGGCAGAAATTTGAATGATGACTTTAAGTTTCTGTTCTAGGTCCTTAAAAAGGTTTTTTAATGTTATTGACTATGTTGTGCGCTAACTAGAACATTCAATTCATTCTGCATAACAACCAATGTAATTTAGTCGCCGATTAAACGCTAGACGAACTACACGCATTTTGCTTCATTATAAATCTTAAATCAATCATCATCAATTAGTAACAATCAATAAACAACCCTGGAATCTTTCACACATACCTTTAAGTATTTTAAATTCGTATATTCTTATTTCATGATTTTATTTTTTCACCAGGGATCAAGATTTCAACGACGCGGTGGCAGTGTTCAAACTGATATTGAGGTGGTGCGACGAATCCGCTGCCGGGAATGAAGCGAGACAGAAGGTAACGTTTTGAACTATTATGGTTATGTTTTATAAACACTGCACTACAATTATTAAATGTAACAGGAAATTCTACAGGTTTTTCCACTTCACGTTGTGCGTCACAAATGCCAGATCAAGGATTAGGCTGTTTTTTCATCAGAGGTGTGCTTGGTAGCTAAACTGTAAGCAGGATGGAAGCTATGCAAAACTATTTGACCGTTTGACCACTGAAGCTAAACACTCTACTGCTACTCTACTATACTCTCTCCGTGTATAAACCCCAACATCGATAAGCCCATCTCAGCAGAGTTAAAATAATTTAAGCAATGAAAACCTATTAGAGAATTTGTTCGATTTGTAAACTCAGCTAAAGTCGGGACACGAAGCAGGAAGAAATTCGTACATTGACTTGTTATTACCTGTCTCTGTCACTCCCGCGTAAATATAATGCGTCTCGCTTGCATAGAACGGCGGCCATTGACCATTGAGTGACAGAGACAGGTAATAACAAGACAATGTACGAATTTCTTCCTGCTTCGTGTCCCGACTTTATAAGTCGTATGGATGATGTATAGTCACGTGGTATGTGTGCAGGTGGTGGCGGACTACATAGCGGGCCGCGGGCTGCAGTCCCGCGGGCTGCGCGACGAGATCCTGGTACAGCTGTGCAACCAGGCGGCGGCCGACACGCCGCGCGTGCTGCGGCTGCTGGCGCACTGCCTGGCCGCCTTCCAGCCGGGGCCGGCGCTGCATAAGTATCTAACACTTGTTTACTCACATGCCCAAACTCAGAGTCACTAACGGTTACTTTGATCGGTCCTTAGTAAAAAATCACCATACAAATTCTGAACTGAGGAGCGATTTAAGTAGCCGTTAGTGACTCTGAGTTGGGATGATAGTCACTAACTTAGTACAGAATTTACATGGTGATTCTTTACTAAGGAGCGATTAGACGTAGTTGGGGCATTAGACTCAATTTAGACAGTGGGTACCCCGTTGTAGGCGCGAGTTTACGCATGATTGTTTTAATTGAATTTTAACATTGACATAAATTATATGGACGCGCTCTTTCTAAGGAATTTCGTGTCACGCTTTTGTGCCACAGAGAACTCAATCACAGAGTCACTATGCGCCCAGTGTTGCCAACACCCTACTCCGAAAGAGATCATGGATACATTACTATAACTGGACATATACCATGGATATATTACTCTGTCTGGATTACATTGTAGAGGTACCTGAGGATTAATTACGTCATAACGGAATGACCATTTCTGTAGTGTTCATCCATTCATCAAAAAAAATCAAAAAATCGTTTCTTATTCCAGAATTTACATTTTATTACAATATGCGTGGGATCTTTCCATTTAAGTATATAAAACTTGTGTTATCTATAGTCCCAGGATATATCATTCGATTGTGTTAAAATATTTTTATGTGTGTTGTGCACTTAAAATAAAAGAAATGTATCGTAATAAATTACACTGTAGCCTCATTGAAATATTATAGTGTATTTTTGTAGAAACATCAAAAAGAGGAATTGGCAATTTAAATACTTTAATTGTCGTTTCTTTGTTTTCCAGGTAGGTTTGTGTGATTTAGGTTGTATTTAGTGTAACTCATAATGTATGATAAGCTTAAATAAAACTTTGTTTTTCAGAGCAACACGTAGTTTATTATCAATTCTTTAAATCCCGACTGATTGTCATATATAATCACATTAAGTACTTCACCTTATTGCACACATCTCTCATATTTATTTACCCAATTACTTATAGTTATACACAAAACTATATATACACAGACATACAACATATATATAGGATAAACAACAATTTTTGGAGTTTATTTATTAATTTTTTAGTTTGATTTTTTTAAATGAAATGTAGGTAATTTCTTTCTTTCTTTTTTTTTCTTTAAATATTAAATTGTCATTGGTCCTCAATAAGTCCACGAAGTTTGAAAGAAATCTGAGCGTTTCAAGTGAGCCAAAATCAAGTCCAAAGAGAAGTTACAAACAAACAAACAAACAAACCAACAAACAAACATACAGGTGAAGTAATATAAAGCGTTAAAACTTACCTGTGGAAAGTTATTCTTTCAGGTAATGTTTTCGTTTTTTGCTCATAATTTTTGCAATACCGCAATGTACAAGTTGGCATTTTCGTTAATTCAATAGGTACATATAATATCTAAAACAAATAAAGTAAGTCAATTTCATATAAAAGTCACGTATTGAAATCACTTTCTAGTTTCTACCACAATTTCCGCATCTTTGTCCTTTTGTTCTCTCACTCCGCGACGTCTGGCAACCCTGTTCCGTAGTGATTGAGTACTCTGTGTTCGTTCTGTCAAGTTTGGTTCAAGATGTCGGTAATAAATATTTGACACTAAATAATTTTTAAGACTGTAAATAAAAATATAGTTACTTACCGATTATGAATAAATAAAGTGAAATAAAGTTCAAACGTAAATAATGAGAAAGTTTTAACTGTGCACAATACAGAATAATAAGTGTTCTTGAACAGTCGGAGTTTTTCGAAAGTGACAGGCGACAGCACTTGCTCGCAGCCGACTAAACTGAGTTGGCCCCAGTTGGGGTCAACACAGGTGAACAAAATGTAAGTACTGAACAGCCTGTCTATATAATTTATGTCAATGAATTTTAATAATAACTTCAGTGGTGGGTTAGGCACTGTCTAATGTCTAATGAAACGGTTGCATCAAGGCGATTACCGTATTCACTCCAAAAATCATTTATCATTAGTTCATTAAGCAAATAATTTAATAAATATATAATTTAAAGCACACCAATTCGTATAATTTTAAGATATCAAGCACATAATACACTTCGAAATCAAATAATTCATAATTATCATATCACGACAAGGATTGTAGTAGTTAATCAAAGACTTAAACTTTGGCTTAGACTTAGACTTATGGATGGAGCTTCTTGCACCCCACATAACAATCACACATCCTCCCAGATACCTCCTCCGGCTGATATCGGAGCGCGCGACGGGCCGCGAGCGCGCGCGGCTGCTGCGGCTGGCGTGCGGCGGCGAGGCGAGCGCCGCGCGGGTGGCCGGCGTGGCGCGCCGCGCGCCGCCCACGATGCTCGAGTGGCGCGCCGCCGCCGAGAGCGCGCGCCCGGCGTTGCCGCTGCGGCTTTATGACGGTCAGCCTATATCTATACCTCCATTATATGCATAAATAAATGTATTGTGATGGCAAAATAGACTTCGTCCAAACTATTTAACTTACTTATTTAAAGATATACGTCTGTCAAGGATGTGTGGATTTAACACACCGAAATAATAATAATAATAATAATAATAATAACGTTTATTGACCATAAATAAGAGTACATTTCAAACGAAGAGCCCTGACTCCCAGAAAAGCGTGAGCTGTGGCCTGGGAGACAGTTCCTTCCCAATTCTTTTGTTACAATTACAATCTTAAATGTAGGGTTACTAATAGCTTTTAAATTAAGTTATGAAAGAAGAAGAAAAAAAAAAAAACACTACTAACAAATACTAAATAGTTAAACAGCAGCAGGTACCTATTTATAATTATCGTGGGTGTGTGTTTATGTAAAAAAATAAAAATAAGTGAGTGTGAATGTATGTGTGTTTGTGTATGTGTGTGTGTGCGCGTGTGTTTGTGTGTGAGTGTGTGTGTGTTTTTGTACATTTAAAATTTAAAATGTGTAATACAATAAATTTTCAGTATCGTCGTAGTTCAAAGTTCGCAACCATTGTATGATTTTTTCTTTGATTTCATAATTGGATAGATTATTACCTTTGTACAAACTGTTGAATTTATTATATAGTTTAGGGGCTAAATAAGTAAAGTTTTGTCGGCCTATTTTACTTTTAGATGGTGGTACTGGATAATGTTGTCTTCTTTTGTCGGGTAATTTAATATTTGGGAATGTGTGGAATAATATGTGGAAATGATTAAATAAATACATAAACAAGCTCACAGCTTGCCTTCTTTCATCCGCATCTCAGTTAGCAGATTGCATTGAGCATGCTTGTATGCTAGAAACTAGCATGTACAATTGTACATATGTATATCACAGACATGACTGATCAAACCGTCAATTGTTTCTGTTCCATAATTTTTATAAAGCTTCCTGCGGGCCTTATGAACTTTTATAAAACCATTCATGTTCCAGGCAATTCATTTATGGGGCTTGGAACGACGAATGATTGGCTTAAAAGTTTCACGTGACCGCTTTTTAGCCAATCATACGTCGTTCCAAGCCCGATAAATGAATTGCCTGGAACATGAATGGTTTTATAAAAGTTCATAATAGGCCCGCTGTACGGTATTGTATAACATTGTGTCGTGTTCACACACGATGTGCGTGCTTTTTGTATTGTATTATTACGTGTTGTATCATGTCGTACACAGACACGGTGCACACGGTGTGCGTGGAGTCGTGGACGACGTGCGAGCGCGCGGCGGCGGCGGCGCTGGCGGCGGCCGGCGTGGCGCAGCGCGCGACGGGCTGGTCGCTCACCATGGAGCACAACGGACAACTCACCGGTGAGATAGTTGGTTTTTATGGTAATAAACGGCAAATGAGCTAACGATCTACCTGATGGTACTTTAAGTGGCTCTTCGCCCATGGACATCAGCGACACCAAAGGCGTCAAAGGGAGAGACAAAAAAAAGAATCATCCAAATCGGACCACCCTGTGCCGATTGCTGCGTGATCATACATAAAAAATAAAAATATGCGTGTTGAATTGAGAACCTCCTCCTTTTTTTTCGTCGGTTAAAAAGAAAGAAAGAACTCAAGCCGGAAAACGAGTCCTTTGGTGGCTGACTCAAGCAGACTATACGGTTGATGTCTCCTTAGGGTCTGCGCTAACTGCCGGCATGGCGTGACATCGTATGACGATAAGGTTCAAACAATAAAGCTCATCATAGCTAAAAAACAGAGTTGCCGATGTGCAAACATTTCAACTTTATATCATTGTTAATACACAAGCTCTCATCCATCTATATAATAGTTACAGCAAGGTATAGCTAGCCAACAGCGAACAGACCATTGACTGAAACATGTACGCACTAAAGCCCAATGCATACGTAACGGGGTTTTTTCCCGTACGGGACGGGACGTAAAGTTTTTGGAAACATCGTTTCATAGAAAATGTATACGATAGTGCATACGGAATCCCGTACGGGAAAAATCCCGTTACGTATGCACTGGGCTTAACTCCACCATCACAACATAACACATGTACGTCCTCGCAGAATGGGCGGGCTGCGAGTACGCGCTAGACGCGGTGGGCGAGATCGAGACGTGGAGCGCGCTGGGCAGCGGGCGCAGCGAGCCGCTCCGCGCCGCGCCGGCGTCGCCCGCCGCCCGCACGCCGCCCGCGCCGCCGCCGCGCGCCTCCTCCGTCGACAGCGAGCGGGAACGGACGTCACGACCGCAGGTGACGACATGCACCATTCTCTTTATTACATTCATACTCTCATATGTTTTTTCATAGAATATCTCTACATTATATTAAACAAGAAAAACAGTTGTATAGTCAGACATTGCATTAATACGAACATTAAACCGATACGAAAAAATGCTCTGACGGCTAGACGTTTCCGCATATGGATTGATTTATTGATGGGATTTGTCCAAGGTCAATGTAAAAACAAATAGATTAGGAATTCGCCGATTCACCGGGAACATAATTTGATAACCGGATTTGCACAACCTTCACAAGGAGCAGATCTTATACAATAACATAAAAAAGAGACGGAAGACTTCTTTCACATAATCAAAGCAAATGCCCGCTGAAGAGTTGTTGATAGATTGTATCATAATATTATCTGTCCTTACAACACAATTTTATTGTAATTTTTATCAGGTGCCGCCACCAGAGCCGCCAAAATCCCGTTCACCAAGTATCCAGCGCATGCTTCAAGACTCCATAGATGAGAACATATCCGAATACAACTGGAAAATGGGTCAGGAGGAAACCCACACTATGTCTAAGCATTCACACGAATATTCTAGAAAAACGTCCCATGACATTCTGTCGAGGGAGTCCGCCTTAAATGAGAGATATTTTGAGCAACCTTCCGATAAGGTCCGGAGCAGATCGCTAGACAATCTTTTGGGCGACAACCCTGCCCCGCAGCCAACGAAGCTATCCGACTTGGGCCTGTCGCAGTCTCGGCTTAATGATCGGTATCACTCGGTGGAGCGACTGGGTGGAGCTCCGAGTGTCGCCAGTAGTAAGGGCGCAATGGAAGGTGAATACGGGACGGGATCGCGAGTCCTTCCGTCGCGGTACATCAAGTCGCAGTACGTCGGCAAACGAGCGCCGGCCGGCTCGCAGTCTAGTCGTGCATACATCGAGAAGAGCTCTGAATTTGGAGGTGTCAGGTAAGGTTTTGCGATAATACTTATCAAGTATTAGTATAAAATTAAATTTTTTACTAATATTTTATCTTGTTCGCAGGTCTTCAGCCATGTCAGATACCTCCGAGGCTCCGAGCCTCGCATCGCATGTGCGTCGAGTCCGCGTGCCGAGCCAGGCGTCCGACGTCGATCAATTTCTGGACGATCTGTTCTCCCCCGTTCTTGATCCCAACATTGATGAATTATCAGATGCACGCTCGCTAGCCGCTAGCATTAAGGGTGGCCATAAGGAATACAACGAATTTATCGATAGCGTCTTAAATTGTACATACAACGAACAGATGAACGGCTTGAGTGACGTCGCTCATTTAAGGAAGATGATCAAGGGAGGGGGAAAGGAGGAGAAGGAGAAGACCAGCAGAAAGGAATCGACGGTAGACTCCATGGATGATTACATTACAAACCTTTTCGATCCGATATTTATGAACGATAGCTTGAAGCGTTTGACTGACGGGGAAGGCCTCTCCGGTGCCATAAAAGGTGGCGGTGCGACGCCCCGCGCGGCGAGCGCTAACACGTCGGCTCTGAGCTTCGGAGCCATGTCGCTGCCGCCCTCCATGCCGGCCATGCCCGCCACGCCCGAGGCGCTCGCGGCGGCTCTAGGCCTCCACCTCCCTCCTCCCGGAACGGTGGACATAAACGCATATCATCAGAATCTGCAACGTGCTTTTCTACAAAACGCGATGGCTCAGAACCTCCAAATCCAGCAGCAGCTTCTCGCACAGAACCAGGCTCTCCAAACACTCCTGGCGGGTCAGGTCGTCGAGACGCCAGACTCCGCACCGACGTCGCCGGTGCGGCCGTCGACGGTCGTGCACGCTCAGGTCCATTCACCTCCAAGAAATTCCGTTAAATTGAGACGGGAATCTAGTGAGAGCTCCTCGACCGGCGCCCCGCCGCCACCACCCCCGCCGATGCCGCCGCCGCTTCACGACATCGATCCTTCCGAAGTGCGACCCTTCATGGATCCATACGGTCGTGCGAAGACCGTTCGCATCGGGAAATGGCGATGGCCTCCACCCAAGGACGCGGCGGGACAGGACATAAATCAGGATTTCACCAAATTTAAAATGCGTCAAATACAGAGACGACACACCCCTCAGGCCCAAACCAACGGAGTGGAATATGAGCCCCCGCGGGGTCGGTCGCGATCGGAGGCTTCTCCCGGAATTGACTGGGAGGAGTTCGAAGTCGACGGTCAGACTTCATCACCGAGAGAGCCTCCGTCTCAGCGGACGGCTAGAAGGAGCTTCGAGATCGGTGCGCAGCGGCCATCGCCCGGCAGCGTCGGTAAACTGAAGTTGAGCTCCGAGATGAGGCAGCGGTTGGAACGGGTGACGGCTAACCATTCGGTCCGCAGCACATCTTCAGCGGCGGAGACGCCGCGCACCGTAAATAAGTTGGAGGACACTAGGAAACTAATGCTAGAGCGTCAGCTTGGTGGAGCGATGAGGTGGGACGCACCCCCTCCGCCGCTGCCCCCCGCTCCCCCGGGCCCGGCGCCCCCGCCACCTAAATCTCCTCCCACCCCTCCCGACCGACCGGCTCCTCCGCCGCCTGCACCCGATACGGCCTCCACCTTTGCCGCCGCATCATCGACGTTCGCCCAGCTCCGACGAGACAGGGATACCTTTGGCGTCCATCAAAACCGAGAGGCGGACGATCGCCACGCCTTCATTGCCAACTGGAGTAGTCGCAGGAAGGACGAGAGCGAGGCCTCCCACGGTGACGATTTAGCCTCCCGATTCTTGACCTCCGATCGTCGTGATCGGCGAATGAGAGACGATTGGGGGGACGAGTCGGATGCGAGGAGTTACAATGACGAGAGAGAGCAGCACGGCCGAGATGAGTGGGACTCGGAGTCGGCCGCGGACAACAGGCAGGACGTTCGGGACAGCTACTCCGGTAGGGAGGCCTCCGAGATATATGAAATCCACCCGACCAGGACCGAGCGGAGGAAGGAGGACGAGATGGAGGAGCGCTCCTTCGAGCGTAAACGTTCGTCTCCCTTCTTCGATGATTTCGAACGATTCGATGGACGGAAGAACTCTCGGGACATGCTCGTGGGTCGCATGAGGGACAGTCCGCGGTCGGACGTGGTTTTCCCGCCGGATAACAACGACACGTCGAAACGTGCCACCTTCAAGACTCATATGGCTCAAAAGGAAAGAGATAAAAAGCTTGAGGCAGAGCGGCGGCAATCCGTTTCGACTCATGTAACGGATAAAACGGAGAATATGGAACGTTAGTATTTTTTGTTATTAATTTATTTAGCACAGCCCTTTCCTACTTCTTTTAATTATTATCGTATTTTCCCTTGTGGTTAGTGTAGAAGCAAGAAAATAACAAAAAATGTAAATGCCAAAATAAACACATTAAAAACTTACATTATACTCACAGTTTGCACTGTCTGTCTATCTGGCACGTGAATAGATACAATATTGGCGTGTTATGTAGGTGACGCGCCCGCGCCGGCTGCGTTCCTGCCGTCGGACCGCGCGTTCCTGACGTACGCCCGCGTGCCGTGGAAGCTGCGCGTGCGCAAGGAGGTGTTCACACCGCTCGAGACATACACCGAGCCAGCCATACTAGACCTGCTGTATGCGCAAGTAAGTGCAGCGAGCAAATTTGTTAGTAATGTCAGGAATGTTCATTGCGCGAAATGTTGAAGTAACGTTCCTGTTTCCATTTGTGATGTTGCAGCGACTACTTGCAAGTTGTAATTAAATATTAAATTAGGGGTGAATGTTAAATGTATTAATTAGTCAACTTTTAATTTTTATAACACTGTGTGACCTTCATCCGCACGCTTTTTCGTGACTTTAAGTGCTGGTTTATACCACACGCTCTATAAAATAGTTTTTGTGACTTAAATTAATTCAATATAATTAAAACATACCTACTGCTACATTAACCTGCCACATTGATGTCTGCCCTGGCCAGGTATCGCACTTGAAAATCTGTCCCTTAATTACTGCAATAATTGACTAGTGCCTGTATTCTACAGATAGTGAGCGACATCACCTCAACGCTCCCCTCACTACGTATAAGCGCGAGCGAGCGGCGCGCGGGCGCGGCGTGGCTGCGAGCGCAGAGCGGGCCCGCGCGCGCCGCCGCCAAGCGCCAGGCGGTGGACATGGCGCGCGCCTGGCCCTTCTACTTCGCCAGGCTGTTCTCCGCCAAGATGCCGCCAGGGGAAAACGCCGTGCTCGCCGTGTCGCATGCCGCTGTTACTATCGGAGTTAAAGGTGAGCGATTAAATCGGTATACGAAGATCTAGTTCCTTGAGTGCAGGCTGGTCTACATCCTTCTGGATTAAAGACAAGGCATAGAGTTTTTTGTTTTTGTGTTCGTTATGTGTGTTATTACAACGTCAAGTCATACCCGGTATCTGCATACCTAGATAGCTACACCTTCTTTTAAGTTTTATAGTAAGTATAAATAAATAGCTTATCTTGCGAAATATATTTCATTGCTAATCCGATATGGAAGTAACCAAAACCTATTTCTGCGAGTACCAAAACGAGCAAACGGGGTTAGAAAATGATGTTCATAAATACCCAAAGACCTTCTAACCAAAAAAGTGGTTAAAAGGTCCCTGTAAATACCTCATCATAGTTCATAATTGAAAAATTACCCACACGATTAAAAAATTCGAATTGTAAAAAGGAAGAAACATTTATTTCAAAGACATTAAAAAAGGAAATAAGAATTTATTTCTTTCTGGTCACCCAGGTCCATCCGGGCTGGTAGTGCGCCGCACGATCTCGCTGGCCGGGCTGCGGGCGAGCGCGCCGGCGCCGGGCACGCTGCAGCTGGCGCCCGCGCGCGAGCCGCCGCTCACGGTGCACGCGCCGCTCGCGCACCACGCTCACGCACTTATCGCTGAGTTCGCGCTGCAACACTCGCAGGTCAGTTCTAGTACTTCTAATACCTAATGCCTCTACTACATCTGCGTTTACGTTAGTAACGGCTGCGTCAAATACTATTGAAATCCTTCGATGTGTCGAAAAAATCACAACCGAGTTATCACTTAACATGTACCTAATGGGATGAACACGGCCACGCCCCTATTAGCACGCTAACTCTTGGCCATATCTGCATAATGTTGTTCTTAACACGTTAGGACACAGGTATTTGCAGGGACATGAGTTTCAATGTCGCCCAACGCTCATGTTTTTCTGTCTTGATGCCTCAACTATTTATTTTATATGGTTGATTGGTATTCTTAGGAATAATATCTAATTTATTATTGTACAACTTGTAACTTCTTCGTTATGATGGTTTAGAAGTAAGTACTTTGATGTTCCAATATTTAAAAAATCTCGTCATAATTTCAGAACGTAGCTACTTTTTTATGAGTTATTTGTTCAGTTAAAACTATTAGTTCTAATAATGTCCGTTTGCAATATTCTATCTCTCCATAATCTGTAGTAAATAGATGTTTGGCAACTCTGAGGTTTATGGATTCATAGAATTTTGGGAAATGATGTAAGTGATTGTCCAACAAATTTAACAACCTTTCAAAATCTTCTTTCATAAAATCTGTAACCATTTTAAAAACACACGTAAAAATACCGCAATTCAGCTTTTTGACATACTTAATCTTTGCATTATAAGTAAATGTTTTTCTTTACACATGAATGAGGAGGATGATGAGTGCAGGAGCAGCGTGGCCGCCGTGAGTGTGTCCGCGGGGCTTCGGTAGTAAAACACGTGACCGAGCTGACTCCAGATGTTTACTGCACTAATTTGTATTGCTAATTGACAGGGTTTTATTGGTGTCAGACGCGAGCTAAATCACGTCTTGTACGTGTTCACGGGTGCTGTGCGCCAAACTAGGTCTCTATGTGCTTGGCACAAGGACGCTGCGCTAGCACAATGTACGAGTACTCGTACAACACATACAATAATGATATCCTAAATTAGTTAGGTCAGTGAAAAAAAAAAAACGAAAACACATGTCTCTAAAACTACAAAAAAAGTTGTAATACTTACTTGCTTCTGTTTTATTTGGAAAGAAGTCAGAATAACAAATTCATTACATTTGTAATGAAGAGCACACTTCTCATCTTCGACACTTCCGATAAAAATGTCGTCACTGTAAATGTTCATATAATATTAATATTTTCTAATTTTAAAACATTATAATAAACGATGACTATTCAGAATTCATTATCAAATTAATAAACTAATATATTTCATAGAGCTTAGAGTCCAATTTCTATTGAGTAGGTATCTGGTCATAAAATATTACTGGTCGAATATTCAGAATGACTCAGCATTTTAGATAACATTTAAAAGTAAAAAGCATAAACATAACATTTCCTGCTTCCGTTAAACTGTCTCAGAAATCTCAAAATGCCTTACCTAATAGATGAGCTCGGTTTGAGGTCAGTTAGTGTTCATGGTATAATCTTGTCTTGTGACCTAAATTAAATTTACAATTAATGTTGGTGTGGCCATAACAACAATATATCCGAATCGGATGCTAGTGTTGTAACGTGGTTTGAAATACGCCACCGGTACGTTAATTGACGGATGTTATTACACCTAATTAATTGTAACAAACGATACTAATACGAACTATTGAGTAAAATCTATACAAAAATGTGCAAGACAATTTTTAGTAGTAATAGCAGATGCCATAGGCCATTGGTCATGTGACGGCTTGTATTTATCGATGCTACTGCTTCTATGGACACCGGAACAAACCGACATCACCGATACATTTCTAGCCAAGAAGAAATTGGAACAGCATTGACTATTGGCACTTAATAAACATGTTAATAATCTTCTCAGACCTCTTTCTAGAAGATAGTTGCTAAGTGTTGATAAAGTATCTGTCTAGTATCGGAATCAAAAAGATGCAAAGTTTAATGACCTCCAGAAACAGGAATCAGACAATGTTGGTTATCGATTCAAATTAATTCGACAGATTTTTTTTAAATTTATCAGTCATTCAATCAATCAAACAAGCCAACCATACTTTTTCGCACTTATTTAAATTAATCAATCAATCAATGAATCTAACAAGCCAACCATACTTTTTCCCCACAAGATATTTAAACGATTATGAACGAGTAGTTTTTGCTCGTTAGTTTTCAATAGTAAGGTTGATCTCTGTGTGCGATCTTCGTAAGCGCAGTATCCATGCAACATTTACAATTCAACGAGCTGTGGTAATGTTAATGAGGTCGTACGTAATTGGTACAGTTATAATTACTGCCTTTGGCTAGCCAGTGCTCGGCGCTCGCCCCATGACGCCCCCTAACTAACGTCATAAAGTAGCTTCTTAGTATGATCGTCTTGAAACACACTTATAAACTTAAACATATGAACATTGTTTAATTATAACAATTTACAAGTCAGGTATTTTATTAATGCCCTAAACTGGAGGAACCACACGATCGATAGTGTGAAAGGGCATTTAAATAATAATAATTTTATTATTGAATGAAAGGAGGTTTACCTATCACTTTCATTTTTTATCATCATTACATTTTTCCTTACTACAGCATAATAAGAGTCCCGTATGTTATTCCAGGTTATGGTCTTCATCATAGAGTCTTCTCCTATCGCTACGAATACTAATATCGCAATAATAAATAATTTCGTTTCGCAATGGACAAGTTTTTAATGAGATTGATTCGCTTATGAATAGATCTGACCTTTCCATTTCATCAATTTATTCTTTGTTATTATTTCCTAACTGTCGATCAAGCTAATAAATCTTTCATTATGTTAAGTAAATGTTAAAAAAGCAATTACCTAAATGAAGCATTTGATAATAAATTATTATCAGTTTGTGTGTTAGATGTCTCTTAATAATAAACCTAAAAAAACTCACCATGTACCTAATAGATAAAATGGGGTAAAATATAATGGTTAAGGTGGAAAATAGGTTTCTTAAAAAAGTTTATGGTTTCGATAGGTAATTCTTTTTTTTTCAAAATTCATATGTTTTCTTTATATTTTCGTCATTGGGTCACAAAAAAGCACATGAGCACCAAATTTCAACTAATCTGGTCCAGTAGTTTATAGAGAAAATTGGCTGTGAACTGCTATCGCCCACACGCACGAGTGATTATTTAAGGATTCCGTTTTTCGTTCGGAACCCTAAAAAAATCGAATTGCGAACCTTCTCCTTTTTTAAGTCGATGAAAAACTCATCTCTACTTTTCTGCAACATCAAGTCGATCACTGATGCTATCGCAGTTACTATGACCTTGAATTTAACGGCGTTTATCCAGAGTTATCGACCATAATCATAATTCATTCAATTAGCTAAACCCAGGATAAGATACAGCGGGTGGTACACAGAACATCTAATAATTAGTTAGAAAGGGCATAGCGCGTAATTTGTATGGGAACCGGTGTCGCCATTCCGATCCCCTCCATTACTAGTATTACTACTACTACTACGAAAATGAACAAATACGCACGAGGGTCGTTATGTGTGCGTGAGGGGCGTGACACTGTAGCTAAGGATTGACTGACGATAAACTTTTATCGGTATTTATTTTCGTAAGGTCGACATTTGTGTAAAATAAAGGTTTACCTTAAATCCATAAAAAATAACATAATCATTGGAAAATAATATAGGATATTGGAAACTCGCTACGTATGTCAGATTTAGATTCATGTGTTCTTCATCATACGTTTTTTATAAATTTTATTATATACAGTATATACTTACCTACTTATTTTCAAGGCAAGAGTGAATAGGCTTTTGCTAATTTAGTTCGTTTTACCACCCATACTACATCGCCACTTACCATCAGGTGGGATTGTGATCACTTATAAGATATAAAAAATTGGATTAAAAAAAAAATATTAAAAAAATAGGATGTAAAATACTTCAATTATCTTTCAAACTATATTTCAATGCATATAATATTAAATTTATCTGGCCACATGTACATTATTTAAGAACGTTGTTTATAATATAACTTCGAAAGAATCTATCGAATATCGATGTCATCTTTTACTACGCCCAACGCTGGAGCTATTACTATGTAATTAATACATTACGCGTTCTATTTGATGTGTTAAAAATGAGGAGCGCATGAAGCCCGCAATGTATATTTTGTGGGAAAAGAATCGTTTGAAGGACATTTTTAAAGATTTAAACTAAAATATCCTAGTTTTTTGCTTATCGATGAAAAGAAACGCTTCCTTTGTTTATTTTAAGCATTTCACTTCTTGCAGGGCAAGTAATTACCGCACATGTAGGCATTTTTATGTAATTTAGTCACAGTATTTCGCAGTACTTTTCTCCGTTGGAGCTCGCGAGTCACTAAACAGCGCGATCGCGTGTTTTTGAGGATTGTGCTCGTTTGCGCATAATCTTGGCGCGCCTGCCACGCCCACAACTCCTTTCTAACTAATTATTAGGTGTTCTGTGGGGTGGTAAGCCCGGGTGCTCCCGTTAGCAACCCGTTACGCTGACCGCTCGCGCCGGTTCCGCTAGCCTGCCAACTGATAAATGACTTGCGCTCACCGCGGACAGCGATCACACATTTTTTATAGTTATTGTAATGATGCAGCAGGATTGATGCATTACCTGCTGGTTTATACAATTGTTTCTCTAATGTTGAGGTAATCTAATCAAAAAAGTAAGGATCTATTGTGTTGATTACTTAAATTAACTAGAATGCCTAATCGCCCGATTTCTACCTATATGAAAATATAACTCGTGAATTGTTTTGAAAAAAAAACAAAAGTCATTAAACAGGCTATAAATAATTAACTAAAGGGATGTATTTCACAGAATTACATATAAATTATATGTATAAAAATACTGAAAACCTAAGTGATTCAGTAATGTCTTCAGATGTTACTGAAAAATTAAAGAGAAAACGGTCTAAGTGTAAGCTATATTAGGGTCAGTGCGTTTCGAAATGTGAATAAATAATATCCGCAGTGTGGTAGAGATTGTAGAGAGCGTACGAGGAAGTGGTGAACATACGCCACACTCTGCCTGTAATAGTCATAATAAATTTAATTTCTTCATTTCCGACGGTAAAGGTCAAACCGACGAATTCAACAAAATGTGATGTATCGTGTACAATATATAGTTACATAGTTTCCACTTTCGTTACTTTATCGAGTTTCTTCGAAAGCGGGGTAGATCAAAACAAATTGACTCCGAGCTCATTATCTATATGAACGACCTTGATCACAAATTCCTACAAAAACTAGTCAATAAACCGAACGTGCCGTCGCGTAATGTAAAATATCAAAGCATCGGAAAGGCTTTCATACACCATACACCATAGTCGGGAGCAGAGTGTGTTGGTGTCGCGTGACGGGGTGACGCGTGCGCACGCGCAGTCGGGCCGGAACCGCGCACCCGCGCGCACCATGCAGCGCCCGCGGCTCTCCGTCGCCATGCGCGACAACTGGCGCCACCTGCAGCGGGAATACGCCTACGACCACGACCACGATCACGATGACTACTCCCCGCCCCGCCGCGCGCCCAGCCTGGACTCCCTCATCAACTCCTCCGAGGCCGCCTCCAGCGCCGACGCCTCCGCCCCCGAAGACTCCGACTCGGGGGCCGACACCCGCGACCCAGAGCCCGCCCGCCGGAAAACCTCCAACCCCAAAAAGTGCCCCCAAAGTTTCTCGTCGTCGTCCAGTGGACACATGGAGACCATCCATGAGGAGTCCTCGGAACCCAAAGTGTCAGTGAAGGAGATTCTCGCTCGTTTCGAGAACATGACTGAAAAAACTGATGTGACCCCGGTGAAAGACACTGTGACAAATAATTATCCTGTGAAAAATGGTGTAACCCCAGTCAAATTAAGTGTAAGTAATAGAACCAGTAGTGTTTAGCGAATATTCTTCTAATTTGATCGATTGATTGAACGGTATGTAAATTTCACGCGTTAATTCAAAATGTTTCCGCCTTCTCGCTTCCGTCACTCTTTCTTTCACTTAGCGTTAATTAGAACAATTAAGTAACTGCTTGCTAATTGATTGTCGTGGCGAGTGTACAAACATAAGGACTATTCTCGTTTATTATGAAGTAGCAACAATTTTAGGATTTTCAAAGATCCTGAACCACAAAATTAAGGAACTACTATTATGTCTTCTGTGGAATTACTACGTTTTACATCTCAAAATAAAATCAGAAATACTGAAGTGAGCAAATATAAACCAAAGCTTTCCTTGCTCGTTAACACTGTTTTACGGAATATTAATACTATAATAATTATTGTATAATGTACAGCATGGGCGTAGCCAGGTTTTAGTTTCGGGGGGGGGGGTTCAAGTTTCGGGGGGGGGGGGGGGGGGGGTTCAAGAAAATACTTTTTATTTTCTCACGACGTATGTAGTGCCATCTATTATTAGTCTAGTCAAAAAGTTCAAAAACGTGTTTAATAGAAATAAAGCTCCCAAAAATATGTGCGATAGCTCATTCCATTCGGAATGACGTCTAGAAAAATGTTTTTTAAGGGTTTATTAGCACATAAAAATGTCAGTCCTTAACATTTCGGGGGGGGTTTGAACCCCCGAAACCCCCCCCCTGGCTACGCCCATGATGTACCTACAGTAAGACAGTCCCGCCGCGATTCATCTTGTCATTGTTTAACGGTTACATAATTAAAATAAGTATTATACTCATTCTCATTATAAATGATGGGATCACTTAAGCTATCCACAACGTACTTATCTGTTTGAATGATTTTTAACCGACTTCAAAGCAGAAGGTTCTCAACTGGGTTATATCTTTTTTTTTAATGTTCGTTACCTAGAAGCTCCTAAATCTTTACTTGTTTATTGAAGAATGATGGGAGCATATTTGTCTAATCTCAGTTCTGTTGATGGGATTTATGCGGAATTGAGGGAATTCCTCAAATATTAAAATCGATATAATACTTAATGTATGATTTTGGTTTGATATTTGTTTCTCATAGGCTGTTTCTGTGAAGTTGTTTTTTTATTTATTTACAGAGAAAGTTTGATGAGTATATCTATTCCGAATTCAAACTTAATTAAATATCAAAATCAAACAATCTCAGAATCTATTTATATAGGTACATTATAAAGCTATAATACACTTAAGATATACTACATCGGTAAATAATATATGATGTGTCTATCATCTAATCTAATGGAACTATCAAACTCTTCATTTCATTTCATTAGCCAGCTACTCTTGCTAGTTGATTGATGTCAAGTAAAACGCAAATAGAATAAGCTGTAATTTACATGTTACGATGCATTGGTATCGAAGATCGATGATAAAACATGATGATTGCGACGATTACGCGTTTTTGCGTGCACGCGTACGCTTTCCAATGATGGCTGCTAGCGATCTATTCATGAGTTCAGCTAAATCTCAGAGCCACACAAAGGGGAATGGCATGCCTTGTTCGTTTTCTATGCTGTATGTTACTTTTGTTTCAAGGCACTTCCTATATTCGTCTATCATTAAGTCGTTGAACAAAAAACTCGTCAAACTATAGACTGCTAGATTGCTTTCAAATGTCATTCATAAACTAACGTTTGCGAATCATGTGTTCTATTAGGCTTTGACGATCTTTCAGATTAAGTTCAAAACGAACATATTTTAGCGTAAATTATTTTCTCCATAGTTTTCCTTAATTTATCTAATAGCTTTCTATCAAAATAAAATGATACAAAATCGTAAAGTTCATCGTACATCTCCGAAAAATTTATATTTAAAAGGATATTTAAAAACTTAGACTGTAGTTTTGTATAGGCACATATTTTATGCGCTGTGAAAGGCTGATGACCAAACTAAATTTCTATCTTGTATTTCGGCACAGTCTCTACCTTTCCCATAATTACAATTAGGTACATCTTTTTTATTTTACGCAAGTGTAATATGTAGATCAGTAAAATTTTAATAAAAATATTGTTATCAGGATGCGCTGCATGAAGATTACAAAATTCTTTCGGAATTTACTCAATTGTTAAAAGGCTTTAATTATAAATGGGTATGTGATGTTGATTGTGGAGTCATGACCATCTGTGACGACGATCTCTAAACATTGTAGTTTGAAAATGCCAGTGACGAAACGCATTCCTGAACTATTATTATTATTCAAATGACGAGTGTGATTAACGCAGACAATCGGCATCCTTACAACTGCTAGGTGTGGTGTGGTGTGGCGCGACCCTTCACCGGTCAAGGTAGGCAGCACTTGCTGCCTACTTGAGTGAATTCTTAGCGATTTACATCGTCAAGCACCTTGGAATGTAATTTGAAAGCTCCTCTTTTTTCTTTGACACTGAAGAATTATTTGCACTTAGGGATTTGTTCTGAGTTTTCAAGGTTTGTAGGATTCTAAGAGGATTGCGGCCGGATTTCAGAAAATCTTAGGTACGCGGAAAAAAGCCAGTTAACAAACTTCGTCCAATACTTCTACTACGGTTTACTTTTGCTTTTTTTTGCTTTATAAACTTAACTATCCTTAATCAATTTGCTAATGACTCTGCTTAATCTAACTACTCTGGACAGAAAGAACTTCCATGGGGAACAGATTACTCATTTCATCTGTCTGTTTATTTCTGGAAAAAAATACAAATTGCTGGTGAAAAATACTAAATACTCGTGAGAACCTGAGAACTTCTTGGTAGGGATGTAGGAATAATAAATCAAGCTAATTTTAAGGTTACTAAAACGACCAAAACCAACCTAACATTGGTAATGTACAGACTAGACTTGTTTCAATTATATTATGGACGAGTAATCACCCTCGCTTTGTTTCGGTTTTCTTATTTTTTTAGGGTTACATTATTGGAGTTTTATTAAGGATCCCAATTTTTTTTTTTAATATTATATAGCCTGTGTCACCCGGGGATAGTGTAGCTTCCCGACAGTGAAAGAATTTTTCAAATCGATACAGTACTTTCGGAGCCTATTCAATGCAAACAAAGAATCAAATCTTTCCTCTTTATAATATTAATATAGACATCTAGAACTGTACACGCTTTTGAAGAAACAGTCACGGCGGCACACATAGAGACGGGAGAAAACAGATTATAATATTATTACATACGAGTACAGGCAGAGAAGGCAATTATTGCTGCTTTCGATCCTAGGTCCCGTTGATCGGCCGCCCTTCCCACAAAAACTGCACTTAATGTCTGCTTTATAGGTTAATGATACTCAAACGTTGTCACTCCGCGACCTCGATTTTGTAACTAATTTCTTTACTTGCTTACTTATTCCGAGAACATCATCACCTTAAGCAACAATAGCTATAGGAAGCAGCAATTTCTTAATAACAGCACGCGCGGTAAGTGAAAAACCTCTACATTGTGTGCTCAGCGCCTCAGCAACGTATGTAGGGAAAGTTGATCGTTCTTAATATGCATGTTAAGAATATTGTTCACGCATCGTTATTTTGGCCCATGGCGCTAATTCTGAACTTAAAATGATAATTCGCTTGCGAAAGAGAATGGCTGCAAATGTAAACACCTAATTGTTGATTTGTTGGTCATGTAAAGTTGTTTTATGAAAAAAAGTAAAAAACTAAATTCAGTGTCTCTATTCATCATTCATTGTTGTGTTAAACCAGAAGAGGTTAGGACAGCTTTTTAATAAAGAAGGAATGTATCATGAATTAGTCCGATTTACATGATCTAAATGCAGTAAGCCCTTAAAACTGTTTACATAAAGCAAAAGGTGTCTGCTAATAAGTATAAGCGTGTATTCAAAGGTCATGAAGTAATTTCAGAGGCATCCGCTAAAGACTTATTTTATTGGAAAATCTAGAATAAAAATAAATCACCTCACCCAATGCTTTTGCACTTACTTGCACTTGGGTTGAATTTCACTCGGTCTAAGAGTTTAAAAAGAACTTACAGTAGCCGCGCGAGTTGAATGCAGAGCGATTGCATGCGGTTACGTACAAAAATAAGCTAAACTGTACCACAGTATAAGGAGATATTACTGTGACTGTACCTATGACGGCATTGATATCTTTTGATTGATACTTTATTACCGCTCATTTAGACGCGCGGCTCGCGGATCGTCTCGCAGCGCGTCCGTAAGCCACGCCCCCTACGCGCGCGAGCCCTATCTAGTGTTCACACGCTCGCTGCGTTCAGATGCGTTCGAACGTTCAAGGATGAAACACGTTGACGTAATACATCGGCATCCAGTCAGTGAAACCTTTCTACCGTGATTTATAGGCAAAATACTCAATGTAAATTGTACTATGGGTAGATTTCTGTACAATTAGGTTTTTTTAAAATAAAAAAGCTATTGGTATTCATTACAAACAAAACATCAAAATTTTCTTCTTTATAATAATATTACTTTGAATATACGAGATTTTGTTACTAATAGTTTTAGGTTATTATTATTATTATCATTCAGTATTAACGTTCAGTATCATATTTTTATTTTGAAAAATACGAATCCATTAGAACACGTACGTATGGCGCTAGTAGCCGTTGTCGAATGAAGCGCGCGCCGCGCGCGTGTGAACACCGCGCGAGCTCTCGCGCGAGCCCCTTTGGCGCGCGCCCAAAAAACCGCTCCCGACGCGAGCCCTGCGAGCCACGAGACGCGCCGCGGTCTCGTCCGCGAGCTCCCTGTTCACACGCGCGCGTACGAGCGCGTCTCGCGGATCGTCTCGTGGCTCGCGCGCGCATCTAAACGGGCCATTAGAATCACTATAGCCTACTCTATTCGGAGCGTTATGTCGAAATGTTCTGTCAACTAGCAATCAACGTTCCCATTACAAACGACATATTTTACGAAACTCGTATAGTACAGATGCAGAAATAGTCGGCACTCTGCAGGTACCTCGCATCAATCATCGTCCGCAAAGCAAAGGTACTCTGTGCCCCAAAGCTAATACAGATTCGTCATGTGCAGTCTGTGAAGCGCCAACAATCGCGCTCCAACCGACCGTACTTCCGCTTCCGATGGCGAGAGTCACGCGAGCCGTGTGAATTCGTGTGAATTTTAAAATATTCGGATGACCGTTAAATTTTTTTTAGGGAATGTGCGGTCATTAGATCGTTATCGTAATAAACAAGTAACTACAAGGACATCGATAATCGAAAATAACAATAAGTATGTACTTTTTAGTAGTAAATAAATTTTAAAATTTAAAAATAAAATTACTTAATTATTAAATCTTGCTAGCTTGTGTCAAATAACTTACAAGAACCTACAAAATTACAATCTACTTATCTTAGCGCTCATACTAATGCCGTTAGCTTTGAATCAACCATAAAAGATCAAGAACGTTTAAGCCAAGTTTTAAATTAAATGGCCTGAATAAATAACCGAGTTATTAATAAGGCAACATCGGAAATTGTTGGAAGTTGATGAGATCCGTTATGGTAAATTTTTGAAGAGCGCTAAATGATACCGAATTTGTCCATCAATCGTACTTCTATGTTGAGTTTTATGTTCATCAGGTAGCCCGTCTGCTTTTTCGTCAGTCCTTCAGTCCATAAAAAACATATTACGCTAATAATTACTTTGATCTATTGTAACTACTTCTACAGTTAATGTTCTAATAATCTATAGTATCATATCATATTAATTCTAACTTATGTGACACACGTAGCCGTCCATGAATTCCATGATAGCCCATTAACAGATGGACATTAAGGCCACACATATGTGTTTGCAGAGCAATTGCAAATATAAACAATTCGATAGAGTGGTGTCTGCACCGGTGCACCGCGATGCACCGTTTGTCACAGATCTAGAATCATCTACCGGAAAATGCTGAGTCAGTTGCAACTATTGGATTTTTTTAAATGATCATTTCATTTGAATATCGCTTTGACCTTGTTGTCTCTTGTCGACAGGCGTTAGGGTTCATGAAATTTTACATGAAATGTAACTCGTTTCAGGCGTTACGTTATAGAAATCCGTTGTTATTTTTATCAAAACTTGTTAGTACACTAGCTAACACTAGAATTTGGAAAAAATCCTGATAGTGTCATTTCAATTGTTCCGGGCTTCTAGACAAAATTTTGCAAAATTGCAAATTTTTCAGCACCACTTACTTCCCTCTGTTTACTTGAAGTCTTAACTTCAACCATTGGTTTCAAATTGGAACATGTAGAAATATGACTGGCTTTGGTCACGTTACATAGGTAGGATGCATGAGATGCCTCACAAATCATAAGTAGAGTAGGTCGTGACGGTAACACATAGAGTCCTTTACATCCTCTAACTAGCAACAACTAAATGCTACAACTTCCCCTAAATTGTATTTTTATAATATACATACTATAATTCACAGCTGATGTGTATGTATTTATACGGTCGGAAGGTTCCAATGTTTTTTAATTAATTTATTACAGCATGTTTTATAACAATAGAGTTTCCCACGCGGCCGCCGCGTCGCGTCGTGTCACTCAAAACAATTACCTACTCTTCATCCAACACGGTAGTTAATGGTGCTTCTATTATTATTGTTGTTTTCAATTTTTATGTCCTCGAGTTCTGCATTCAAGGTTTTGACATATATGTATAATATGTACTTACTTATGTTGAAGGCATCTGAAATATTTAGAGAATCTAGACTAAACTAGGTCAATTGTAAGTAACCGGGTTCGATTACCTGCTTCAGTCATTCTTATTTTTTTGTTTATCTTTTTACAGCAGTAAGCATTTTTTACAAAGGGGGATTTCGTATTCACCTTACCTAGTAGACATTCTCTACCAGTTAAACTATCGCCATGGATTATGTCTTATGTCATGACATAGAGAATCTCTACTAGGATAGCATGCTATCCAGCACTATGGGATCAATAATGTAATGTTATCACTTTTCGAGTGTTCATGATACACCAGCCGTAGTA
The DNA here is from genome assembly GCA_911387775.1 of Thymelicus sylvestris. Taxonomy (NCBI): domain Eukaryota; kingdom Metazoa; phylum Arthropoda; class Insecta; order Lepidoptera; family Hesperiidae; genus Thymelicus; species Thymelicus sylvestris. The sequence goes on from OU426895.1 coordinate 14,452,486, forward strand.
ACGCACTACTTCAAAAAAATCGGTTTCCGGATAGTTCTATCCAAGGTCTTTAGTCTTTAACACATTACCCACAATTGCAACAAATTACATCCTGAGCTGTCTGTGACTGAAGTAATTTTCGATCAATGAGTCTATAAAGTCAATAAAGTCATAAGGTAACGTCTATAGAGAATTACAATATAAATCATATTAACCTCTATTGTTTGTTGACCATAACGAGACTTTCTCTAACATATGCTGTTTCAAAGAAAGTGATCATGGACCATGGTTGTTCACGGGCCCTCACAACGTATGTGCTGTAATTGACAATCCAACCTGCTAATTGGCGCTACAATGAAAGCGTGACAATCCACTTTCCACTCCTCCTGGTAATCATGAGCTTCTATTTCCGCTTCGTATGGACTTCGGAACCAAATCACTGATCTTACATACACTACCAATGCTACATAAATACTTTAAAAATTGTCAGTTTTCATAGGCAAAAGGGGATATCAGTGCCAATATAAAGAGAAACAATTAACAGGTTTGGATACAAAAAAATAATTAAATTTTAATAATAAAAGTGTTTCTGCAAACTGTTTTACATTTAACGACTTCATCTTAGATCAGAGATAGTGAAGGTAATACTACCAAGGCTAGCAAGCTCGAGGCTTCTAGATACTGTGATCAGTGATACACGTCGTTTGTAAATGCGCGTCTTCCTGTCTCAGACATCTCTGAGTATAGAAAATAAATAGTTTACTGATGACTATTTAATTACCTACACGAGAGTGAGAAATTCTCATGTATATAAATAAAATTTAAAAATACGTAATAGGTATCTATCAAAAGTTCAAAACCCGCATTCGTTTGCACGGATCTATCTTATCCGAGATGTATGCGAAGAGACACTATTATGCAAAGATAAATATTTAAATGTAACCCTACAAAACTCTACAAAACAAACTACCTAAATCTTCTTTATTATGTCACCAAAATTATATCTGGATACGTACAACTTTTCAGCCCAAACACATACTAGTACCTCCAACGAGTAACAGTGCATAATATATATAGAATTTTATATTGATTCATAAGCTATCTAGCCGCATCAAACTGTGTTTACTCGACAGATAAATATTCTAGATAAGTATTTTATATGTATAATATGGAAATCCTGAATAATCGATATAGGAGCTGACGCTACCTGTGCATTGGACAGTTCATTAGACCTTACGGTCTCATCTCCGCGTGAAACTGTAAAGGCCACTAGGGCCAACAGTAATTACCAATTCGAAAAAAAAGCCGATAATATAAAAGCACTAATAACGTAAATCTTGCTTATATTAACTTGCTCACACCATAATGTTCGCTCCTCTAGATAACTTTTAAATTAAGCTGTAAAGAATATTTTTATAACGTATTACTTTTAAATTGCGACTTAATTTTTGGTGGGAAATATATGTATAAGTATAAACAAAATTAAAGCCATATTTAAAACATGACTTACCGTCGTAATAAAAATAAAATAAACAATTTGGTTTCAAAAAACTTTCCCCAACGTGAAAATTATTATGATCATCAGTGAAGTAGAGCGTTACTTCGATACGTGTTCATTGGATCACTTTAAGCTCTAGAGTTAGAATAAGCACAGTTTTAATGATTTGCGATTGTAGCAATTCATGATTTTGATCTCTACTACTTAATAAAATTCTCTAAAGTCTAAACGAATACGAACGAACTCATAAATAACGCATATCTTGTAACTTGTGCCTTCTAATGTATGTTTTACAAGGTTCAATACAGCTCCACTTTATAGAAGTAAGCACTATGAAACAAACTTAAAAAAATCTGTTAGCTCTTGAAATGTATGCCCACCGGGCAATCGCAGCTTAGTGTAGGGCACGAGTCTATCTTCGTAATTGAGAAGGATAAGCCGTGCTGCATGATTATAGTGCGGGTTGATAGCAACTGTCCTATTGTACATGCAGAATCATTAACGAATGACACAAACCTTATGGATGGATTACGAACCTATGGTCCTACCTAACCTACTTCTACATAATAAATATCGACACTATCGACAGACGTGGTTATGGCTTGTTAGCAAGTATTTGTTTACCACAGCCACACTGTGACCGCATGTGCCTGACGCGCGAATCGACGTGACTTATTATCACGATTAGCGCTTTTGTGTCCCACTTACATTGTGATACGTAGCGGACGTGACAGGCGCCGTACAACATACATGATACAACACAGGTGAACAAAGGGACTGACGACTGACGGTGGATGGTAATGATGGTATAATACAATCTGCCGGCTGGATACTGGTTGGCCTCGTTTGGTAGAGATTTAACGAATAGGTGCGAAAAATAAACAGTGCTACCGTTAAATTTTATAGGCGCTTTTTGGATGTCCATCTAATAGGTTATTGCTTTTGTAAAAATTACTTACGTTTTACCTGAAATTAAAACGTTTATTAAACATACTTACCTTATTCGACCTAATTATGAGAGAGTGGCATCCGGTTCCGTACGTACTAGTCACTTACATCCGGTCCGCCCGCGCCATCTATACCTCACTTTTCGTAATTTTCTACTTCCGCTTCCGTTGATTTGCGACACCAGCGCCATCTCAGGCAGGTTTAGCTATGGATAAACTTTTCACGTCATTGCGTCTCTATAACACCAGGCAGCTTTTAAAAGCTTAGGTCGAATAAGGTAAGTATGTTTAATAAACGTTTTAATTTCAGGTAAAACGTAAGTATTAAACAGTACTGTACCGTTATTCGACCTAATTATGAGAGACGTGTCTATTATCGCCTGGTGGCGCTGGAACAAGCCAATGTGATTAATTTCGTAATAAGGTATGAGAATGGTAAATGTTTGTAACTGTAAAACAAAAGATCTATAATAATAGTATTCATTATATCATAATTTTAAACTCATAATAACAGTAGTATATTATGTATTATTTGTTAGAAAGAATTGTAATTATATTTCAAACACAAATATTCACAGGACTGTGAATGACCAATAGATGATCAAATTATTACATAAAGAAATCTGTTTTGAATAATAATATCGTAGTCCCATAAGGTGGTTCAGACCCAATATTCATGATGTACAACTTTCGAGGACTGAGAGAACTGGGGCGGTCTGGGTATCCAAGATGACGCGACACTAATATATTATCTTAAGTGTTAGTCGTATGCCTTTGTAATATGTCAAAAAGCTGTACAACCCAGTTTTTATACGCTACAACTAATGTAACGTGGCTCTTGACCTCTCAAGCTCGTAGAATCGAACCCCGGTGTTCTCCATTGTAAGCGGGGATACTGACCCCTATACTATGAAAGACTTCCTGCAGTAGCTACGCCAGCTTCATGTAGGAGCTCCTTTACTCAGCCCCCTATAACGGCACGGCTAGCCTCTCTCGGTTCACCGGTCAAGGCTAAAAATAGCTAAATATGGGATTTAGCTAGGTCTTTCTTTACCTGTAAGCAGATCATTCGTTTAACCGAGTAAACAGGACAGTAATACTTAAGCAAATAAAATGCTAATTAAATAAATAATTGCTGGTGTAAGCCATTAATTTTCATGCCGACTGTTGTCGAGGGTCAGTATCAGTCTTTGATACAAATAGTACACCTATAATGTAGCGTTCAGGAGAAATACTTATAATTGAAGTTAAATCGTGTACGTACGCACAATCCCGAACATAAGAGCAAAATTGTGGTAGTACATTTACCAGAATTGTATAGGTTGATCCTATCGGGGCCCTGGTTACGTAGATAACGATTTAAGATAATGTACTGGAAATTGAGGATTAATTAATAAGATAACCACAACATATCTGTACCAATTTTATCGCAAATAAGCAATATTATTATTATTACTCCAAACGGGCAGCTTAGTCATTTTGGGTTTTGTCAAAGCAGTATCCTTGAGGACTTACCTTACAAGCACTTATGAGAACCCAGTTTGTGAAGGTGGTTAATTACAACAGCTATGCCGACCAATAGATATGATGCTTAGGTACTATCCTGTCGACGTGAAGCTGTAAAGGCCGCTAGGGTCAACAGCAACTGTTTATTCAAGGAAAAGAATATGATATTATATGATAAACCAGTTTTCTGATACAGGACATGCATTACCTGTCAGGATCGGAACCTTCTGGATCATACATGTTGATCTTGTTCTCCTTCGCATAAGCAATCCATATTTTTCAGGATGACGATAGGTGTTCAAAGTCGATTTACGCCACCCTAAGGTAAATAATGGTTTGTGTTGGGAAAATCAATTTGTTAGGTACCAATTCCACTCCTACATACCCAGCCCTCAAGCATCATCTCCGTTGTTTTGGGAGAGTTCATGTGAGCTAAAACCCGCGGGGTCAGGTGTGGTGGTGGAAACACATGTTGCGGGAAATATCATTTCGCTATTTTATTACAGGATCATGGGACACCGCCGAGCCCGTTCGAACGAAATTGTAATCTTTTGACACGACATGCACAACACAATTCAAATATACACAGTGTTCGGTGTGACCCATTATATTGGAAGTATAGATAAACAAAGAATTTGTTGCACAAGAGTAGGTGCTACTCCGGTGGAGCTTTCTTGTGTGACAAACGATTGGAATGACAGTTCCACTCACCTGGGGTATGATGAATGCTATATATATATATATATATATATATATATATATATATATATATGTATAGATATATATATCGAATGTCAAATAGGCCCAATATCCAAATCCAATATCAAATATCCAAAAATCGAAGTGCTTCTGCAATGAGAGCGGTTAGGGCAACCGGTTTCGTATCTCCTTCTTACCGGAGGTAAGAGAAGGAACCAAGTGCGGTTGTCACTTGTAAATGTAGCTGACCGTGATCTCGTAAAATGTTTAACATTGCAATCGTTTCTTTGTAGTTGCAGTGCAAGTCCCTCCGTGTTGCTTAGAGCACTCCGTCTGCAGTTCTCTGGTCATCAACTTGGATCTGCATCTGTGCTGATAAGGGATAGGTTGTACCGATTTGCTTAGTTGTGATTCAAATTCAAATTCAAATTCAAAATCATTTATTCATGTAGGTATCATTGATACACTTATGCACGTCATTTTTTTAATTTACCAGCTTTTCGGAAAGGTGCTTTGTCATGGAGGAGAAGAAAAGCCGAAAGAAACTCCTCAGCACATCTTTTAAAAATAAAATACATTGGTATATTTTTTACAAAGAAGTATCACTAGCCTGTACGGAACTGGTTGCAGATCTGGTCATTTCCATGCGTCTTTGTCATTTATGTATTCATCTACAGTATAGTAGCCTTTGCCTAAAAGTTGAGATTTTACATGTTTCTTAAATAATTCCACTGGCAAATCACGTATTAACTTTGGGATTTTATTATAGAACCGTACACCACGGCCCATAAAAGATCGCTTCACTTTAGAAAGACGGTAAGATGGCGTTACTAACTGGTGCATTTTTCTTGTTTGGCGATTAGTGATATCAAAATTTTGTTTATACGCGCTTATATTATTCCGTATAAAAACCACGTTACTATAGATATATTGTGAGGCTACTGTAAGTATACCTATTTCTTTGAACTTGTCACGCAAAGTTTCACGAGATCTAAGTTTATAAATAGCCCTAATAGCTCTTTTTTGTAGTATGAAAATTTGTTCTATACTGGCTGCTTTGCCCCACAGCAAGATGGCATATGACATAATACTGTGAAAATATGCAAAATAAACCATCCTAGCAGTTTCGATGTCAGTATACTGCCTTATTTTTCTAACAGCGTAAGCAGCCCTACCGAGTTTAGTCGCGAGATTTGTTATATGTGGGTCCCATTGAAGTTTATTATCTAAGGTCACCCCTAAAAATACGGTGGATTCCTCCATATTCAATGTTTCATTATTAAGTTTAATAAGTTTATTGACTTTTTTAACATTAGGTAGTACAAACTCTATACATTTAGTTTTTTTTGCATTTAACAGTAAATTGTTAATAGTGAACCAACGCGAGACATACGAAAGAGTACTATTTACGTCGTCGAAATTTTCTTTATTCCTATCACACTTAAATATTAATGATGTATCATCAGCAAATAGTACAATATCCGCTTGGTTTTTTACATAATGAGGTAAGTCATTTATGTATACCAGGAAAAGAAAAGGACCTAAGATCGAGCCCTGTGGTACACCCATCACCGCCGGTGACCCCGATGACTTAATATCATTTATGCTGACTTTTTGTATTCTATCACTCAAATAAGACGCGATCAAGCTAAGAGCCTTATTTTTTATTCCGTAATGACCAAGTTTTAACAGTAATGTTTCATGTTCAACACAGTCAAATGCTTTAGATAAGTCACAAAATACACCTATTGCATTTTGTGACGCCTCCCATGCTTCGAATATATGCTTTAAGAGCCTAGCCCCTGCATCTGTTGTACTACGGCCTTTAGTAAAACCGTATTGCTCAGGGTGTAATAATTTGTTATTGCTGAAATGGTTTAGCATTTGATTCAATATTATTTTCTCGAAAATCTTACTAAGTGTTGGTAATACAGAAACTGGTCTATAGTTATTAAGATCAGTTTTTTCACCTGTTTTAAAAAGTGGTATAATTTTACTACATTTCATAAGATCTGGAAAAATACCTAGATCTATACATTTATTAAACACTACGGCTAAAGATGGAGCTATAATATCAATAATATGTTGTATTATTTTTACTGAGATCCCCCACAAATCACCCGTATTCTTTACCTTCAGAGATTGAAACGCTTTAATTATGTCTCTGGTAGTAATATGTTCAAATTGAAATAAAATATTACATTCGTTTACATTATCTTTTAATATAGAAAGTGCTTCGGTCGGTGAAGAAGCTAGTGCACTGGTTAATGTTACTGGAATATTACGGAAGTGATTTTCAAATGCGCTTGCCACGTCTTTATCAGCGGTAATTATTTTTTCATTAATTTTTAATTCGTAACTGAAGTCACAGGATTTTGTGTTACCGTTCTCACTACTAATTATATTCCAAGTTGTTTTCATTTTGTTATCGGAGTTAATTATTTTATCCTTTATGTGCATTGACTTCGCCTGAGTGCAGACGATTTTAAAAATTTTTGAATAATTTCTCACGTACTCCTGGAAAGTGGAAGAAAGATTGTATTGTTTCTCGGCATAGAGATCATACATCTTGTTCCTACTTTTGAAAATACCTACAGTAGCCCAATCACTGAATTTACTAATTTTAGCTAAATTTACGTACCTAAACTTAAATATTCGATTAAATTCGTTATTAATGTTATTAGACAATGTATTATATATTTTAATAGGATCACTTCGTTGTAACGTTAACTGCGTATGTATTTTTGAATGAATTTTTTCTTTAAAAGTTGAAATTTTATTTTTAGTTACTGGTCTACATTTTATTGTTTGTTTTTATTAGTTTTGATTGATAATGAAGGTGACCTCTCGAATTCACGAAGCTCGTGAAGTTCATCATACCGATGATCTTATGCAGGTTCAACAATCTCGCTAGCACGATGACTGGTCTTCTATTCTAGTGGTAAGTCTGTCTGGTGAACACTTTAGAATGTTCCAGAGGTATTTTACGCCTGGGAATTCCAGGGTGACTTGCGGTGTGAGGAAAGACTTCCCCGAGTTTATTATCCAGAGTAGACATAATAGGCTCTGCATATTCACCTATTAAGGTTGGGTTTTAACTTACCAAGAGGAAGTCGTCCAGACAGATGAGTATCCGAACACCATGACTAGTCGGGTATTGCCCGATCCAGCTTGACAGGCGGGCATAGGCTTTCGGAGCCGAGCTGAGCCCGAAGGGTGACTTGCCAGGCTGCAGTAGTATTTTTGAGTGAATAAATTGCAGGAAGCGTCTGTGGGCTTTCGCTACAAGAAAGTAAGCTCCGGAAGGGCTATAGAAGGTCCAATATTCGTATAACGTACATAACGTTTATTAATTTTAATAACCCCTTTGGAATCACATCGCTTTTGGCCTGCAATAATACGGTTGATAATCATTATGAAGCTGGGGGAGGATTTTACCTTGAGTACACCTTGTTCTAGCGTCTTATCTAATAACTTAGACCAATGCAGTGATCGTTTCGCCATGAATGGGATTCAGTAACCTCTTGTACTCTTAAAGATGTAGGGCGGTACCCCCATCGACTCCCAGTGGTGATGATATAAGCGAAGCTGACCGGCGCGAAAAGGTTAACTCGGTGAGTCAATACCTCTTTTCAACACGATCTCTCTTATCCCGGCGGGATGTGGGAGAGGGTGCTCTTGCGGCTTTCTGTGAGGCGGGTTGTCCGCGACCTCCTGTCTACTTAACATCTCGTGCTCGAACGAGATCCTAGTGTTGTCGTAGCTGTGGGCCGCTCTCAACTCGGACGTTTGGTCGACCGAAGGGTTGGTGATTGAGCTTCTTCGAGAAGTCCCCGGATCGTTCTGCGGCGCAGAGTTTCGATCCTTGACAGGTTTACAAAAGACCTTGCTTACGCCTCCAGCTCTATGCGATGAAATGATCTGGGTGAAATAGTGTTAATCAAGACTTCGCGGTGGTTTTCCTAGTGCGCTTTTATGGTAGGGGTCTTTGACGGCAGCCAAGATATCCTATCGTCTGTACTGAGTAGTTCAGCTTGGTGACCAGAAACTAACTGTAGTGTGTCATTAGCCACCTTTATGTAAGGATCGCTGATTTTTGCGTCAATATTGACCCTCTCGTCTGCTTAGTATAATACTATGCTATAACTGCGTAGAATGTTTTGGCACAGGTATGTGCCAACCCTACCCTCATATATATGTATGAAATGGATCAATCCAATACCTGTTAAAAGTGTATTTATTTATTTATTTAATACTTGTATTCACAGCAGTTATCACAATTTTATGTTACTCGTTACATATAACTTAGTCTTATGCCAGATTGAATACATATTATGTAGGTATAACGGATAATCCATTTTATACACTTTCAACAGGCATTACAATATAAAATCGAGTAAAATGTAACGAGTGTAGTTTTGCCCAAACAGACGAGATAATCAATACCTATTGTTTATTCCCTTTGAAGAGTTTCACGTTGTTTTAGCAGGGCCTAAATTCGGCTTAAAACGTTCTCCATGTTGGTAATGAACTTGGAATTACCATAATACTTTCATTTCATCGTTAAGATTGAACTTGGTAAACCCAGGTGAGTGCACATACTGCTTCTGCACCTCAGAATTACGGACGCTGCTTCAATCAGTTCGGTCAAAGTACTGTAAACTTTTTAAATTATTGGAGCACATCTTTCAATGCATATGTAATTGTAGGTTCCATCACTCTAGTGTACATGTTCAGGCTCAAATCCGGCTGCTTGACCACGCAGTCTTTATCGGTTGTCCATTGTTACCGACCTTACATCCACTTCGTACCGTTTAATACTTATTTCAGGGTTTAATTCATCAATTGAAGCACTAGGTTAGTCGAATGATCCTTGGCTACAAGTCATTGTATTTTGAAATAAACCGATAGCGTAAATAAGTTAATTAACTTACGGTCACAATGAGAGCGTTAGCGCTTGTACTTGCTTGTTGAAGCGGAGCTGCGTGTAGACTCCGAGCTCGAGAAGCTATAGAGCTTCCTTTTCTTAGCCGATGCTTGTTTGGCCGGGTAATCTCGCTCCTTGATGACGTCAGCACACGAAGCACGTGCAGGCGGACTGGTTTCATCCATCCCTGAAACTTAGAGAAACGTCGAAATGGACACCGAACGTCCATTAAGACGTTCAAAATCTTTAAAACAACTATAATGTTTCATTACCTTGTTATATTTGTTTGTTTTCAGAAATATGCACGATATTTCTATGGAAAATGCATGGATTTAAAAACAAAAATTGTTGTATAATTTGTATCACTTTAAAAGGAAAGAATTTATTACTCACCTTTGAAATATTAAACACCGAACGGGAGCCCCGTTAAAAACACTTACTAATTAAAGCAAATAATGTAAGTAGAACGTAACTGTAAGTACGACTAGCAACAGCGAGTCGGCCCAGTGCTCAGGATTGAGCAAGCTTGTGACCGCCTCTGGCGGGAACAGAACAGCCAATGACGTGAAAAGTTTATCCATAGCTAAACCTGCCTGAGATGGCGCTGGTGTCGCAAATCAACGGAAGCGGAAGTAGAAAATTACGAAAAGTGAGGTATAGATGGCGCGGGCGGACCGGATGTAAGTGACTAGTACGTACGGAACCGGATGCCACTCTCTCATAATTAGGTCGAATAACGGTACAGTACTGTTTAATATGAAGATTTACTTACGTCTTTTTAATGAAGTTGTTATCGAGGATGTCAAATGGGCTAGACAGCGACACCTATCGAGGCGCGCTCCTGCGAAAACTCTGCAACTATACAATTTAATTCAATAAGAAGAATGCTAAATGTAATAGGAATGGTAAGATTCGTAGAACTTTCCAATCTGCGTATGGCAAAATGAATTTCATTTTTTTGTTTATAAGCTAAACATTAAATATAAATGTATCCACATTTAAACTGCTTCATAGCAGTTAACTAGGTACTTATCATTAAAACAATGTGCATAGTAACACTAATGAATAACACGACAGAAACTCCGCTTAAGAGCTTTAACTTTGTGAAGCAGAATTACTTTTCGGTTACAATTTACATTAGAATGAGTTGGAAATAAAAATACAATTTAGTGACATCATTGCTATTGTTCTACGTTGAAAATGTATTGAGACTATTAAGCTAAGTTTTGACAGGAGTCAGGAGGTGTGTATTGTAGATAAATACTATACGATTTAAGTAAACTTAGTTGCTAACTCTAACTTAATCAGTGAGATCATCTTTAGTAATTAGTATCACGGTTGATCTAAAAAAAAAATTATCTCAACTTGAGTACCATAATTTATTCTTAATTTAACTAACAGCAGTAGTGAATTTGCTCTACGAAATTCCATAGTTACCGCAAAGAAACTGTGTATTAAATTTGGCGTAAAAATCTGCGTTTTCCTTAATTACAAAATTAAATATGATTATCGCGCATTCTATTCGATCCTGTAATCGATTTTGTACTCGAGTAAAAACCGTTTAAGGTGTGTCGTTTCTCGACAAGATACTCCAATCCGCATTACTGACATACGACATTGTTCGACATCTTGTTACATGTACAGTCACCTGCAGAGAAAAGTAACCCATCTGTTTACAACGCAACAGGCAACGGAAACGTTGCTGTTCGTATATATGTATAAAACCAGATGGGTTACTTTTCTCTGCAGGTGACTGTACTACGGTACTTTTACTAGGATTCCCATTTCCCAGTCTAGTGGATTCCCAGACCGGCTCTCGCCATATAGAGCGACGACATCCGCGTTATCGAGCGATCGCTCATTGATTGATGACAGGAAAATCGATGCAATAAATCGTTTCTCTGATTGCTTTCGCTTTTAAACATATTTTATCTCGCTGTCAACAAGCGTATTGACATGAACAAGGCTATTAATACAGTGCCGATTTTTGATCCCTCGAGCATATTTTTAACCGACTTCAAGAGGAGGAGATGCTTAATTTTTTTTAATGATTATTACCTCAGAATTCCTTCTCTTATGAACCGATTTGAAAAATTATTTTGTTTTATCTCTACTTCAAGACTGGTGCCATATTTATTAAAGTCAGATCTGATGATGATGGGAACATTGGACCTCAAGTGTTACAAGTGTATATTAATTATAATGTTTTGGTGGGTAAAATTCTAGTGGGTCCTATATAAAGCTTTGAAATCAAACTTTGAAAACTTTAAGTACTTTATTATATTATGTACTATGATGTTTTCCGTGCTTTAAGTAGAGACTTAAATTAAAACACAACAACAATTTTCACAAGCCTCGTGCGCCCTCTGCCGACGTTGCGCGTCATGAGCATCGCATCGTCACTGTTTAGTAAATGAAAGTATGTAAAAGTCTTCGCCGGTTTGCCTAGGTGGCGTTACTTTAAGCACACCGTAACAGTTATTACAAAGTGAAAATAATATAATATAAAACATACAACAATAGACATACAACATACAACGTAGTATACATTGATTCATTTATTTAGATCACGATTCTGGCATGTCTCTCTGTACGTATTTGATTTCTGCGCGTTTAGATCAAATTGATTGGTTGAACCACGCGATAGACTTGTTTGCAAAAAACTAAGTGTCGTGAAATCCGTTTTCTATTCGGACACGAAGTCACGATTACATTAACCGACAACTTAAACGCTATTCAAAAACTAATTCTTGCCCATCATGCTAATTCGGTTATTCAAATATGCGTTTTCAACACGAATGTGTAGCGCGTCTGTTTGGTTGATACTTGATACTTTCAGCAATTTATCATGAACACGGAATTCGAATTACAAAAAGAGTCATCGATTAATCGGAGCGAGCACATCGAGACTACATCAATATTTATAAAAATGGTAGCCAGTGTTCGCTATGTGCACCCACCGCATACCGCCGCTGCACTTCGCTAATGCAGCGCGGAAACGCATTGTAATTACCGAATGTCCATTTTAAAATTGGAACCAATAAAAGTAAAAAAAAAAATAGAAAAAAATGAAGTGACAAATAAGTGAATTTAACGAAATAAATTAATTTGTGTCAATCTAATTGTTTGTGCGAAAGTGTGAAGTGTAGCGATGGAGAACTTTTACGGTATTATCAGAACGTTAAGCAGGAAAACACAGAAACATAAGAAGGAGGTAAAAAGTTTTTTTTATTTACAAATTTGGAACAGAATACTTCCATTTCATATAGCCTATACACCTACAAAACAAAAACCTTACAAATACAAAAACTTTTGTAAGTATCGTGTAACGCGTTTCCGATTTAGAGAGGCGAAAACATAACCCTTCCTTGCAGTCGGGTAGTAAAAAATACCATATTATTTTAACCCGCCTAACATATAGGACCCTAAAGTAGTCTGTCCGACTCACTACTGTGCACCACATACAATGAACATGCGATGAACATACCAGGCATGGAAAGCAACACGATACGCTCTACTATGCCCACTAAAACGGATCAACGAGTTGCTATTCTATGCCCATCTAAAAAATCTTTTATAAATTTTTTTTTCCACAATTTTAACGCTCCGTTCATGATACGCGACGGTGTTGGTCGATGTCGGTGACGGAACGGTGGAGATAGTGTCATACTATTCAATCCAATTATTATATTTTTGGTCTGACACGTTTCTAGCATGGTCATGGAATGGTACGGTATAGTGGGCAGAAAGCTATCATCTAAAGGTCAATATTGCATACCTACGTAACGGGTTTTTTTCCCGTATGGGACGGAACGTGAGGTTTTGGAAACATCGTTTCATAGAAAATGTATATGATAACACATATTTATGCCCCGTCCCCGTCCCGTACGGGGTAAAAACACGTTACGTATGCATCGACCTAAACTCTAATCTGAATCATAATAATAGAGCATGTTTTTGTGGTAAAGTGTATCTGCGTCATTAGTTCAGGGATCAGAAGTAGAGACTCTATGGGCTCTTTAAAAACACCTGTATTGTTGCAACTCTCGCGTATGCAACAATTTATCGCTAATCGCCTGCAAACGTCGCAACTTGCAATGTACGTGTGGTTAGTTGATTTGGAAACCTAAAAATGTTACATGTTTAATTCCAGGGAAAGAATCTTCGAAGTAATTCGAGGCAAAAAAAAATCAAAAAATTTTTTTTCTCAGAGTACATAGTTATTTAAAAGCTCTATTAATGTAATATGTATTACCCCAACCTCTTGGTAATTTAAAAAAAAGGTTATCAACCCGGGGATCCCAGGACTCCGGGAACCCTCCCTCGCCAACCAGGATCAGTACCATCAACTACGGTCTATATGTTAAAGATAGCTTCCATAAATAAGTTACATAATTATTGTCCCGCTATTCCATGGACAACAATAACTCTGTCGGTACATCATTGATTGCATTGCACAGTTATTCCATAATGCATTGTCCAGTCCAGATCGCGTGTAGGCCGGTATGTGGCAGTGGGCATGCATTGGACGCATTTCTTGAGCAACGCTGGAACCGGCGGCGGCGGCGCATACGCCGTGTCGTGTGTATGCCCCACTTGCCCCACTTCTAGTGCAAATTAGACGACAATTTTTGCGTTCGTTGCGCGAAATTTAGATGCCAATAGATTGACTGTTTAGTGTCTTCATTCAAGCGTCCACAATTTTCTTTCAAATTTCATCAAGTCATATTTGGAAAATTATTGTTTTTAACCGACTTCAAAAAAAGGAGGAGGTTCTCAATTCGACTGTATTTTTTTTTTTTTTTTTTTTATGTTTGTTACCTCAGAACTTTGGACTGGGCGAACCGATTTTGATGATTCTTTTTTTAATCGAAAGCTGATGGCTGTCATGTAGTCCCACATAAATTTTATTGAGATCTGACAATGGCATCCATGAGAAAACTACATAAGTCGTAAATTTGTGTTAAGATGTGCGCGACAAATTGACGAATAACTCAATATCACGTCAACCGATTTCGATGATTCTTTTTTTAACCGACGAAAAAAAAAGGAGGAGGTTCTCAATTCGACACGTATATATTTATTTTTTTTATGTATGATCACGCAGAAATCTGCACAGGGTGGTCCGATTTGGATGATTCTTTTTTTATTGGATAGGGTATGTCCTGAAGTTGGTCCCATATTTTTTTGAAAATTTAATTCCTTCCCTAAAGGTACGAAAATAGGGAATGATTGATTATTCACCCGTTTTTTACCGGGAATTTTTACATGTTAACCCCAATAACTTTGTACTGGATGATCCGATTTCGATGATTCTTTTTTTATTGAATAGTGTGTATCTTGAGGTTACTCTTGTTTAAATTTCGAAACAAAATTTTACCCCCTTAGGTACGAAAATAGGGGATGATTGATATTTCATCTACTACATTTTTACCTGGTAACTGAATCTATAATTCATAAAATCAATAATTTATTATTAATTATTAGTATTATAGCAACTAAAAATGAAAAAATAATTACTTTTTAACAAAAAACAAAACCAACGAAAAAAAAACTGAAAAGCAAAAAATAAAATAAACCATTTAGTATTATAAATTAAGATCCGAAATTAACAGTAAGTAAATAATTTTGAGGCGGTGCCAAACCAATGAAAAAACTAACGGCGAAAAGATGTGCGCCGCGCTGCTGCTGCCGTGTGCATCGCATGCCACTGCCGCGCTGCCCTCATAATATTATGAATTTTATGTAATTAATTTTGGTTGTTTGTTTGGCACGGTCTCAAAATTATTTACTTACTGTTAATTTCGGATCTCAATTTATAATACTAAATGGTTTATTTTATTTTTTGCTTTTCAGTTTTTTTTTCGTTGGTTTTGTTTTTTGTTAAAAAGTAATTATTAATAGAAAGCTGGTGCTTGTCATGTGGTCCCACATAAATTTGAACGAGATCTGACGAGTAGTTTTTGAGAATTTGAAGTCGGTTATTTTTTGTTAGTAAAATTTAGATTATTTACTTAGACCTTTGCATTTATTTCACTTAAACAATCAATTTCGATTGATTTGAAATTCTTATTTCAATACTATTAACATACTATGCATAAACATAATTATGTCTAAATATAATTATGACTATCTTAATTAAAGTGGAAATACATATTTTTACAACTCTGCAGAACAATTATTTAACACTGAAAAACTCTTGTTGTAGGTACTTTCTATGTTGATACATAATGTACAGTATAATGTACTTCTCGCTTTTAAATACTAGGAAACATCAAATTACAATAACTTCCTGATGTCTATGCAAAGCGCACACCACCTTTTTCAGTGCATTATCGATGCAATGATTAGAATAAAGCTGTGTGAATAATTAAATGGCGCCTATATTAGCTCACTGTGTAGTGTTTAGTTAGGCACACATCCGGGATTGTAGACCGTATTGTTTCTTTTCTTCTTCCATTCTTTCCCGCGACACCGGTTAAAACCTACTGTGGGGGGGTATGAGTGTGTAAGCATTTATTTATTTCTATTGTTACAGTATTAGGTACTGTAATGTAACGCATTGCGCGAACATTTTGGGACATGATTGTAACTTTAATGTTATTGCTACTACCTAGCATCCTCCCATCTAATCGACCGTCAAATTCGCCCACAGAGTCAGAGGCAGAAACAGTGCGATTCCACCGCTTCTTTTCTGTACGATACACCGGGTTTTCTTTTGGCGTGCCGCATGCGAAACTAGCTACAATTAAGCCACTACCTAAGGGTTGCCAGATGCTCGGGATTCGTCTGGATTGTCCCGACATTTTACATGATGTCCAGAGACAAGTCCTGACAAAATAGAAGTACAAGGCCCGATAAAATACAAAATGTCCCGACAAATCCATTGAAGTATTATTACTAGCGTATAGAACAGACACCGCGAACACAATGTATGTTCCAATGAATTGAAGCCGCGCGGCTGCATTGCCAATGGATTTGTTCGATTTTGAAAGGAGAACGGGGGCTCAATTTTGAAAATAGAACTTCCCGGCGGGAACACACATTTTGTTCGAGATGTCTCTACACCGCGAACACAATGTATGTTCCAATGAATTGAAGCCGCGCGGCTGCATTGCCAATGGATTTGTTCGATTTTGAAAGGAGAACGGGGGCTCAATTTTGAAAATAGAACTTCCCGGCGGGAACACACATTTTGTTCGAGATGTCTCTTCTATGACATTCTACTTCAATGGACAAATCCCGACTTTTTGAAGTTATGTCCAGATATTTCAGTCTTTCCAGCTGGCAATCCTACACTACCATCAGGTGGCTTGTATATCTACTGCTTTACATAAAATATCCTTATTATACTTAATTATACCTAATTATGTAATTTAATTTTTTTATTCTGTACACTTTTTCCTAAGCCCTTACTACTTCATGCTACAGATAATATAAGGCTCTCAGCTCTATTATTAGATACGTTCACGTAGTAATTTTAAGTTTTCCATTCGCGCGAGAAACACGGTTTCCGTGTACATAAGTTTATGCTCTGCAATTCCTGTTATGGAATGAATACGGAAAATAAACCCAATCAGGTACTCATTAAAATAAATATGGGAGAGTTATACTAAAATCTTACAAAAGACTAAACAATTGCTTAAATAAGGTATAAAATTATTTATTTATTATTATTAAAATCAATTACCTCACTAAAACGTCGGTAGGCGCAGTTGCTGCTGTCTTGTCGCCTATGCATGTGTGAACTCACACGACAGAAGGGTGGTATATACGACAAAATGACTAATGAGCATCGTAAGGCCAGGATGGAGGCCATACACGATCAAGTATACTTGTCAAGTTTGTAGCGGACAAAACACTTGATCGTGTATGGCCTGAGGCCTCCATAAGATCTCTACATGCTACCAGTGGATGTTGGGTATGATTTTAGCAAGTATGATGAGGTTTTAATTAATAGCTTGCTATTCAAAAACAGCATAGTTTTTCTGTGAATGTGTCTTAGTAAAGAAATGCAACGGGTATACGTTGATAACTTATTTAGCGTCCATTCACGCTTTCCCGCGCAGCGCGCTATCTCCACGCGGCCGCCGCGCGCCGGCCTCATGCCGGTTAATTACCGAAACACTGCTTGTTTCTTAAAATATCTTAATCTTCACATTATTATGTGGATTATATATGTCGTCGAATTCTGACAACAAATCCCTCTTGCAGTATTTAAAAAGCTTTGCCTCTATATTATCGAACAATCTAGGTATGCCAATTCCTTATGTTCTCAGATTTTTTGTTAAATAACAACATATTAACAGTTATTTTTTAATTAATCGCAACGAATAATAATAGCTGCACAATGTTGCGTGCATAAAAAAATGTCATCAAGACAATCATTAAGACGTTAAGTTAATACGTTAAGTTTAGACGTTAAGTTAACAGTTAATTAACAGGGGGGCCTTTTGGAGCCGTTGGAGATCACTGGTGAACGACCGAACGTCTTACGGATCGTTTTTTCTCTCGCTCGCTGTTATTGCCATATGCATAAAGATTTTTGTAATTGGCTCAAGCTTCGTCATCGATAAGTGTGGTCAAATCTTTAGACGATTCAGGAAAGTATGGCATTAGTGGCGAAAACGATATCACTTGGCTCGGTTCACATATCGTCATAAAACTCTTTTTAATTGACTTAAATATTATGAGATATTCCTAGCTTTATACAGTGTACAATAAAGATATTTTTTTTTCACAGATCCAACCAAAGGCCACTACAAATGGCGTTGTCAGTACCAAGGAAAGAGAACGCATTTCTGAACGCGACACGAGAGAAATCAGACGAGAAGAAATAAGAGAGACGAGAGAGTCGAGAGAATCGCGGGAGTCTAGGGAATCGAGAGAATCTCGGGAGTCGAGAGATTCTCGGGAGATGAGAGATTCTCGGGAGATGAGAGATTCTCGGGAGATGAGAGATTCTCGGGAGATGAGAGACCTAAGAAACTCGAGAGAGGAAACTGAACACGTCGAAAGGCGAACGCAGACGTCGTCTCCACCGCCGCGAGAGAGGGACAGAGACAGGGAAACAGACAGGAGGGACAGGGACAGAGAGATCAGAGATGAGAGGAGAGAACAATCGACGCCCCAGCACGATGGAAGACATCCTCTACTGCAGTTTGCTGTCGACCACTTCAGACAAAGTCCAGAGTAAGTGCAATCTTTTAAATATAATAATCATTACCAACGGAAAGTACATAATAACGCTTACAATCCATACTAATATTATAAATGTGAAAGTGTGTTTGTTTGTTTGTTTGTTTGTCCGTCTTTCATGTCGCAACGATGCTGTTATATGGTATGGTTTTTGTGTGTGGAGATAGTGAGGAGGGTGGAGGGTAACGTAGGCTACTTTTTACCGCGGTAAAACATCCCCATGGGAAGATCGATATTTTATTAGTTGCTAGATATTTAGTTCCGGATGTTGTTAATAGATGGCGTTAGTAAAATTCATTTGCAAGATCTGAATCACGCTATCAAATGATACATGTTTATTTAAGTCATAGGCAACTAAATCTAACTATGTAAGTAAAAGTAGGATTTGTAAAGAATCGATCTCTACCGCGGGCGAAGCTGCGGGCAAAAGCTAGTACAGTAGAACTTCTATATGTCGAAAATCAAGGGAGACGCCAAAGAATTCGAGTAATAGAGTTTTCGACTTATAGAGAATTTCGACTTAAGCGGATTTTGATTCGACATAAAGAGATTGAGATTCATTCTTATAAATTTTGAGTTGGAGAGGTAAAATAAATAAAAATTTCAAGTTGAATAGTTGACACACATATTTTTATTTATTACAAATCGACAAACGACTTGCTTCTCTAAAGTTCAAATGAAAAAAAAAAAAATACAATTAAACATCTGACACCAAGCAAGCAAACACGTGTTAACGTGAGTTATAAGTTCATAGTAATTCTATTCATTGTATACCCCTAAATTGCTTTCTAAGAAACAATGGTATACTTACACTGTCGGCGAATTCTTAAAGTCGGTAACTTATTTTTCTTGGAACTATAGAGGTAATAAGTCCCAAATAATCGAGTTGTAAAGGTTGTAAAATAAAACATTGCTATGTTCGAGATACAGAGGTAAAATTTAATTTTTCGAGTTATGGAGGGAAAATATGTACCAAAATGGCTTGGAGTGACTCACTGATTATTTCGACTAATAATAGAGGGTTGAGATTTCGAGTAATGGAGGTTTTGATGTTTGAAGGGAAGGGAACAAAACATTTTTTCGAGATTTGGAGGTTTTCAACTTATCGAGGTTCGACTTAACGAGGTTCTACTGTATATCATAAGAAATAGGTTTGTTTTATCCGATCTAGAACCCAGATTTAATCGATAACATCGATTAACGACGAGCGACTTTTCAAGCGTACGTTAACGACTTTTTGACATGTAGAGTTGGCAACACTGATCGATATTAATATTAGTGAGTAGGTACCTACTGAATAAAGTAGAGGTCTTCTAATTCGAAGCAAACAGGAATGAAACAAGCTACCAATCTAATAAAAATATTATGTTAGCATAGTTATTTTGTTTACCTACACTAATTCTATTATTTCGGAAAATCGGTAAAGATTTTCCTCTTTGATGACGATTGATACTTTCTCTATTCATCCTTTACTTTGATGACACCAAGGGAAATGTGTGTATTGTATATTTGGGTGTAAAACTCTACCTTTTTAAAAACATGATACAGTATATGAAAATAATTTGTATTACAACTAATATTTTCTTGATTAAAATAAAATTCAATCAGACATTAAAAACTTTACAGCGCCTACCGCATATTCTCAATGATAGAAGACACGTCAAGGAGACGTGCAATAACAATGATGTTGTATGTATAGGGAGGAAAGACAAGTTAGCAATTTGTAGAACAAGACCTCTGTCTCTCATTATAAAAATACAACAAAAACAAGGTACATTACATACATAATATACCCAAAATAGTAAACATTTTACGTAAGATATAATAAAAATGTTAATAAGAGATTTATAATTGACGAAATGTCGTTATGATAGACGTTAATTGGTTAAATACATGTTTGGATAAAGATTCTTTAAAGGCATGAAGCGTGACTCGCCTCTTTATTAAGCCCAATTAATGTCTTAACCTATACAGATTGCTAGATTATCTAACAATAATCAAAGTAATAAACAATAGAACAGATAGCAGTCAGTCAAAAACGACGATTTTTAACCGACTTCAAAAAAGGAGGAGGTTCTCAATTCGACTGTATTTTTTTTTATGTTTGTTACCTCAGAACTTTGGACTGGGTGAACCGATTTTGATGATTCTTTTTTTAATCGAAAGCTGGTAGCTGTCATGTAATCCCACATAAATTTTATTGAGATCTGACAATGACATCCATGAGAAAACTACATAAGTCGTAAATTTGTGTTAAGATGTGCGCGACAAATTGACGAATAACTCAATATCACACCAACCGATTTCGATGATTCTTTTTTTAATCGAAAGCAGGCGCTTGTCATGTGGTCTCAAATAAATTTGAACGAGATCTGACAACTATGTAGTTCTTGAGACTTTGAAGTCGGTTATTTTTTGTTAGTAAAATTTAGATTATACTTATTTATTAATTAGCTTAAGCATAAACTTGAAACGACATTGAAGTTTGCAGTTCATACCCCATCTCATTAGGGGTTTCTAGGAATATTTTTAGTGCACAAATAAATTCATGAAAAAAGTAAGGTAGTGTCACTCCTCTTGGCACTTCCGTGTACCCTAAATATCGCGAACTGATTCGTACTATTAACTCCTGTGATGTAACTAGATTTAGCTTTATAAAGTTAAAAATTTAACACCCCTGGATCACAGTCTTATTGAAGTGAAAACTTCTTTAGTACGGGGGTGACTTGAAATTTTATGAAACGAAACTGTCCAGTAAAAAGAGACAAACACATAAATTCTAAAGTGAGATAGGAAGCATTGTACAGGGGTAGGGTAGGGGAGTGAGAGGTAGGGGAGCGGGGCGGGGCGGAGCGGTGCGGTGCGGAGCGGAGTGATGTAGATTAGTGAAACCTACATTTATCATCTTCCCGAAATTTTACATTCGTCTCATTATCTTGAAAACAAAAATTTTGAAGGTTTCACTTCTACCACGTGTGAATTGCACACATTTTAATTTTTTTTTAGTGTGTGAGTACTTCCGTAGTGTTGTACCGCTAATATTCACAGCAAATGAAGCGCAGAAAGTACTAAAGCTACTTCTAGCCAGTTTTTTCATTACCTCTTGTTATATGATGCGTTACGCATCCGTGTACAAATAGGCTGTTTGTTTTATACACGGAACATAAACAACGCCTTCTGTACTGTAGATGTAGTGACCACATACATATTTAATGACACTTGATGTTGATGGCACTTTGAAGTCAAAGTGAACTTCAAACGACTTTCACTAGAAGTTGTAAACGAAAAATTAAACCGAAGATGACATTGATGATTACAAAACTATGAGACGTTTTCATCGCCGAATTACAAACGTTTTAACGACAAAATGACCAGCCAAAGAATAAACGAGCTCGTACTTCTGAGCGCCTAACACTACATTCACAGCAAAAATCTGTTTCCGACACTTGCGTGGATGAAGTTAACTGTAAACGCAATCAATGTAATAATAAATACAAAAATTTTCGAGCAAAAAAAGCTCGATTTTTATTTTCTTATGTGGGCGTCACAATATTCTTGCCTGGGGCGTCAGTGGCTCTAACACCGGCCTTGAGCAGTAGCTCGAGCACGAATATTTGCGATAAAGTATTCGTATGGTTAACGTAAGCAATTTGTATGGCATTTTTTCAAAAGCGCTCCGCCCCTATCGTGCGTAAATGGTACTAAAATGCCATACAAATTTGACAAATTGCTTACGTTAACCATACGAATACTTTCTCGCAAATATTCGTGCTCGAGCTACAGTTGTTAGATCTTATCAGAATGCCTTGCATGGATAACAGTGACCGGTGATCCACACGACTTCCGTAGCCAGGAGTCCATCCTCTTACATTCAGGTGATAATCAAGTTAATGCAAAACATTTTTTGATGGTCATAAACAATATAGAATACTAGCTGCCCGGACAGACTTCGTTCTGTCAAAAAATAATATTAATTAAAAAAATGGGGGTGGTCCCTTAACATTTAGGGGGATCAAAAATAGATGTTGTCCGATTCTCCACCCTCGCTGATATGCACGCTAAGATTCACGAAAATCGGTCGAGCCGTTTCGGAGGAGTTCAACTTCTAACTAAGAGAATTTTATGTATTAGATAACCTGATATAATGCAGGTTTAATTTTCGATTGCAATTTATTACTTGTTTCGTTCGCTCACTTTTTCATCTACTTGGAGGAACAAATGAAAATACAACGGGTTGGGAGTTAACTAACTACCATTATTTTGTTTTTTCGTTAAATATTTCTGTTCATCGTATCGTTATTCAGCATTGAGAAAAAACTCATGGGTCGTTACATTTACATTCAATGTGAAATTGCACTATTCTACGAATTGCTCAGTGTTAACTACTCTTATTCCGTAATTATTGCGTTAGGGCTGTCAACTGATTTATTTGATAAAAATATAATATGTTCATTATACATTTATGTATTTCTTTTTTTGCAATGTTAAGACTGCGCTAAATGCAGGGCATTGCTAATCTTTTTTTTAATTAAATTCATTTGAGGTCAGGGATGGCTTTATGGACATTACGTCACCAGAACGCAACTTCTGCCCCATTTTCCACGGGACAATAGCCTTTTATTGTTTTGCTCTTGCATGTAATGATATGTAACAACCATTCAGAGGTTAGTATTGTTTGATATGACTTCAGAATTCAGATTGGCTTAAAAATTACATGTTTTATGTAATATAATCTCTTAAGTAACCTATGTTAACATTACTTCATTTGTCATTAACTACTTCATGTTATGAAACAAGATTAATGTGCACTAAAAGTAGGAAATATAGAACACAGTCATATTTATAAAATTAGAACACAAGATCTCACTGCAGTAGAATAGGCGTTTCCACGTCTTTATTTTCTATGGAAATCTATAGTCGAATCAATAATCCACTGGGCCAAATTGACATTTATCGTGTAATCAACAGTTTTTGTCGAAATATGAATAGGGTCGTGAAAAACTGATATTTTTCCCCAAAAAATTATCAGAAATTACGAGTGTAATTATTACATCTCATAGACCCGGTACCATCAATGAGAGCCGAAAAATGACTTGGCCATACTGGACAGTGTAAAAGCGCTCTAGTAATGAGATCCAACGATTAGGCAACAGTTTTGCTAGCCCGCACACACTTTGACAACACAATGCATCATAAAAGTGCTTCGGAAAACTTTGCCAGCCCTGTCAGTTGGGGTCGGAGTTGCGTTGGCGTGGAACGCGTGAGGTCGCTCGTGGGATCCACTCGAGTCATTGTGTCGTCTGCCTATAGAGTATAGGCAGTACTGCCTCTACTGCCAGCGTCGTTGGCTGCCTGGCACTGCCTGCCCTGCCTGCCCTGCCTGGCACGGCGAGGGTTACCATGCCGTGCATCGATATAGCGCGGTTTAAACGTCGAATGCAAGTATTTTGTTTCATATTTTGTTTTCATGACTAGGCTCGGTTACACTACAGTTACAGGGTATTACGAGTTACGACAGTGTGTTGTGTAATGTGTGTACTTGTGTAGTTGAATGCTTTTATGCGTTTTAGTAAGAAAACGATTTTGCTCGCGGAAAACCACAGTATACATGTCTGTGCAGAAAACTGACGGTTATTAGATCGGGTATGGTTTTGATTCAGTGTGTATTTGCAGGAGATAGGCAACATTTTCATATTGCCCGATTTGGATTAACAGTGTTCTATGACTTCTATGCTAACAACCTTCTCAATTTGATACTATCATTTGTAACGACTTTGCAACACCGGATTTGATTACTTAATTTGGCTTAAATTACGACATTTCTATCTATGTAAGGTTTTATTTTATACAAACCGCATACAGTTGTAGCTTTAAGTCGTAAAAATTATGCATTATTGAGTAATTTAAAAAAGCCATGAGTGGTTTTAAGTTTAAGTTGTAGCAAATGATCCCGGGATCATTTCTCCGCCAGGAAATATATGACGGAAAAATGTTTGCTCTCGATTCTTAATTATAATGTCTTTAGTGTGACAATAAAGCCTCCACGACAATCGGGACACGGGGAAACCATGTGCGAGTTTATGAGGCTGAAAATTTGGTTTGAACATTATTCCAGACAATGGATAGCCTTGGCTTCAACCCTAAACATGCTGCTCCAGTGTGGAATGGTGGACTAATTATACATATATCGGGAGCCTCAAATACTTATAATTAATTTATAAGGAAGATTACCAAATAGCGTGTACCTACTCTATACAAATTTCACTTAGATACATACCTGCCATTATGCTTAGAACCGTGACCGATTAGCATAAGTAGTGATGCACCCAACATGACAACCGAGACGCGGTTGTCATGCGATTGCAGTTGTCATGCTGTACGATGTGTCATGCCTCATGCACGAGATCGAAACGTAATGTAAACAAGCGGCGGAATGAAATGCAACAATTGTACTAAATACATTACCGATACTTTCGCTGATCGGCGCGCTTCGACCGAATGACCAGTCGGGCGCGGGTTCACGCTGTTAACGGTCGTATCGGTCGTACCGGTCGTACGATGTCGATGTCGGTCGTGTCGGAGCACGACCCGCCCGGGGGTGACGACATGTCCGGGGACAGCCTCTCCGAGTCTGACGTCACGGGCAACGATGATGAAATGAACGAGTTCCTGTAAGCTTCATATCATTAGATTCATTAGTTCTTAGATTGTGTTGTGTTCTTCTACTAAAAGACAAAAGTGTATTGTTTAATGCGCAGAAGTGACGAGGGTTTATTTGCTATTAATTATTACTCTACTTATTTGGTTATCTACTAGGTATCTGTTATACTTCGACGTTTATGTGTAACATCGGTTATATAGTTAGTTATAATTATTATGTATCAAAAAGATTCAAATAGCAGTATGGTAAGAGTATATTTTATAAGTTTTATCTTATTAAAAAAAACTACGTCTTCAGTTACAAAACAAATTCAGAGCTATGGAGCCCTTTGCTACGTTAGCGTAGCGCGTAGCGAGGAAAAACTTACAAGGCAGAAGACGACAGACTAACACTGAATTACACATAGGTTCATAATATATCCACATGTCTTAACAACAGTGACAATATAAGTAGGTACATTTTAATACATTATGTATAAATTACATACACAAACTCGAAAATTATATGTTGATTTTAACGAAGATTATTTTATAGATATATAGTCATGTGCCTAATTAATTATTATAATGCAAATGGGAAATTTTAACATTCCTAATTATAACGCTGCTAATTTCCCTTTGCGTTTAAGTAACCATTGTTACGGCAGAAAGTTGCGATGTTATGATAGGAACATTCTTTGTTGGTTTGCGTGAAACTGCGCGTAATGCGAGCCTTCGTACACTTCCTACTGTGAACCTGTTAACGTATAACGTAGGTTACTTAATAGTTATACCACAGTAAAGATATCATTCCTTTAGGTACTGTGGTTATACTGAGTAATAATAAGTTTTGTAGGATAACCCATTAACGACCGCAGGTGTCTTAAAGGTTTTATTTATTATACAAAAAGGCACAAAGAACAAAAAGGTTTAAATGTTTCAATTATGGAGTCGCTAATTGTAGTAAGTACCAAAATAATGACATGGTTGCAAATGCAATACAATGTCGTTTACAGTACCGAAAAGCTAAATATTTTTTTATCTACAAATCAATAAATAGAAGTACTTACTTAAATAAATAATAATATAATTTTTATTTTTACTATATAGGGAATATTTTATTTTTAAATAAATAATTGGTCTACTAGATATTTTCTATTCCGGGCCATACATCCTCTTCCTAGTATTTTTTTATCATTAATAAAGGACTCGCCCGACCGTTTCTAATGTCAATTCAGAAATACTCCTAACGCCATCTGTTGAGTACCTACTGAAAAACAATAGCACAAATAGAGTCCTTTTTCCCGTAAGTTTTCCGACAATATGCAAAGCCATGGCCATAAATATTATAGGCGTGTAGCAGCTAATGATTTCCTGTTGTAGCGATGACTGCTAGCCGTCGTGGAAAACATAATTGAAGTGAAAAGTCGCCATTGGTAAGGAATACTAAAATCCTTTCCGGTAAACCGTGGCCGCCCGTGGGCGAACAATAGTCGGTTGGTCATGGACTGTTAGCGCGAAACGTGCCGTTTGCGGTAACTGCCGGCTGCAGGCTGTGGTTAGGGTTTCAAGTAATTACTGTTTTAACTACGAGCCAAGATTAAGGCGAGCGTATTCGACCGTTGTAGGCATTTTGTTCACTGCCCTTTACCCCGCTCCCCTGAGTGTAAACTCGACCGCCACGCCGTGAGCCGGCCGCGCGCGGCTGTGAGGTTAATGACCCCGTGCGTAGCTGTAGATCCTACATAGCCTAGTTGGTAGTGGACCTGCCTGCGAACTGCGAAGCGAGGGGTTTCGGGTTCGATTTCCGGCCGGGGCAAATATTTATGTGACAGATAAATATTTGTACTCGTGTCATGGCTGTTATTGTGATGTGTTATATGTGTAGTACATGCCACCCGCGACACAGGTAAATACTTGTAACCTACTGCGGGGGTATGAGTGTGGAAGGGTTTTATTATTATTATTATTATTAGTAACTGCTCTGAGTTGGGGTGTAAGTATACTTTATTTTGATTTATTCATTGGAATTTTAGGTGTAATAAAATAAGAGTAATGATAATTTTAGCTTATCCAGTGGAGACTAGAGGTGAGTGGAGACTGACTTGAAATTTTATGATACGAAACTGTCCAATGGAGACTAGAGGTGAGTGGAGACTGACTTGAAATTTTATGATACGAAACTGTCCAGTGGAGACTAGAGGTGAGTGGAGACTGACTTGAAATTTTATGATACGAAACTGTCCAGTGGAGACTAGAGGTGAGTGGAGACTGACTTGAAATTTTATGATACGAAACTGGCCAGTGGAGACTAGAGGTGAGTGGAGACTGACTTGAAATTTTATGATACGAAACTGTCCAGTGGAGACTAGAGGTGAGTGGAGACTGACTTGAAATTTTATGATACGAAACTGTCCAGTGGAGACTAGAGGTGAGTGGAGACTGACTTGAAATTTTATGAAACGAAACTGTCCAGTGGAGACTAGAGGTGAGTGCAGACTGACTTGAAATTTTATGAAACGAAACTGTCCAGTGGAGACTAAAGGTGAGTGGATAACAAATAAGTAGGTACTTACATACAAAATTGACTAATATCATCTAAATACTAACAAAAAATAACCAACTTCAAAATAACTCGAAAACTACTTGTCAAATCTCCCTCAAATTTATGTGGAACCACATGATACGCACCAGCTTTCTATCAAAAAAAGAATCATCAAAATCGGTTCACCTACAAATAAGTAGGTACTTACATACAAAATTGACTAATATCATCTAAATACTAACAAAAAGTAACCAACTTCAAAATCGAAACGAGCTTTTTTTTCAAAATGGCGGACTTGTAGGTATGCCAGGTTCCGTACAAAAATCTTCAAACCCTTTGGATAAGATATTTTACAAGTATGTTGAGAATGATAAAAAGTATAAGAATAGTTTAAAATAAAATACCTAAAGATACGTAAAAAATAATAAAAACAAAAAAATTAAAATGTGTGCCATTCACACATTTTAGAACTTAGAAGTGAAACCTTCAAAAATTTTGTTTTCAAGATAATGAGACGAATGTAAAATTTCGGGAAGATGATAATTGTAGGTTTTACTATTCCACTCCACTCCACTCCAATCCACAAATTTTGACTTTTGACTTTTTTGCCTTTTTTGACTTTAGACTTTAGACTTTTTTGACTTTTTTTGACGTTTTTGACTTGACTGTTGACTTTTGACTTTTTTGACTTTTTTGACTTTTTTGACTTTGACTTTTCTTACTTTTTTCACTTTATTGACTTTTTTGACTTTTTTGACTTTTGACTTTTTTGACTTTTTTGACTTGACTTTTTTTACTTTTTTGACTTGACTTTTTTGACTTTTGACTTTTGACTTTTGACTTTTGACTTTTTTGACTTTTTTGAATTTTGACTTTGACTTTTTTGGCTTTTTTGACTTTTTTGACTTTTGACTTTTGACTTTTTTGACTTTTTTGACTTTTGACTTTTTTGAATTTTGACCTTTTTGACTTTTGACTTTTGACTTTTTTGACTTTTTTGACTTTTTTTACTTTTTTGACTTTAGACTTTTGACTTTTGACTTTTGACTTTTGACTTTTGACTTTTTTGAATTTTGACTTTTTTGGCTTTTGACTTTTTTGACTTTGACTTTATTGACTTTTTTGACTTTTGACTTTTGACTTTTGACTTTTTTGAATTTTGACTTTTTTGACTTTTTTGACTTTTTTGACTTTTTTGACTTTGACTTTTTTGACTTTTTTGACTTGACTTTTATGACTTTTTTTGACTTTTGACTTTTTTGACTTTTTTGACTTTTGACTTTTTTGACTTTAGACTTTAGACTTTTGACTTTTTTGACTTTTGACTTTTGACTTTTGACTTTTTTGAATTTTGACTTTTTTGACTTTTTTGACTTTTGACTTTTTTGACTTTGACTTTTTTGACTTTTTTGACTTGACTTTTTTGACTTTTTTGACTTTTGACTTGTTTGAATTTTGACTTTTTTGACTTTTTACATTTTTGACTTTAGACTTTTGACTTTTGACTTTTGACTTTTGACTTTTTTGAATTTTGACTTTTTTGACTTTTGACTTTGACTTTTTTGACTTTTTTGAATTTTGACTTTTTTGACTTTTTTGACTTGACTTTTATGACTTTTTTGACTTTTGACTTTTTTGAATTTTGACTTTTTTGACTTTTTTGACTTTTGACTTTTTTGACTTTAGACTTTTGACTTTTTTGACTTTTGACTTTTGACTTTTGACTTTTTTGAATTTTGACTTTTTTGACTTTTGACTTTTTTGACTTAGACTTTTTTGACTTTTTTGACTTGACTTTTTTGACTTTTTTGACTTTTGACTTTTGGCTTTTGACTTGTTTGAATTTTGACTTTTTTGACTTTTTTGACTTTTGACTTCAAGAAGTTTTCACTTCAATAATCATTTTTTCAAAACAATTTTCCATTTATTTCATAACGCGCCTAAATAAGGTATAACTTCAAAAAAGAAAACTGTCTCTCAAGCTCCCAGCCGTCACGACGAGTCGTTTGGCGACTGACACATGCTCAAGGGTGGTAGCTATCCATGCGAACCCCATGGAGAAATAATAATAGTAATAATGGTATTAAATTTAAAATCAATATTACCAATATAATCCCTCGAGGGGCCCTACCACCAGCGGGCCGGATTTAGTCGCCTTTTACGACACCCATCCGGCTTGGGATAGTATTAGATAATAATTGTGTAATTAGCACTTGACTTATACCAATACCCAAATACTATAATAGTAACTAAAGTATAAAAACGAAAAATTTTTATTATTTCAAATTACAGCAGTGTGGATACTTTGGACAGTACCTAATACGTAATATAAGTTCAGAAGGCGCGCGCGCCAAATTCGAAATTAAAATTAGTGTCGGAAATTCGACAACGTGCGGCTGCGATGCCGATTAGCACAGGTCCTACCTCGAAGGCGACTGGCGCGAGAGTAAAATTGAGTAAATTAACGCGTCGGGCGTTTCGTTGCTCGTGGAAAGGGAAAAAATAGAAATTGAAAGGGAAGTTTTTCAAAATTTCAAATTATGATCAGAAAGAAATATTGGTATCTATAGGACCTATACTGTGGTATATTTTTTATTATCTGGAAGCGATTAAAACGCGAATAAAACGCCATTTTTATGCCAGATTAGACCCCACTTTGTGATTTATTTCTATCCAATGAAATAATTGCTATCGTGTATCAAGTATGAGGGAACGAAAGAACAAAGACTGTAAAATAACATATATTTTTTTTAGAATTGTATTATGTACCATTTATGAACAAAACACCTTCAAAAATACCATTTCTTGGGATAATATCGCCTTAACACGCAATTTAACTCACAGTTTGTGCTAAGGCATAAACGTAAAGGCACGGCTTAAGACTTCATACTACAGTAACAGTGTCTAAAAGAACTTCTCTTTTAGCAGGGGCGTAGCTACCCCCGTATCAGCCGTATCAATTATACGGGCCCCCAGCGTATAGGGGCCACCACTAACACTCCCAAAAAAAAGCTCGCCAGCGGCCTACGACCGCTACAGTTTGACAGCTGAGGTTGAGGGGGCCCCACAACAAATATTGATATGGGGCCTCCTTAGGGCTAGCTACGCCACTGTCTTTTAGATACATTTATACGAGTATTTGACCATGTTGATCATCATCACAGATAATGATGCCACCTAAATTGCATAATTTAGTCCAAATAATCAACGCCGATGTCTCGTCACAAACATCTTAAAAACGTCGTATAAAGACTTCTCTTTAATTAAATGCAAAGGCATACTTATTTTCCTCCGATTCAAGTAAGTGAGTAAGCGAGTGATTAATGTTTTAAAATGTTACATTACCCGACATCCTATATGGACTATGGTGCTATCATACAATGATAGAAAATTCATATTTTGTCATACGTTACGTAATTTATTACGGGGGTATACTCCATCCATTGAAATAATTTCTAAAATGGTAAACATAGACCCATATGTATATTATCTATTCTATACTATCGTATATGGTAAATGCAAATCCCGATCACTTGCTTCATTTACGTTCTACAATAACAGTAAAAAAAGAGGTCAAGATCGTTGATTAGAAAACGAATCAAATTTAAATATCTTAGATATTTTTCGATAAATTAATGACAATAGTTAGACAATATTATAATTGTTCCTAGTTACACTTTTTAGCTAGAAAATACAATAAAATTATAGATATAAAAAATTGTTACGCCTGACCTAAGTATTTAAAATAAATAAATAAATTGACGACCCGTGTGGCGCAATGGTTACCATGCCGGATCGCCGCACCGAGGGTCCTGGGTTCGATTCCCAGCGAGGCGGAAATTTGAATGATGAGTTTGAATTTCTGTTCTCGGTCTGAGTGTGAATGTCCTTGTCTAATGTGTTGTCCATGGCACCCACGACACAGGGAATCCTAGTGTGGAGCTATGAGTGTGAAGCGTTATTTATTTATTTAAATTTAAAAACATCGCCCTATTTATTTCATGTGTTAGAAACACTTGAGTGGTCAACTGGTCACACATCTTGAAAAATGCGAAATTACAAGAATAATGCCATAAAATTAGCAAAACATGCACCTACTGATCCACCATAAAATATTCTTTCATCTGAGCATAAAATAAATAATGACAATCAGAGGCGCAGCGCAGACTATACTATTGCGCGGCAATTGGCAAAGTCAGCGAATGTTTTTTTTTCATGATTAAGTAAACGCAATTTGGCCAGCGTGGATGATTCTACAGAAATATAACATTCGAAAGCGGTTACTCAACGTTCTTGTATCGTACTACACGCCTCTCTCGGTGTAGTTCACGGACGGAATACCCTCGGATTTCCATAATCGCGTAATTTCATTCCATGGCTTTTACTTTTACCTGCTTCTTATTGCCTGCGTTGAATATACAACGAGTTTAGCGATAACTAAATCATATTTCGCTTTTGTTGTGTGGTCATAAATTGTGCTGTGAAATCAAATATATTATGATAATCTCGTGATCTATTACATTGCGAAACAAAGTACCTACCTACTATAAATAAAATAAGAAATCTTATTGCTTAATTTTATTAATAACAATAAAATTATTATTATAAATTATTCAAAATAAACATTCTGTACCTGCTCTAATATGTAATTGTGCATACAAAATACAAAATTTTAACGGTTGATTGATCCGTAACATGAAACTGATTCAACGAGAGTATAATAGTGGTGTGCAATCTGCGTCTCGGGTGACCGACTCCAGCAAACATCAGCAATAACTCAACCGATGACAAAAATTTAATTTTAGCTCACTTGTCCTTCACGGCGCATTAAGTTCACAAAATAATTTTTTTATTAAATATTATATTGCATGTAGCTACCGCCGTACTTCGCATCAAAGATACGAGGAATCCGGGCTACAGGGGCCTCGTCGTGTATAACCCCGTCGGAGTGGGGGGGGGCTCAACAAATTTTGATACACGGCTTCAAATGCTAAATAACATTGCACGTTTCGACTGCGAAAATCGAAAGAAATTAAGGAAAGAAAAGATGATAGATGCACAATATCCTTTACATAAAATATCTTTTATTAGTTGTTCATTTAATTATGTCCGACAGATTGGAAATCCTGAAAGCGGATTCATCGCTAAAGAGCAAAGCGAAGCGCAACGAGTGGACATGGAAGGCGCAGACGGATGTTGTCAAGTGGCAGGCGACGCCCCTGCGGGCGCCCCTGCTGCGGCTGCCGGCCGCGCTGGCGCCCCCCGCGCTGGAGTGCTTCACCTGCGTGCGGGCGTACTGCGGCGACCTCACGCCCCCCGAGAGGGCTATGCATCACGACTTGACGGAGGTCAAGTGCGTCTACACTGTGCTCATGGTATGTTGCTCTATGGTTTTATTTTTTTAATCCACAGATTAATTTGCTAACAGATGTTAAGTTTACAATGTATATTTGAAAGCCTATTACGGAGTATTACGGCAGTTATTTCAACCTTTCGATCTACTTAGGACACTATTTTATCGAAGATAAAAAAACTTAATAGCCCACAATCTAACTTTAAAGATAATAGTTGCATCATTAATCTTTATTATCTAGCCTTGCGAAATTTAAAGAAATCAAGCAGTTCTACCGTGGGCGTGGTAATTTTTATTACGAATATTGTTTTTGCGTAAGCCTAAAAATATAAAAATACTATTTCCAATGTACATATATGTATAAACATGTTCACAGTTCGCACACACATAAAAACACAGCTAAGTTAGGCCTACTATCCACGGCGCTTCATTTGACGATTGCATGCCAGCTGTAGGTATAATGAAACATGTAATATGTACCTACGCAAACGTGACGACGCCGCTCCGTGGACAGATTTCGTACTTTTACCACGCAAGATGCAAGCAAGCAACAACGATGATAATACGTACGTTTGCGTCTACGTGTACAGAATTTAAGGAACGTACCTTCACGTAATGTCATGAAGTAAAGTTTCCTCCCCATTCCATTGCAGCACTGCCACTCGGTGCCGGAGCTGCGCGACGAGGTGTACTGCCAGCTGATGAAGCAGACGACATCGAACCGCTCGCCGGCCGCCGACTCCTGCCAGCGCGCCTGGCGGCTCATGTCCATCCTGGCCGCGTACTTCACCTGCTCGGATACGCTCAGGTGAAGAACCTGCTCTGTAGTAATAATAACCTCCTGTCTTTTTTGTGTAATTGCCGATAAACGAGAGAAAAATACCAATGGTAATATTGACGACTAAATAATCTTTACGCGATAAATAAATAAATAAATAATAAATAAATAAATGATTGATTGGCTAGGGGTATGGTGGCTAGTTTCTTTTGCTTCTTACGGCATAGTTTACGCGGTCATCACCTTAACAAGCCACTGTTCTACTGCGCAGACCGTTCCTCGTGGAGTACCTGTCGGCGGCGGCGGCGGACCGGCGGCGGCCCTGCCAGGGCACGGCGGCCGTGTGCCTCGCCAACCTGCGCAAGACCCTGCGCTGCGGCGGACGGAAGAACGTGCCCAGTGTCGAGGAGGTAACATTACTTGATACATACTTGTTTATTAGTCTACTCGATATGTTCAAAATGGTTGAAATTAGAGATACTGCTCTTAAAAATACGTGCGATAGCTCATTCTGTTCGGAATGATGTCTAGAAAAATGTTTCGGAAGCGTTTACCAGCACGTAAAAAATTGCAAAAGTTATTGACAAAATAAAGTTGAAAAAAAAAAGTATTTTGTTTTTGGTAATCACTTCGAAACTATTAATATTTAAGAAATTTTAAAACAAGATTCTTAAAGTAGAGGAAATTTCCAAACAATGACTCGCGACTCTCGGAACTCTATCTCCATTATTTATAACTTTAATTTAACGCTGAAAATGGGTCTCCACGCTGCATTTTTAGGTTGCGCGTGCGGCGTCAAAACCGAGTTCGTCACACTCAATAATTTATTAAGGTATTAATTATTAATTTAAAAAAATAAAAAAAATATGGTGTATTCGAAACACTTCAAAGAATTTGCTCCCGTAGGAAATTTTGCTTAAAGTTAATTTTTCAACAAGTTAGACGATTGTTAATTAACTAAATTTTCTCGAACTTCCATTTTCATTGTACATTAAAAAAAATGTTTAAGTAATTGTCCTATAAATTTTTCGCTTCGTGGAGCCTTTCTTATATACATGCTTAACGAGATCACGTCATAAAAGTTTAAAAAGTTTTAATACTTTGTGTATAATAATTTTATAAGTTGAACAAAAAATGAAAAATCCAAATAATATTATTGAAAATATTTTTTTCTCAATTTATTATTACATAATCGTTTTGGCATTCATAAAAGACATTTAATGACTTGAAAAAAAAAATTCCCTCATTTTTTTATAAATTTTTTTTATAAACAAATAGACTATTTCAATGCTTTCAAGAAAAAATTTCTTAATATCTTATTCTTTACAAAACATTATGATTTTTGAAAAAAAAATTTTTTTCTTAATAATGATATTTAATTGTTTATAATTGTTTTTTAATATTTCTATTGTTTGAATAATTAGTTAATAATTTTTTTTTCTTAAAAATTATAATTAACCATCTTTAATAGAAATGTAAAAAAATATTTTTTTTATCAACAATTTCATTGTTTTTTAACTTAACAATTTTTTATAAACAAATTCTCAACTTTTTTATATATTTTTTCTGAAACATCTAAAAATAAAAAAAACAACGATGTATAACAAAGTACAGATAAAAACATTTTTAAATTTTTTAATTTCGATTCGATAAAAAAACGAAAAAATTGTTTGTTCAACTTATAAAATTATTATACACAAAGTATTAAAACTTTTTAAACTTTTATGACGTGATCTCGTTAAGCATGTATATAAGAAGGGCTCCACGAAGCGAAAAATTTATAGGACAATTACTTAAACATTTTTTTTAATGTACAATGAAAATGGAAGTTCGAGAAAATTTAGTTAATTAACAATCGTCTAACTTGTTGAAAAATTAACTTTAAGCAAAATTTCCTACGGGAGCAAATTCTTTGAAGTGTTTCGAATACACCATATTTTTTTTATTTTTTTAAATTAATAATTAATACCTTAAAAAATTATTGAGTGTGACGAACTCGGTTTTGACGCCGCACGCGCAACCTAAAAATGCAGCGTGGAGACCCATTTTCAGCGTTAAATTAAAGTTATAAATAATGGAGATAGAGTTCCGAGAGTCGCGAGTCATTGTTTGGAAATTTCCTCTACTTTAAGAATCTTGTTTTAAAATTTCTTAAATATTAATAGTTTCGAAGTGATTACCAAAAACAAAATACTTTTTTTTTTCAACTTTATTTTGTCAATAACTTTTGCAATTTTTTACGTGCTGGTAAACGCTTCCGAAACATTTTTCTAGACATCATTCCGAACAGAATGAGCTATCGCACGTATTTTTAAGAGCAGTATCTCTAATTTCAACCATTTTGAACTTATCGAGTAGACTATATACTGCGTCCAATAAGACGAGGTATATTTAAAAAATAAAGAAAATTTTTTTTTTCAAAACCAACGTAATAAAATTAATCATGAGCATCTATACATTATTTATCTATAGGTACTAATATTATAAAAATTGTTTGTTTGCATTGAATAGGCTCCGAAACTATTTTAAAAATTTCGAACCGATTTTAAAAATTCTTTCACTGTTGGGAAACTACAGTATCCCCGGGTAACATATTATGCTATACATATTATATTTTAAAAAATAGGGATCCTTAATAAAACTCCAATAATGTAACCCAAGGTGTAAATAATAAGAAAGCCGAAGCAAAGCGAGGGCGGTTACCCGTTATTAATAATTTTGTATGATGACAAAAGGAGATTTAAGATAATATGTTAGAAGGGGCTAAAGTGCAAAAGTACACTCTTAAATCATCGTCATTATTATTTCCAGCAACTGAATTTCAGAGCTCTCTTCCATTCTACAAATCCCTTTGTATTAATCAATATAATGATTGTTTAAATTACATTAAGTTTCAAAACGATAGATTTATTTGTAGTCAAATCTTATCAATTATACGTTACAAATGACGATAACAAATGTCCTTATTACTAATGTTGTAATGTTCTCTGTCAGGTGACGGCGGTGTCGGCGGGGCGCAGCGCCCGGCGGCAGCTGTACCGGCTGCCGGGCGGCGCCGAGCGCGTCGTCAACACGCGCTGCGCCACCGTCGTGCAGGACATCGTCAACGAGCTCTGCGAACTGGTGCGTGTTGTTGTGGAACTAGTCGACAAACGACAAACGAGCTGTGAACGAACGATCCCCGTGGACGGGATTCCTTAAATTGACTTTTATTTTTGAAGTGAAAACTTCTTTAGTACGGGGGTGATTTGAAATTCGATGAAACGAAACTGTGCAGTGGAGACTGGAGTTGAGTGGAGTGGAGACTGGAGTGGATTGGAGTGGAGTAGTAAAACCTACAATTATCATCTTCCCGAAATTTTATTCGTCTCATTATCTTGAAAACAAAATTTTTGAAGGTTTCACATCTACCACGTGTGTATAGCACACATTTTAATTTTTTATTTGTGCACCGATTGAAGTGAAATATACACGGTAAGTTCAAGCTACAATACATTAGTGAAAACCTTCAAATCTGTTAACTCGTTTCTAAGATTTATCAGAACCAACTAACAGACAAAAAATCTAAAAATCATTGTTTTTGGATCTACTTGGTCACTGAACAATTTTTTTTTTTCAAATATCTTTCAGTAGTATTCAGTCATGTAGATATTGATCAGTCATATGATCTGTATACACATGACATTGGCCGGAACAAACAGACATACAGACAGACAAAAATTGTAAAAAATGTTGTTTTGGTATATGTACCGTGTATACATTAAAAACAGACACTCCAATTTTATATTTTATTTGTATAGATGTATAGATGTGTTCTATGAGGTTTTAAAATTCAAATAACGTTCTGTTACACATTGACACAACGGCCGCGTTCCACTAGACGCTCAAAACGCTCACAACGATCAAATTAGTATGATATTTTGATCGTTGTGAGCGTTGTGAACGTCTAGTGGAACGCGCCCAACATGTGACTACAGATAAAACGTAGTGATTAAGTACTCTGTGACTACAGATCGGCGTGACAGCGGAGGCGGAGCGCGCGGAGTTCTCCCTGTACTGCATCGTGGCGGGCGACGCGCTCACCATGCCGCTGGCGGGCGACGAGTACGTGCTGGACGTGACCACGGAGCTGCAGCGCGCGCGCCACCCCTTCTACCTCATCTTCTGCCGCTCCGTGTGGCACCACCCGCTGAGGGGCGACGCGCCGCCGCTCTACACTGAGGTGCTCTTCAACCAGGTCAGTGAAACATAACATCAACGTCATAAGGGGCCATCCATAAATTACGTCACACGTTATTCGGGAGGGGAGGGGGGCGATGTAGTGTGACATTGTGTGACAAGGGGTGGGAGGGGGTCCTAAACATGACGTCACATTTCAAAATCGAGATTCAATTTCAAGAGCGGGAGAAGGGGTCAAAAATTCATGAAATTAGTGTGACATTATTTATGGATGGCCCCTAATCATCTATGTAAACCCGTGACATAAATACATTTAATTTATCTGTTTATGAAAACAAAAATCCTGAATCTGTCACTATAACCGGATATAAGTAGCTACAAACGGTAATACACATGTCATATCTGAAGCTTTTCTATTTATACCAGTTATTAATTTCCTGTGGGATGTGTTATTTAAAAGCACATTCCAGATCACGGTGATATTATAAATACGCCATTGATTATTTTATTGGAAAAATTACTGTACTTATTTAATAAAAAATGAATATTCAGTAACAGTGACTTATTATATTATACTTCATACCCCTTTACTACCAAGTACTATCAAACTAACCCAATCCTCAACTATTCCCACCAGGTGGCGCCCGACTATCTAGAAGGCCTGCTACTAGTCCTACCGGGCGGGGGCGCCCCTCCCGCTGGGACCCTCCGCGACGCGGCGCTAGTAGCGGCGCTCCTCCACCGCGCGGCCGGACTGACGGAACCCCCACACGCGCGGGACCTCAAGTTCCTGTTGCCCAAGCCGCTGCTGGCTCTCCGGGACCCCCGGCCCGCCAAGTGGGCGGCGGCGGTGACGGCGGAGTGGCCCGCGGTGCGGCAACTAACGCCGCCCGCGGCCAAGTCTAAAGTACTACAGGTGGGTGACTTTTGACTTTAGAATGTACATTGTACATTATAAGGAACTGTGCGGTATACTCGTTTAAATAAGGTCGATTTTCGTATGCAATATGGAGCACAGAACAGACGCGTGTATAGCAAGCAGCAGTTTATTTGCGACTGTTTTAAATGGACAATTATAAATGGTTCTAAGACATCGAACATTAGGGTATATGTACATACACAACAGGAACATTTATCCAGATTGGAGGAGCACAAAGAAAGGGTTACAAAATTCCGCCCCGAAGCATTCAGACCGAGATATGGAGTGACGCGAAGACGCTTGAAAACGTCAGCTGCTTCAAGGTCCATTTGGGGCATAGCGAGGCAAAACTTAGCATTTTGTCCCTATTTTGTCTTTTTCACTGAACTATATACCTTTTTATGGAGTCAAAAAGGTCTAAAAAGGTGTGTCTGTTGAGGCTGTCGACGAAACATACCAACCAGTAGATAAAGAATTTACTTTTTCAATAACCTTATCATTCACAAAAAACATGCATTTGTTCCAATCTCCTGAAAAGACCTTTGAGATGGACATTATTGATTCTTAATCGTCGATATGTTTTATGTGCAGGTGTTATCCCGCTGGCCGCTTTTCGGCTCATCATTCTTCGCAGTGCGCCGCGTGGGGGGCGCGGGGGGCGGCGCGGGGGGCGCGGGGGGCGAGTGGCGCGAGCACGTGCTGGCGCTGAACCGGCGCGGCGTGCACCTGCTGCACCCCGCCACGCACGACACCGACACCCACTGGCCCTACTCTGACCTTATCTCTACTAGGAAGGTAATTTTGCCACTAAAAAAATAGTAAAAAATAACGCTGCACACTCATAGCCCTACAATATTTGCGCCACACTGGTCGTCAACTACACATCAACTACACTACCGAAGACATGTTTAATTAAATTGTCTTAACAGTTAATTTAGTCTACTTAATTTTAATTTTCATTTGACTAACTGTAGGTACATAAATTATTTTTTAAGTAATTATATTGTTTATAACACAGATTCTCAAACTTATTTGAAATTTAATCATTTTCTAAAGGTCCTCTTAGTTACGAAATTGCAGTCAAAATAGGATAAATCTCCTCGACGAAAATGTTTTTATTACTTTTACAGCCCAATAGTGCCCAGGAAACGGCGTTATCACATACTTTGAGAATGGTGAATCTATAGTCCATTTTTTTAGTCGAGTCTAAAGTGGTAAACAATAATGGCCTACTTCTAATGTCAATTTGCCATAGACAATATTCACGATTGGATAAGTTTTGGAACCATCGAATTAAAATCGATTAACTGTTAACAAATATGATTAATTGAATCAAATTATCTATATATATAAAATTGAAAAGCGACACACCGCTGATTAAACAAAAAATGCCGAACCGATTAAGATGAAATTTGGCAGGGAGATAGTTTATGCTAAGGAGACGTCCACTAAGAACGGATTTTTGGAAATTCATCCCCTAAGGGGTACAAATAAGGGTTAGAAGACACTTTCATACAAACCAACTTTCTTAGTTTTAGATTTATAAATTTGAAAATTTTTATGTAGGTTTATAGTAATAAACAAAAGTTAACTTCAATATATTTTTTTGGAAAATCATCCCTTAAAGGGTTAATTTACTGAATTGAACTTCGTAGGCAACTTCGTCATTTTTGAAGTTAAAAACATGAAAATTTACATATTAGCTCCAGACTAGAAACAAAATTTGTAAGTATTATGTTTTTTTGGAAAATCATCCCCTAAAGGGTTAATTAAGAGTGCGAAAGTTAGTATGGACACTTCGTCAGTTTTGAAGTACGCAGGGCGAAAATTTGTATATAAGCTTATAGTTAGACACAAAAAAAAACTGTATCACTGATTTCTCGAAATTCATCCCTTAAAAATAGGGGTTGGTAGTCAACTACATACAAATCAACTTCGCCAGTTTTAGAGTTATAAAATATATGAATTTTTTTATGTAAGTTTATAGTAATAAACAAAAGTTAACTTAGATTTTATTTTTTTCGGAAAATAATCCCTTAAAAAAGAGTTAATTTAGGGGAATGAACTTAGTAAGCAACTTCGTCATTTTTTAAGTTAAGAATGGACAGGGAGCAGGAGAGGGAGAAGGAGCGGAAGAGGGAGATAGAGAGGGACAGGGAGCGGGAGAGGGAGTGGGAGTGGGACAGAAATCGGGAGAGGGCGCGGGTGTGGGCGGGAGAGGGACTGGGAGCGATAGAGAAAGAGGGAGAGGGATATGAAGTGGGAGAAAGACCTCGAGCGGGAAATGGAGAGGGAGAGGGATATGTGGTGGGAGTAGGACCTCGAGCAGGAAAGGGACAGGGAGTGGGACAGGAAGAGGGAGAGCGAGGGGAGTGAGACAGGGAGCGGGAGAGTAAAAGGGACAGGGAGCGGGAGAGGAAGAGGGCAAGGGGAGAGAGGGAGAGGGAGAGGGAGAGGGAAAAGAAAAAAGTTAATGTTGTTTACTATTCCAAACCCGCTCCTGGAGGAATAATCTGTGATTGTATCGTAAGTTTCAGTATGTAAATTCCTAAATATAAGTACTTCAATATAAATGAACCTGTTTTTAAATTTTCTTTTGTAAGGGATAATAAATAATATGATACGCATAATTTCCGCGTGCGAAGCTGCGGGCAACAGCTAGTATTTATATATAATTACACTTTTAAAATAGATTTTAAATTAAATATTTCATATTTCATAAATAAATGATACTACAAGATATTGAAAAAAAAAAAAATTCAGAGAATTAAGTTCATTCATTATTGCTGTCTGATTCTGGCAAGTATATAATGAAACTTGGAGTCGGTTTATCTGATACAGCGACTAAAATTCATTGTCTATTAAAAAAAAGACTATTTGAATTGATAAGTACCTACTTAAATATTTCTGTTTAAAATTACTTGCCATGATACGAACGAAAAATCATTCTCATTGTAACTTTGAGCAATAGAAAGAGATAAAAATAATATTACACAGTTTTAAAAATATGTCTTTAATTTTTCAAGCGTAAAGTTAAAATATTATTATATCGATCAAGAAATAATTCAAACGATTTAGAAAATCGATTTGTCTTTCAATCCTTACGAATCAACGACAATTTTAAGCTCCTAGCTGTCAAATTGTCAGCGATATATTGTTTCCTGTGTAAAGAAGTTTTGACAAAGTTTCGTGTTTTAGAGAAGTTTAAGTGATAAAAGGTGAATTTAATGAAGTTTCAGTGTGATATCAATAGTTGTTTGTGTAATAAACATATATTTAAAGTATACAACTCTCAAAGCGTGTGCGTGTCGTGAAACTAGTAAGATTTCCGTATGACTGTGTTTTGTTTATCAGTTTGTAGTCTACTCGATATGTTCAAAATGGTTGAAATTAGAGATACTGCTCTTAAAAATACGTGCGATAGCTCATTCTGTTCGGAATGATGTCTAGAAAAATGTTTCGGAAGCGTTTACCAGCACGTAAAAAATTGCAAAAGTTATTGACAAAATAAAGTTGAAAAAAAAAAGTATTTTGTTTTTGGTAATCACTTCGAAACTATTAATATTTAAGAAATTTTAAAACAAGATTCTTAAAGTAGAGGAAATTTCCAAACAATGACTCGCGACTCTCGGAACTCTATCTCCATTATTTATAACTTTAATTTAACGCTGAAAATGGGTCTCCACGCTGCATTTTTAGGTTGCGCGTGCGGCGTCAAAACCGAGTTCGTCACACTCAATAATTTTTTAAGGTATTAATTATTAATTTAAAAAAATAAAAAAAATATGGTGTATTCGAAACACTTCAAAGAATTTGCTCCCGTAGGAAATTTTGCTTAAAGTTAATTTTTCAACAAGTTAGACGATTGTTAATTAACTAAATTTTCTCGAACTTCCATTTTCATTGTACATTAAAAAAAATGTTTAAGTAATTGTCCTATAAATTTTTCGCTTCGTGGAGCCTTTCTTATATACATGCTTAACGAGATCACGTCATAAAAGTTTAAAAAGTTTTAATACTTTGTGTATAATAATTTTATAAGTTGAACAAAAAATGAAAAATCCAAATAATATTATTGAAAATATTTTTTTCTCAATTTATTATTACATAATCGTTTTGGCATTCATAAAAGACATTTAATGACTTGAAAAAAAAAAATTCCCTCATTTTTTTATAATTTTTTTTTATAAACAAATAGACTATTTCAATGCTTTCAAGAAAAAATTTCTTAATATCTTATTCTTTACAAAACATTATGATTTTTGAAAAAAAAATTTTTTTCTTAATAATGATATTTAATTGTTTATAATTGTTTTTTAATATTTCTATTGTTTGAATAATTAGTTAATAATTTTTTTTTCTTAAAAATTATAATTAACCATCTTTAATAGAAATGTAAAAAAATTTTTTTTTTATCAACAATTTCATTGTTTTTTAACTTAACAATTTTTTATAAACAAATTCTCAACTTTTTTATATATTTTTTCTGAAACACCTAAAAATAAAAAAAACAACGATGTATAACAAAGTACAGATAAAAACATTTTTAAATTTTTTAATTTCGATTCGATAAAAAAACGAAAAAATTGTTTGTTCAACTTATAAAATTATTATACACAAAGTATTAAAACTTTTTAAACTTTTATGACGTGATCTCGTTAAGCATGTATATAAGAAGGGCTCCACGAAGCGAAAAATTTATAGGACAATTACTTAAACATTTTTTTTAATGTACAATGAAAATGGAAGTTCGAG
The DNA here is from genome assembly GCA_911387775.1 of Thymelicus sylvestris. Lineage (NCBI taxonomy): Eukaryota > Metazoa > Arthropoda > Insecta > Lepidoptera > Hesperiidae > Thymelicus > Thymelicus sylvestris. Next base: position 14,496,408 of record OU426895.1, read on the forward strand.
AAAATTTAGTTAATTAACAATCGTCTAACTTGTTGAAAAATTAACTTTAAGCAAAATTTCCTACGGGAGCAAATTCTTTGAAGTGTTTCGAATACACCATATTTTTTTTATTTTTTTAAATTAATAATTAATACCTTAAAAAATTATTGAGTGTGACGAACTCGGTTTTGACGCCGCACGCGCAACCTAAAAATGCAGCGTGGAGACCCATTTTCAGCGTTAAATTAAAGTTATAAATAATGGAGATAGAGTTCCGAGAGTAGCGAGTCATTGTTTGGAAATTTCCTCTACTTTAAGAATCTTGTTTTAAAATTTCTTAAATATTAATAGTTTCGAAGTGATTACCAAAAACAAAATACTTTTTTTTTTCAACTTTATTTTGTCAATAACTTTTGCAATTTTTTACGTGCTGGTAAACGCTTCCGAAACATTTTTCTAGACATCATTCCGAACAGAATGAGCTATCGCACGTATTTTTAAGAGCAGTATCTCTAATTTCAACCATTTTGAACTTATCGAGTAGACTATTGGTCTCCGCCAAAAAAATGGACTATATGTGCTATATTATGTGCTATTTTTTTTTGCCTTTGGCAACACGATATAATGTTTTCATCTAACAAATACTTCATTACCAACAGGTTGTTTATAACAATTTCTTCCCAACGTTTAGGTGTGTGTGTCCATGTCTTTGTGTGTTGTCAACAGCACCCACGACACAGGGAATGCTAATGGGGCTATGAGTGTGTAGCCTTTATTATTTATTCGACTATAGATAATAAATTATCGACTTCAACCTGTAACCCCTGTGTGTATGTTGTGTGTGTGTGTGCAGGTGCGGTCAGAAGACGGCACGCTGTTCCTGGACGTGAAGTGCGGCTCGCTGCTGCAGCAGCGCGTCACGCGGCTGCAGGCCGAGCAGGCGCACGAGATCGCGCGCCTCGTGCGCCAGTACGTCGCGCTGCAGCGGGACACGCGACATGAGAACGGTGAGCTGTGACACTTGTGACACTTTGGCCGCGTTCCACTAGACGCTCAAAACGCTCACAACGATCAAATTAGTATGATATTTTGATCGTTGTGAGCGTTGTGAGCGTCTAGTGGAACGCGCCCTTTATGAGATCTGGGAGGTGGTTGGTTCAGGGCCGGTTAACGCAACAAGTGATAATCTAAATTTTAGTAACAAAAAATAACCGACTTCAAAATTACTCAAAAACTACTTGTCAGATCTCGTTAAAATTTATTTGGGACCACATGACAAGCACCTGCTTTCGATTAAAAAAGAATCATCAAAATCGGTTCACCCAGTCGAAAGTTCTGAGGTAACAAACATAAAAAAATACAGTCGAATTGAGAACCTCCTCCTTTTTTTGAAGTCGATTAAAAACAGTTGCAACGCTAGTATGTGGACATTGATACTACACGAGGACTGAGGTGTATGACGCGCGGTGGTACGAGGTCACAAAAAGATAGTGTAAGTTTGTTTAATAAATAGGAAAGTGGAAAGCGCTTGTAAATTTTAGTTTTAACTATTTTGACGTAATACATCTTGCAATTTCACTATAAGTGTTTTAAATTGGCAGTTGGTCCTTCGAGCTGTTTAATTCAGCAACAAAATAGCCGAACGGAATATTGGGACATATTTTCCATATCTATTGTTGATAAATCTTTAAAGGCTTGAGGACGTCGTTTTCTTCAGTTTAAATAACTACATTTATTGTTCTCAGGGTTCAACGGCCAGTGAAAACCACGTCAGAGGAAAACGGATTTTAAGAATGAAAGAATCTTTCCCACTAACGATTGACGCGTCTTATGTCTATACCTCACACTTAGCACGTATGCCGTCCACAGAAGATCTGATCTACGAGACAATATTATATTATAGATAAAATATAGGTCCGATTAAAATGAGAATAGGATTGGTAGGTCGATAAGTAGCTGTAAATGTTCGTACTTCTATTTTCATTTTAGTCATGTTATTGTTAACAAAATGCTTTATTTAGTCGAATAATTTAAGCATAGTTTCTTATGTATTCGAGCATGATAAAATTATGATGTACTTGAACAAGAGAAGTGTTTCATTCAATGCATTCCAAAACATTCCACAGTGTAACCCTACAGGGTGGTTGTGTTCATCACAATATGTTTAGCATAATCAATTATTATTGTATATTACGTTATATAGTTAATTTTTATATTTTAGTGAATATATTCGATGAATTTTGTTGTTTATGGAATTCGTATTATGTGTCTATAGTATCGTTATTTCCGGCGACAAAATTATATGTACTTACTCACGAGTCACGATGTAACCTACGTTAAATAAACTTGTCTGTATTAAGTAACAATATGATTAGTGTAAAGGTGCTATTAATTGATAGGGATGGATTTTATTTAGCTTATGTATACACACGCCAATTCGATTAAAAGAAATAAAAAAATATTTTTTACCTACCCTTTTATTTCAGTACATCGTTATTACTTTTTATAATAGAATTGAAAAATATTAAAATGATGAAATTTTAAGTTTGTATACTTAAGAAAATAATTAATATACCTACCTAATGTGCGTTTTATATGTAGAATATGTGATTTTGGCGCGGAACTATCAGAAAATTGGTGCGAAGCCGCCAAAACATAATTATGTTAAATATTAAAGATTAAATGTGTTTGATCCTTATTATCTTTGTTTTTAAATACAGAAAAAAAAACAATATTTTTGAATAAACCTTATTATGCATAGACGCTGTAAATCATTCCTTTTTTTAACGCACCTACCCATAGGCAGTAGGAAACATAAGCTCAAGTTATTGTTAAGTATGTACCTATCTATTGTCAAGTTCGTCCAAAGACCGCGAGGTCGGAGTCATGTTTATTTTACTTAATAGAGAGTTATTTCGTTATCATGTAATATATTTAAATAATCGATGTATAATGAAAATTATATTGTAGATACCAATAAAGGTTATATTTTCAATAAAAGTGATTTTCATTTATAATATTTATTTATAAACCTATAACAGTGAAACTCACAGTGGCCCATCCAAGGAAACTCCACCGTACTCAACACATTGTCTCAATTTGTAAAGGTTGTCACATGATAAAAAAAAATTAATAACCTTGCGTCATGGAGAATAGAAGTCCCTGAGTGCTCTTCTTAAAACTCTATTCTCAATAAAATAAAAATAAAAAATCAAATAAAAAAAGAGGTCAGCATAGCATTCCATGAACCTCAAATTCGATGATAAATCTTCTGTATTTTTAAATGTTTTTATTTAGCTTACCCTGTATATTATGTGGGTTAAATCTTGCAAGCCTAATTAGATCTACTTCCTCCTGGCTCCTATTGTGTATTTTTGTAATAAACATGTCCTGATACTACTGCAGGTTTGGCTCCAGGAAAGAAAACTTCTTAACGGTTAACAAAAAAAATTTAAAAAGAAAAATGTATTAAATAAATATCAATAAAAATTACCTCTTCAATTTTATAAGGAATGAATATTAAATAAATAGAAATAAATATTTCCACTTACAGGTTTTACCAATAACGTTTGCTTACCTCTACCAATCGTGGGTAATTCGTACACCTGTGTTGGCTGCCATTGCGTAATTACTAATTAAATGTTGACCGTAATACGAGATTATGGTCAAGTTACTTTATATGACAACCCGTGAAGCCGAATTATGTCACTTCAATTAGGAGTTATTAAACTCCTAATTGAAGTGACATTACTCTGATGTGACTCTGCATTAGCAGAGCAGTCACAGTCAGTAGTGTCTAGAACCTCGAACTGGAACTTTACCACGCAAACCACTGGCCATATAATGCCTTAAAAAGAATAACAACCATCCAGTCGTCGGTCGTCGTATGTACCGTAATACTAATGTTGTGATTAATAAAGTATAAAGAAATAAATAAAACCATAATCATAAATGAATCAAAATAATTTTAATCAAAAAAAATCTTGTAGCGTTTTGTTGACAGTCCAAGACAATAATTAGTGTATAGTGTCAGGCCGGCAACCCTAGGAGGAAACATCACCTCTGCCGCCGGCGATGTGCGAAGGCTGCGCGATTCTCACGCTGTAAAAACTGTCCTTTTGTTAAGTTTTATTCACGGTCCGTACGTACGGCGTACTGCAAGGCTGATGCTACGGCCCTGTGCCGCGTATGTCTAGGTACCTTGATGCAACAAACTTTTATATTTGTCAACTCCGGAACTTGACAAAAAATGTGTTCGGAACTTGAGAAAATCTAGGAACTTTATAGGTAATAAATGTAAATATCCAATATGCGTTATCAGTAAACGTACAGGATCTAAGGGATTCTTACCTATTAAATACCACTTCCATCCTCAAATCATCCGTTGAGAACTTCAAGATCCAAGCAGATTGGATACGCTAGAACTTCTAATCTGATATGCATCGTGTGAAAAACTGACAATTAAACAGAGGAGTCATCCATCCTTCGTTACACAACATCAAACCTTACCCCGAATACACATGTGCGGTTATTTTAAATAATTAGTTGTTATGACAACTATAAGCTATGGCTTCAAGACCAGCAGCAATAAAACCGTGAGAAATGGAAATAAATATTTGCCAAGTAACATATAATTATGCTAAAAAACATATAAGTTATCTATATCAAGTTCTAGTAGACGCCATATTTATTATCTATTTAAACTTCATCATTAGGTAGGTAGTTGTTGTTGTTTTTACGTTATGTCCACACGGATGGAGCGATTTAATTGGCACGGTGACTAACCAAACGTCTTGATTACAGATGTTATTCAAATGTTTCGTGAGTCATCTATTGAGGATTTTTATTTAGAGTCATCAAGTACTAAGTTATCAAGAGCTAATAAATCATGTCTTGATGGGACTGCGCCCATAGTTATACTACTTATTTATAAGTACTATTGTTTATTCTGTGGTTATGCTATGTGTCCCTGCCCGCAAAACGAATGGCTCTGAATACCCCTCCACATCAGGAGACACAGTAGTGTCTTGCACCAAGTACACTCTCCACATTACTTTAGTGTGATACTACCATAGTCTCTTTTCTCGAGACCTACCTACGTAAACTTAAACAAACCCTCACCAAATTAATAAAATATTACGGGTGGCTCCTTGATACATTATGTAACAGAGATGAAGATAAAAACCTGATGAATGTATGAAAGCTTTATTAACATCTAACATCACGGGCGTAGCCAGGTTTTAGTTTCGGGGGGGGGGGGGGTGTTCAAGTCAAATGTCAAGTCAATTGAGACTTTATTTTTTCTCACGACGTATGTAGTGCCATCTATTATTAGGTTAGTCAAAAAGTTCAAAAACGTGTTTAATAGAAATAAAGCTCCTAAACATATGTGCGATAGCTCATTCGATTCGGAATGACGTCTAGAAAAATGTTTTTTAAGGGTTTATTAGCACATAAAAATGTCAGTCCTTAACTTTTCGGGGGGGGGGGGGGGTTGGGGGGGTTTGAACCCCCGTAACCCCCCATGTCTAACATATTCTTATCTTATGTTAAGTTACTTCAATCCGCCGCCGCGCCTAGTTTCGCCGCGAACACGATCTATGCAACTATATCGAATCAAAATTAAGACGTAAATGTTGGGAATACCCGTATTAAAGTTAATTAATGACAAACATCGTCTAACATTGGTCTTAAATACAAATGAGTAGTCCACTTTACAGGAATAAAATTATTATGGTTGTTTATAAATAAAGGCGTAAAAACACGAATGTTATTAATAGCATGACACAATAGTTTATGTAATTTTACAAACAATTTAACTTGGTCTGACCTCGTAGTGTCACAAGGAACCCGACTGAACCGCGACAGTAATCACAGGCGTAGATACTGTAACGAGACAGATATTTTATGTGAACCGTGACGTTATATTACTACAATTTCTGAGAATTTGCAATAATTATTTGAATATGAAGCGCGCGCACGTAAAACGACTGAGAACAATATTGTCTATGGCAAAGGAAAATCGCATTATTTGCGGTCACACATATATTATAATATTCCTATCGTAAATACTTTATTTGGGTTTAATACTTAAAAGTTGTTTTTACTCTTAGACGTCGGTCGCGTACATTGGCGGCGCGTACCACATACCAATATACTATATACTACCTACATATGTACATTGTGAGCTATGAAGACGCCAGACGGGCACATTGCGTCGCTGCGACGCGTTCGTCGTTACTTCAGCATCGCAGTGTCAGGGCTTCGTAGTCCACAGTTTTAGTCTACCTATAATGGTACGTACGACCGACATCAACGTAGGAAGAATTCAAGCCCAAGACCACATTCTTTAGCATTATACAGGACGGCCAACGGCAAGGTTCTATGAGGTTGCAACACTTACTACATAGACACAGAATCATTCATGAACTTGAGGGCCTTTTTTATTAGCGCTAGCCGCTTTAGACATTGCTTTTAGCTGTGAGGCGTTACAGAGTTCGTTCATCGGCTGAGTGCATTGTGGGCGATGACCTTAAAGTCAACGCAGATTGAAATAAGTATGTATCCAGGAAAAATATAGTTTCTGTTAAAAAAACCACAAATATTTAGGATTTAACCTTTGCGACATAAATTCCTTCAGGTTCTGACAGATTAACGCTGATTTTCCCTTGAAATTAAAGCAGAAGTGTTGGTTATTATCATTTACCCGAGCTTGTAATGCTCGGGAATCGAGTATTAGGTTTTGAACCCGGTTTCCTAAGTTGGTGGTGATGACAAATCAAATCGAATGTGGACTGCATTTAAATGATTATAGGGATTTAAGTATCCCTTTCTGGGCAATACAATTAACAATCAATAAATGTACACCAAAAAGGGAATCTACCAACCTTACTCCGTCGCGTCACGCGTGGCGTCGCTTGATACCTCAGCGCCGAGACGGTTTTGACTGTTGTCTTGCGTTGCATCTATATACCGAATGAAATTAAACTACATAGATATTACCTAAATTACAAATAAAGTAAGATGCGAAACCTAGTAAGTGGATACAGCAATTAGCATAATATACATAATGTATTGTATGGTAGTTGTTGTCTTCGTGCGACTCGCGGATGGCTGTTATCTGTAGACGCATTGTCACTATGTATGTAGGTACATAAGTTCGAAGCGACGTATTGTTTAGACGTTCCAACTTATTATTTTCAAATTAGCTGTAATCTTCCACTTAACAGAAAGGTCAACAAACTTATGGAGTTAAACTGTAGGTTCTCATTATCGCATCCGCGTTCGTTTTAAAATCCTTGTTGTGACTTGTGATCCCACGTCCTAAGAGGAAACTACCTATATAGGAAGTGAGCAAAATTAAAAGAATAATTAAAATTGGTTAATGTACTAATTTATTATCATGAACACATACAAAAAATTATGCTTTAATACTGCGAGGATATTCCCACATTTGTGGGAATCTGACGGATGACGCTGATTTTGAACAATGCCTTTAATGGCAGTGATTTCATTAATGGAATTTTTAAAAAATGACATACCTACCTACCTACGTTTTGTTTTTATACAACTTTTAATATAAGTACTAGGCTTATATATAATTTTCCTAATACAATTTACATTTAACATTAAGAAGAGTATCCTTAAATTACTGTACACTGAGTAATATAGTAGTAATAAATAATACAAAAACGAATCAAAAAAACATTTGCGTTACAAAAATACAACAGGAAGCAAACACACGACAAATTGTAACAAAGTCAAAGATCACTGATCGTACTCTGCCAGTCCACTACATCCCAGACCTTCAGCTGGAGCCATTAATTGGTCACGTCACTCTCATGTCTCGGCGTGACGAATGATTGTATCATTACTAAACTAACTCGATCATTGAGTAGGACTGTGTCGCGGTGTGCGTATTTCCCGTAACTTTTTGTCCGGCCACCTCCCCGCTGCGTACTGCACGAAGCCAGGGTCAGTCGGTGTCCCGGACGCTCTCCCCTCGGCGTCTCCTTCCTTATCTCTCTCCTCTATCGGCTCCATCGGAAACAAAACTGGAGTATCTCCCCTGCGGGATCTCGTTGATCCCTTCAGGTAATCTTCTAGCTGCTGCAACGTGGGAGACGCTACCGTCTTCGCTCTAGAAGGAGACTTCGATTGCCGCCTCTGCTCGTAGCTCGGAGGGTCGTCGTCGAACAAGCTCTGCTGCCGGCCAGGCTTCACCTTCGAGAACACTGGAGTTTGGAGTTCTGGCAGGTACTCCTCCTTCACAGAGAGCCTCCCGTCCATTGTGTCTAAGTAATCTCTGAAATATCTCTCGTTGAACTTCGCTAACTCGCTCTCGTAACGTAGTCGGTCTATATCGGACAGTGGATCCGATAAGCGCACGTAATTCCCGGCCTCGACTCCGCTGCGGACAGATCCAAACTTTGTCGTCTCGAGTTGCTTTTCAATTTTAGGAGCATCGATCATCGTAAATTCATTTTTGGGACCGTCCATAATATCTGTCTGTTCGTTCTTGCCTTTCTCCAAATCCAATGTTTTTGGTCTCTCGGCGGGAACGTGCCCATTTGTCTGGCTACTCGGCAAATGTCCGTTTTGTTGCCCGTCAGCCACGTGGCTATTTTGTTGCTCACTCTGCATATTTCCGTTGCCAACTGATTGAGTGACGATGGAGACTTTTTTCTCCGGCTTTGGGGACTTAATCGGATCAGTTTGCGAAAAGCGTGTGGCCGAGTAGATCCTCGGGCCCATGAGATCTAGCAGGAACAGAGCAGCTACTGCCAGGGAGAGGGACCCAAGCACAGACGCATTGACGATAAGGTTTCTCGGGACGGAGTCTAAAGAAGCCAGCTCTAGACCACCTGATACAAAAACCATATTGAATCACAATAAAAAAACAATAAAAGAAGAAAAAAAGATATCCAAAATGTCTTACCGAGAACAAGGAAGAACAATAATCCAAATCCAAGAAATACTCCTTCCAATATCCGTCGTCCTCTCGGTATTTCGCGGAAGATCCGCGCCAGAATTAGACCAAAGGTAATTATCACGTAACCTGCAAATAAGAATTTGATTAAATGCTGTAATTAACAATTAATCGCAAATTATGTACGTTACGAGTCTCACAATCACACAAACATTAGATAATATTAATTGAAGTAATTTAACCAAGGTAAATAAGGTATTATAAGCTCCCCTTTATGATTATCTCAAATTGATAATCTTGGAGCCTGCGTCATTGGTTCTATGACACGGTTAAATGTAATTAGTGTAGGAAAATATTATCTAATAATAACAAAGGTATGAAGTTCGGTGAAGTCTATTTATCTATATTGCGGGTACGCTTTTTTAGGGTTCCGAAGTAAAATCAGAACCCAATAGTTTCGTCATGTCCGTCCGTCCGTCCGTCTGTCCAAGGCATAGCGCCGAGACCCTTAGTGCTAGAAAGCTGTATAATTTTATAATTTGGCATGGATATACATAATTATTTATTAAAACTCAAAAATCATGAATAATTTAGAGAAAAATATTTATTTAGAGTACTGCCCTACAAGCAACGTAAGGATGAAATTTTGTTTCGTTGCGTGCCCATAGTGTGGGTTATCGTTGAAAAGGTCTCCTTAGACCATTTTTTTGAATTTAGGGGTTTGTTTGCGAAATATTTGGCTTTAAAATTCTAATTTTGGTTAGAGTCAGGTGTCCCCCCCTTCCTCCCTGCCGGCTAAACGGTTGGAGTTTGACATGTGAGTTGTGACAATGTTCTCAAAAATAGGTTATATTATGATGAATTTACAAGGATCGCGATAACAAGGAAAACTGTCACAGCTATGTTATCATAAGTAGTTAATGAGTAATAGTCGATAAACTTACTAGGTACTTCCGAACCCTACATTGCGCGTGGCCTGACACGCACTTGCCCGGTTTTTATAGAATACTAAAATGCTTATCAGTAAAAAATGGTTTAGACAAGTGACGGCGGTGACGTTAACTCAAGAATTCTTTTTTAGGTCAAAAACTATGGTGTCCAGCGCCGGTAAAAAATTACTGCGCTTGCGCAACGCTTATAAAAGATCTTCGTTGTAGATAGAAGATAACATCCATTTTTTAGACAAGTTTTATATAGCAGGTAAACAAACTTGCAGGGTCTTTTTTTTCGTAATTTGTAATTTAAAAATAAGGCATCCATAAAATGTAAATGTAATTTAAGGACAAATTATCATTGAATGCTGAAACGAAATGCTTTGCCGTCCACGACTTCATTACCGCTTACAATCAGGTAGTTTTATGGTCAAGCACTAATTTATTCTGCATAAAAAAGAAAAATACTAAGTATTTTTAGTAGATATTTTTAACTACTAATTAATTAAAAAGTGGCGCCAACATTGTTAACCTAAGATTCGTTCTAATATTCGTTTAAAAACAGAGTGAGTTTCACGAAAGAAGCAACTCTTTCGCTGCTACCTACCTATACTATTAATATGACAGCGAAGGGAACTCTTAACGTGAAACCCAATAAGGTGCTCTATTCTTTTAGCTCTCACCTCCATAAACAGCATCGGCGAAGGCCCCGCCGACCGAGTCCCAGGTGACGGAGGTGAGCAGCGACCACTCGCGGGACAGCTTCTGCAGCAGCAGCGCCAGCCGCGCCTCGTCGTCCGTCGACACGCGCTTCGTCACCAAGCACGCCACGCAGAACATCTGGCGACAGACGACATCTATATCACAACCCTTACTGACACAAACGTCCCAACTCAGGCACTAACGGTTACTTAAATCACTCCTTAGTAAAGAATCACCGTACAAATTGTGATAAGGAGGGATTTAAGTAAACGTTAGTGAGTCTGATTTGGGACGAAAGTTACTTTCTTTTCTCTTCCTTCTCTCCTTCTTGGCGAGCAATGTCTCATACATTACAGTATCAGCGATGCCTTTGGTGTTGCTAATGTTTATGGGCGACGATAGCCACTCACCATTAGGTGGATCGTCAGCTCGTTTGTCAGTTATTTCCATCAAAAAGTTAACCCGTCGCATTTTTCATGTTCTTCAAAAAAACTACAGGTTGCCATCTAGCGAATGGTGTTAAAGTATTTAATAAACTGAAGTGGCTTTAAGTTGATTTAAGTAAACACTGACTGACCCTATTCCCCCGTTTAATTTACAACTGACGTTTTCTTAAAACACAAGAAGAAAAATTGAGGAAAACCATAAGCACAATGGCCATACAATGGGTGATCCGTCCGCGGCTGCTGCGACCTCTCGCGCGTCCTCACCGCTCGGTCCTCTGTCCACCGTGGGAGCGGCATTGAAGACGTACGTACGCACCACGTATGAATATGACGCACTTAAGTACCTCACTTAACTGTTGTGATTGTGACGTACCTTCATAAGTACATACTTCTAACTTTCCCTTGCCGTATTCACTCTGAATGCCAGAAAAGCAAATATACTATGTATAATCGAAAACAAATGTTTTATTTTAGTAAAAGGTAGGTAGTGTAGCTAGATAATCTATTTCTTGTGTAATGTGTATAAACTTGTGTCAAGCTCATTGTAGGTACATCCCGGCGGTGCATGGGCACATGGGACCTCCTTGCACCGTCCATAAACGCGAAACAATATGAGCGATACTTAGCCATTCTTTTGTTTAATTTTAAAAGAACATAGGGACGCACGCACTCGGCGTCGTCTTTTAAATGGAAATCAGTTGGCAACAAACAATGCAATAGAGATACCCGTTCAGAATTTCCGAAATGTATGAATGAAACTCAGGATTGACGAATGAATCAAAGATGACATGTCATTGGTAATGTTATGATTTTAAAGCCATATAACATCGCGGACGCTGCACATAAACCCAGTATGCAAACTAAAATATAAACCCAATTTATATTTGGATTAAATATTCACTTGAGAAGAAAAACATTTTAAATGTAACGGGTACGATTCGTATTTCATAATACCGACCGATATTATCGCACCCTCAGTGGAAGAAAAGCGTTTGATGAAAATTACAATTTTACAGGAGATCAAAAAAGCTGTTACAATATCAGTAATAGTCAAACGAATTTACATTACGATTTCTTGCACAAATCCGTCAAAATTGATAAAAATTTGAAAAAAATTGAGCATATTATATGCAACTTTTTGAAGTGAAAACTTCTTTAGTACGGGGGTGACTTGAAATTTTATGAAACGAAACTGTCCAGTGGAGACTGACTTGAGTTGGAGTGGAGTGGAGTGGAATAGTAAAACCTACAATTATCATCTTCCCGAAATTTTACATTCGTCTCATTATCTTGAAAACAAAATTTTTGAAGGTTTCACTTCTAACACGTGTGAATTGCACACATTTTAATTTTTTTGTCCCCCTTTCCAATCATATTAATAACTAAAATTCAACGTAACATGACATGCTTTTTTCCACTGAGGGTGCGATAAATTAGCTACCTATTTCGATGCAGCTTATATCGGTATTTATAAAATACGAATCATGAGTAGGTACTTAGGTACCAGTCGCATTTAAAATGTTTTTCTTCTCAAATTAATATCCAACTATATTTTATTATTTAAGAGACTACAATAGAAAAAGGTCTATAGCGATGATGAATAATAAATGATGTTCGATTTCGAATTGAACTCGAACATCATAATTTCATTATAAGAAAATGAGTTATGAAGAAATATTGTTTTCGGGCTTGGTAGTTCTTGGAATCGTAGTGCTGTGATAAGAAAGAACTACCTAAGTATAATTTATACATGAAAAAACTAAGTACGTATACAGGACGTTTTGCGTCTAAACCTTTAAAACCAATATTTATATTTATTTTCCGCTAGTGATCAGTAAACACTAATGTCGTCGAAGTGTTAGACGCATCGACATTCTAGGCAGGTGGTTAGACGTGAGAACATTATTACTGTGCACTGTGGTCAGATTTAATAACAGTCATTAGCAGCACCGAGCCAACACTGAATGAGACATTGATATAGCGGCTATAGCGCGAGCGCGATGCACCGTCAAATACGATATCATTGAAATCACAAAGCAATCAACATTTTTGCAAACAAGATTTGCATTTGGATTAAATATACTTTATAATTTTTAAAGTAAATTTTGTGAATGAAGAAAATATTTAACACCATAATTATCTGATAGCTTTCGCTGCCAAGCAGAGGAACATAGAAATATTTTTGTTTTTTATTGTACATCATCAACATTGTATCATAAATCATTGAAGCCTCTCTAACCCAGTTAGTAGTGAAACTGCCAGCCAAGCGGGTTTCGATTCCCGGCCGGTGCACCCGGCACTGTGCAGACATTTCTGTGAATGATAAATGTTTCGGATGCTGGGATTGTGAATCTCTCGTGTCATGCCATGCCATCGTATCGTGATGCAACGCGCGACACAAAATCGTGAAGTGTAGGAGATACGGTATGCGTTAGCATAACATTTTTCCATAAACAGGCATTATTTTCATTATTCCATCTTAACACAGGTAATGGATTAAATTTTAATAATTCTTGACAAAAAATAACCGACTTCAAAATTAGGGATAAGTGTAAAAGTGGGACCACATGACAAGCACCAGCTTTCAAATAAATAAGAAACATCAAAATCGGTTCACCCAGTCGAAAGTTCTGAGGTAACAAACATTAAAAAATGCAGTCTAATTGAATACCTCCTCCTATTTTGAAGTCTGTTAAAAAGTAAACAAGGGCTAAGGGGTGTTTCCCAGTGGTCAGATTGATGGTCAGACTAGCTACTCGTAATTGTAAAAACATCGTGAAGATAAAAAATTGTGAAATGTATGGTAAGAAAGTTGTGATCGATTAACTGCAACCTGCAACAGTCAATCTGTTAACTTTAAGAAATTACTGTAATCTCGTATCTCAAAATATACTACTTAACTAAACCTTTGATTAAAAACACGTATCAAAGTTTAAAACCTAATACGTACCTCGTGACTTATGGCCAAAGGTACATGTGACCCTATGTTATGTTATGGTAAACAAAGATCTCGCTGTAGATAGGTATATTGTGTAATTGGTCGAGGTTGAGACATAAGTACATAACTCGTGTTGACTGTTGCATCAATTCGAAAACATGTTTAGAGATTCGATTGGAATATTTTATCTGCCGCACACTAACCTCACAGCAATTTAATTTTATTAATTAACATGGATACAAAATTGTTAACGATCTGTGGTTATATGAATTTTAGTGGACATTTTGATTTTTTTTTTCATTAAAAGATAGTTAAATAATTACGACCTGCTGGCTGCTAGACAGTTACCTACAAAATTACGAAATGAGCAAAACGAATTAATTATGTAGTCTAATGATTACTTGTTGCACGACGTAGAGGAATTCAAAATGAAAACCTCCCAAAAAATTTACGCGTTTATTTGGATGTCCGTTACTAAATAGATAGAATGCAGGAAAAGGGGCCGTTACCCGTGCACCCACTGGCTTCACCCACCGGTGGGCCACTGCACCAATGTTGGAATTTAAAAATATCGACACCGTTGTCTAGTGAAAACTGAAAAATACCATAAAATTTTAATGGAATATTTTGATTTTTTTATCTACTTTTGCAGGAATCTGGGCTTTGGCAACGTCGTTAATAAATAATACTTACAAAAATCATTTGTACATACATGCACACACATGTACATAACTTAATTCCCTTAACACAGTATACTCAGAGAGAAGACCACATTATTTGATTGGTCCCCTATTTGAACCGGATTTGAATGCAGTGGTCACATCCCCAGGAATCCAAAGTTGGAGTATGGTATTCACAAAAATGATGAGTAAGCCACTTACGAACTCCACTATCTTGAGCGCGACCCACTTGTCGCAGACCGCCATCGCCGATAGCACGTTACACAATAGGGCTCACACCTCACACCAACATTACTACCGAGTACTGCCGCTGCCCGCTACTACACACGCGGAGTGCGGACGAGCCAGCGCTGCAGCGTTAGTTTACCAGCAGCTCGGACGGGCGCGCGGGCGGTCGGCGCGGGCGCACAGCTGTGTTTGAGGTTGAGGTGACAACATTACACCGTCACGCGCCGTCGTTGACCTTAGCGTTAGATTTTAACTGGTAGTGGTCATGCGTTAACTTAGGCTTCAACGATCTCAATAAAATTATGTAGCAAGTAATATTTTTTTTATATTATGTACAGTTTATGTAAATCATGTGAAACACTTAATAATTATGTTCCTTATTAAGACAAAAAAGAAGCATTTTTTGAAAAGAAATACTTTGACATTGACAAGGCATGGCCGCAAACTAAGTTTAGTTCATAAGCGAGTGGGGTTAAAAAAGCACTGGTGCGGTTAAAAATAAAACATAACAAGTAAAGCATTATACTTAAATTTATTTATCAATACTGGCATGCATTATTAAAAATCTCATAAAACACCGAGAGATAAATTCATATTGTCTCGTTACAAAATGTTTAGATTTTGCTCATAGATAGATAAGACCATTTCATAATGCTGGGTTCATCATGCTGAGAAAACAGTTCCAAATTGATTCGTGTATTTAAAACCTGATTTTAAATAGACTTACGCATACACAGATATATTAAATGAATATTTCCTTGAAAAAATCTCAAAAAATGCAGATTGCCAGTTGTGCAATAAACCTATAGGCGGGGCGACGCCGCGACGCGCCGCCCGCCTCCCGTTGCCCTTAATTCATATTCATACACATTAAAACAATATTGTAGACATTCTTAAATATATCGCGATAATGCCCTATAAAAGCTTCAAATTTAATACATTTATATTCAAGTGGATTCTTAAGGACACATGAGATTAAATAAGTCTAAAATAAAATTTACCTCTCTTATGCCTTACACGGAGTGGAGAGATGGAGCTAAACGAACTGTTACTAATAACGAAGTAGACAACACAATGTTCAAACAAAGCAAAATGTCTTCAGGCGTCAAAAAAATTAAATGTGCATACGACATTTATGCAGTGCTGCCACAAACAAACTCGCGAACATTACCCACTTACTTAGTCACATTGCTGGACAGTTTTTACCTCACACAATATCTCTGCCTGAGACAAGGTAACAGACAAGCAATGTGACCAATGAATCTCTCTCACTCCACAACCTTATCCCACTAAGCATTAGTGCAAACAACATGCATTCTTAATTAGTGCTATAAATTAATCAACATTGACAAAAACAAATCATAAAATAAATACGCTTCCACCGGGTGCCTGTGTTGCGTGTTCAGTTAAAAATCCATAGACGATAGACGTAAGTATCTATTTCTAAATGTCAATTTACAAGGAGCATTACATTAAAATGGCATTATGTGTAAAGCACTTTCTTAAGCAACAGAGGGTGCGTGCTCTCATCAGTCGATGCGATTAGTCGCTGGTCAAACGCAAACCAGAAGCGGTAGGAAACAGACACACTAGCAAACAAGTAAAAACTTAAGCCCAATGCATACGTAACGGGTTTTTTTCCCCGCATGGGACGGGGACGGGGCATAAATATACGTGCGTGCCCTGTTCCCGTCCCGCACGGGATTCCGCTGCATATGCACTATCATATACATTTTCTATGAAACGATGTTTCCAAAACTGCACATCCCGTTCCGTACGGGAAAAACCCGTTACGTATGCATTGGGCTTTACTAATGAGATATTTACCTACACTAAACGTTTAAGAAGGGATAAAGTATCAGTGAGCGGTGAACACAGGTCCCGGTGTGCGGTGTGCGGTGTGAGCGGCTCACGGCTCGTGCTTGGCGGGCGAGATGAACTGCTGCATGGGGTGCGGCGCCGTCCACGGGTTGTACTGGGGCGCGGAGGGCGACGCCCACACGCTGCGCTCGCCTGTGGACAACACACCGCGTTATAGTGCGTTTCAATTAAATCTTAGTTGGTGATGGCTAAGTCACTGCCACTGCGCTTAAATTGACGATTGCATGCAAGCTGCATAACATAGTAAATAGGCAAAACAAATGCAAACGTTGCGATGCCTCTCCGGGAACAGATGTCGTATTTTTACTACGTAAGGTGCAAGCAACTGCATGCAAGCTAAGCAAAATAATTGACAAAAGCGTGCGAATGACGTGATGTCTTACTAGAAGCTATTAATTAAGTGCGATAGTAGAACGCCGTGTTACTGATCCATGAGCGACGATGATGACTTACCATCACGTGGCTCGTCTGCTCGTTTTTCGGCTTTTTACATACATAACTATATGGAACCAGTCCTGCCCCTTCAAGCAGAAAACAAGGATGAGTTGTAGGCCGTTAGTCCTTTTTGAACCATAAAGCAACTTCTGTGGCTTGCGTCAAAGAAAGCTGTTGCCAATCCCAAAAATTAGGCGTTCTATTTTGGTCCAGGATAGCAGCCAAGTAAATCTGATCCTGCTGCTAATTTAAAACGAAATTACATAACCAAGTTTCACGAATCTCACGATCATATTAATGCTTACACTACAAAGTTTTACGTGACACTTCCTGCCATGTAGACAGCCACATTGCATAATCTAATTTAAAAAAAAGCCGAGTCTATCATCTCACCGGCGTCGAGCGCGCCGCCCAGGCCCACTCCCGCGAAGCTCAGCGACGACATGGACGACACCAGCGACTCCACGCCGTTCACGTGGCTCGACCAACTACAGAGTACAGATACACATTATAATAAATATCGCGACACACTCATAGCCGCACACTAGGATTCCCTGTGTCATGGGTGCAATTGACAAATCACAAAGAAAGGACACACACCCAGACCAAGAACAGAAATACAAATTCATCATTCAATTTCCGCCTCACTTGAAATCGAAAGACCCTTGGCACGGCGACCGGCATGGTAACCATTGCGCCATACGGGTCGTCTAACATTTCATCACTACTTTCATTATAGGTATGTACAAGATTGGATTACAAAACACAGGTGTACAAAATAAACATTGTGAGTACCCAAATTGTAGTAAAATATATTTAATTATGCTACAGTACCAGTATTCTTTATCACAGTAAATGTGTATGTATACAATTATACAATATATTTGCCCATTACTTTAGTAAACAGGACATTCATACCTCCTACATTTGTAGAAAATAGCTGCAGAAAAACGTGGATGTGGTTACCGTGTCCGTGGGACGTGTAGTGCGAAGACGCCACAGTATAATAAAGTGTTGGCCGGGCATTATGGATAGATAGATGAACAAACTATCTCACTCTAGCGGCGGCGGCGTGTTGAGCGCGGCGGCGGCGGCGGCGGCGGCGGCTGTGGCGGCCGCGCTGCGCTGCGCCTCCTGTATCATGCGCAGCCGGCGCGCCTGCGAGCAGCGCTCCAGCGAGTAGGACGCGCCCCCCGCGCCCCCCACGCCCCCCACGCCCAGCCCGCCCAGCACGCTCGCCTCCTCGCCCACGCGCCGCACCTCCACCCCGTGCTCCGGCGTCCACCGACCGACCTGGTGCAGTGTAGCAATGCGTTATCGTTATGCTTTGGCGATCTTTTAGAAAATCACAGATTTGATCACGGTGCTTTGCTTCGGACGGACATGAAAAAACTATAAGGCAATCTCACCACAAAGGAAGGAGTTGAAATTTACATTGTGACGAGACTCCAACCGCTCAACGATGTGATTATTAGGTGTTGTGCGGGATGTTGTTATGTATCCTGTATAATACCTGGTGCGTCACCAATGCGTTACCGGCCTAGAAGGAAACAATAGACCCCTTCTCCATTACAACAAAACCAAGCATCACCATTGCACCAACCTCCCTGTACTGCTTCAGCAGCTGCGGCGACTGCGGCAGCGACCAGTCGACGGCGGGTCTGGCGCCGCAGCCCCAGGCCGCCGCGGCCGCCGCCACCAGCGCCTTACGCGCCATGGCGGCGCCGCGGTGCGAGCGGTACTCCACGATGGCCGCGCACGACGCCGCCGAGCGCCGGATGCGCACCTCCTGCACCTCGTCCGTCAGCGCGTACAGCAGCCGCACGATCTCCGCGGACGGCGTCGTCGGCGGGATGCGCGAGATGAAGATGCGGCAGTTGTTGATCGAAGGACACACGCCTACGTTGTAATCCAATTGTTTTTTATGAAAATAGCCGACGATTCACGTGATGGTAAGTGGCTATCGACGCACATGGACTACAGCGACACTAAAGGCATCATTGATGCGTTACCAGCCAAGGAAAGGAGAAGAGAAAGAAAGACATACTGTATCTAATATGTGTGTTGCTTTGCAGTATGCAGTATCACAATAACCACAGCATAGGGGCGCAAGCAGTACGTGTGAGATGTGCACAAGTTTTAACTCGATACACCATCGTTAGTAGTAGTTATTAAGTTTTATGAGCATCGGCCACAAAATATTTGCGACACGCAAAAGATAGAGTGGGGATAATAGAAGGAAGAGAAATCTATGTCAAAGTGAAAATACTCCACATCCACATGACATGATATACCACCCTCCGAAGCGGTTATATGTATACGTAAGAAACCTTGCCAAGGTCTCTTTCCTGGCTGATTTTCCCCTGTTTCTGCGACTTTTAATTTAATGATGTAAATTCAACGTACGAACAAAGTGCTTTCCCTTGATAGAGTAAAGTTAATTGTAACAAACCAATACTTTGTCATTAATATACGCACCCAGCTGCCACGATGGTCTGATCATGTAGTTGTTAAACATGCGAATGGCATTGCTCGCCTCTGCCTCCGTGGTGTACATTGCAAAAGCATAACTGGAACAAAGTATTAATAGCTAATAGCTATGCATCCTTTACACTGCTCGTCGAAGTTTCTCGCTCGAGTACGCGAAAATACAGTATGGCCGACGTATATTGGCGCGTCTTAACATAGGCTTTGCGAACTTTAGCGCATGTAAGAAGAGAGATAGCGACACAAACATGCTAACGTGTGACTGACATAATACGCCGTGTACCGAGCATTGCCTAATTATGTTACAGCGCAGCCTTCTGCGCGAAGTTCAGGCGCGCCAAGATACGTCGGCCGTACTGTACCTAGGCGACGACGACGCGGCGAGCCACGTACCTAATGCGAAAGTAGTAAGTAAGTCGAAGTAAGCATCCTCCAGCAAAACAATTCACAACTGCCTACAATTTCGTCCGGCAGTTTTGTCGTCGTTGGTCTGTAGACCGACGAGAATTCTTAAAATGACTATTTGGCTTCTATTGCTCCTATAGAGACTACTTATATTATTTTTTCTTAATATATGGTACAGACAGACAAGGACCATTAACAATTGTATTAGAAGTACCCAATAGATGAGTGACTTATACTGTGTAAAAATCCGAGGCATCCTTCACTAAAATGGTTTATCTTTGATCGAAATGTGTTGAGAGTTTGCCGCGAGTGTGCAACGAGTTTACGGTGAACAACGCTTAGAGCCGATTTCCAGCAGATGGAAGAGTCATTCTCTCTCTCAGTGGCTCCATGTAAGCTCGCCAGTATCAACAAAAGACTAAGTCACTAACGCAACACGCATAATTCGCGAATTTTATACTAATCAGTTAGAACATAATGAATGAATAAATACGCACCCTCTGTTCCAGCCGGAAAAATTGATCATAAGGCGGAACTCAAAAAGTTCCCCAGCTTGTCGAAACAGTGGCACCAGGGTGTCCTCGAAGCAATCGTGCGGAATCCTTCCGATGAAAACCTACGAAAATTAACACATTGAAACGTTTAAATGAAGCAGGTTTCCATGTTTCGGAGCCTCGGAGGGCACGTAAATCTGATGGTTACTATCGTAACATATCGAACGTTAAGCCTTAAGGGCCCTCGCTCACGGCGACATTTTACAGCGATGCAGTAGCGATGCTGTCGCGCGTCCGCATCGATACAGTGGCGAAGCGGTCGCTAGCTGTGTGCCCTCGCCCACGGGCCCAGATTCAGTGGCTATACTAACGCGCTCCTGTCGCGATGCAAACGCGATTCAGTAACGGCACCATGGTAACTGCGATCGCTACAGTTGCAAGATACCGATGTCGTCCAACACAGTCGCGCGTTGCATCGATAGTCGCGATGTTGTAGCGCGTTGGCATCGCTTCTGTAACGCGTTTCAAATGCGACTAACGTTAGATAAGCGTTACGCTACTGCATCGCTACAAAAAGTCGTCGTCGACGAGGGCACTAAGAGGCCTTCGGTCGGCATGAAATCTTCAGACACTTGGTTTTTAGGGTACCGAAGTAAAATCGGAACCCTTATAGTTTCGTCATGTCAGTCCTTCCGTCTGTCCGTCCGTCTGTCCGAAGCAAAGCTCCGAGACCCTTAGAGCTACAAAGCTGTAATTTGGCATGAATATACATATTTATTAAAACTCCAGAAGACCAGAATCTTAGAATAAAATATTGAAAAACATTTTTTCAGGGTCCCCTACAGGCTACAGGTAACGTCAGGATGATTTTTTTATTCGTCGCGTACTTTAGTGTGGGGTATCGTTAAAAAGGTCTTCCAAAAATATTATGGGTCTCCTAAGACCATTTTTGGAATTAGGGGTCCGTTTGCGAAATATTTGGCTTTAAAGTGCTAATTTTGGTTAGAGTCAAGGCAATTTATTCCAGTCCTCCGCGGTTGGCCACTAACCCCTTCACCAATCCTCACTGAAGCATTGTGGTAGATAAGCTCCAGGTCTTGTCAAGATTGATATTTCTGAGTAGCTACCGCCGTATTAGCCATATCCGTATAACGGGGGCCCCCGAGCGACGACGAAGGCGGTGCGTCGACATTGGCAACTTTAGGGCAGCTCGATTGTAGCGAGCATTTTTTTGACGAGCATCGCTGTTGAAAGTACCTACCAAAGGGTGCAGAAAGACCATCTCGCTCTATCTTGATAAAGAACTAGGGCCGACGCTGGCCCTTTCAGATTTAGATACAGGGCTGCCATAACTAAATCGCCGTCGCCGGATAAATTTCAAAAACCCCGACTTTTAGATGTTTTTATTTTCAGCAGCTCAACGGCGCGGCGCCCTTCATGCGACCGGCACTTTTTCATCAACGTACATACTTCTACGGAAAAGGAACGGAAACTACAGGTTCCATTCTATCGATTTAGCTAGAGATCGCGGTTTGAGCTGAGAACCTGAAGGGGCTTTAAAAAATTCGCCGACGACGACGCCGCCCCAAGACTTCGTCAAGAAGGATTCTGTTCAGCAGTGTAGGACTCTACAATTCGTTAGACAAGACATACAGAAAAAAGGCGCGAAATGGCTACAGCTAATATCAAAGGCGCCAGAGCGCCAAATAGGTAGGTACTTAAGTCGTAACACTAAAAACTGAGAAATCTAAGTAACATCATCATCACAAGACTTCAAATATAAAAGAATTTAATAAGAAACAAAACTTCGACCAAATTCTTACCTCACAATTTCTTGAAGGTTCTGGTCCACTCCATGCATGTGGAGCTTTTCGATAAATTCTTTGTCCATTTATTTGAGTAAGCGTATAAGAAGTATTATTTTCCGTTAAAGATAACAATCTTGATGATAATTCATATTGATTCACTTCACTTGATGAGTAATGCTTAACAGGAGGCATTGTAGAGCCAATATAAACTTTTAAACTTACAACAATACCTTGGAAAATGATTTTATTCTACGACGCAGTGGCGCTATGTCTTCAAAGTTCAACTCAAATCAAATTACTTCCAAAAGAATAAAAGGAAAGATCCTTTGAAAGTGAAAATGGTGCATCGTAAATTAAAACAAAATGGTGGAATAAAGACGACCTTGAATAAAATACATCATGCTAATTGTTTATTAATTTCTAAGGAACGAAACTACACATTTGTGTAAACTATTCTTAAAAAAAATATTATTTTGTTATTCTTTCTATTTAAAATTGAAACATATTTAGAGTAATGTTTATATTTATCTAAAAAAGCGCTTTATTGAAATCGGAAACAGTTATTTTGAACAAAATTGAAATTCGAGCTTCGCACTCTTTTGTTTACATGAAATCGATAAGGGCACGTATACATCTCTCAAGGATGTCAGATCAGACTAGCTATCTACAAGAAAGAAAGGAATATTTTTAGGTACTGCGACTGTTTTATACATTCTATATTTTTCTCAGATTACTTTTAATATCATTGCTTTTAATAAAATGCACATGTTAGAAAATAGCCAATAACAACAAAGATAATGTTAATTGATTCAATTCGTTGACAATTTTTCCTTGCAATTTGGCTGGTATCTAAGCTTTTCATAAGTTGCATTCTTAAAATATAAATTCGACGCGTCCTACGGCTCATTCGCAATATCTGCTGTTTCGTAAAATATTCAAGCTTTTTAAGGCTGATGAGTTTCATAACAGTTGGAGTAATTGCTGAAATTGCTTCCAAGGGTATGGAGCTAATATCCTCACTTGATATACCTACAATATTAACCAAGTCAATAAATATCATAAAAATAACATAACATTTAAAACTAAAAATTTTGCAAAATAAGGAGACTTAACGAGTTTCATAATAATCATCCATCCATCCATCAGCCTTTGTAGGTCCACTGCTGGACATAGGCCTCCTGTCCTGACCGGTCCTGAGCCTTCTGAATCCAGCGGATGCACGCTGTCTTTTTCAGGTCGTAAGTCAACCTGGTCGGGGGGCGTCCTATGTTCCTTTTTCCGAGACGTGGGCGCCATTCGAGGACCTTTCTTCCCCAACGGTTATCGGTCCTTCTAACTATGTGGCTAGCCCATTGTCAGTTCAGCCGGCTAATTCATTGGGCTATGTCGGTTACCTTTGTTCGCCTACGGATCTCCTCATTTCTTATGCGATCACGTAGAGAAATACCTAGCATAGCTCTCTCCATAGCCCACTGCACCTCTCTGAGCGTGTGAATTAGGCCAATAGTGAAGCACCACGTCTCGGATCCGTATGTCATCGCTGGCAACACACACTGCTCGAACACCTTCGACTTCACGCACTGAGGTAGTGTTTTGGACGACAAGATATGACGCAGTTTCCCGAAGTCCCGAACGCAGCCCATCCGAGTTGGATTCTACGAGTGACTTCTTTCTCGAAGTTGGACTTACCCATCTGGATCACTTGTCCCAGGTAAATGTATTCGTCTACAACTTCAAGAGCAGCGCCGTCAAAAACAACTGGTATGGATGTGACATGGTCATTCGACATGATTTTCGTCTTGTCCATGTTCATCTTAAGACCCACCCGTTGTGAGGTGCTGTTGAAGTCCCTGTGCATTGTACCAATTTTTTCCAGGGAATCCGCCAGAATAACCATATCATCGACATATCGCAGGTGTGTGATGTATTCGCCATTGATATTGATGTCACGTCGTTTCCACTCCATCAGCTTGAACACGTCTTCCAACGCAGTGGTGAAAGGTTTTGGGGATATGACATCCCCTTGTCTGACACCTCTCTGCAGTTGGATTGAGTTCGTTGCTGTGTCGTGTACTCTGACGGACATGGTGGCAGATGAGTATAAACACTTCAACACCTCGTTATAGCGGTAATCGATCCGGCACCGCTGGAGAGAATTTATATATTTCATAATAATACCTAATAAATAATTATTTTATCCTCAAAATAGGAGTTAGGTATTTATTGAATTCGTTCTTCGATGTTATGTCAGCGATTGCTATCAGATGAGCCTTTCGCGGTAAAAATTTAAGTATACGATATAAAATATAGGTATATTATACTTACAAACGAATAGTTTGTTAAGACGTCCTACTACATGTGAAGACCATTCATATGGATAACCGTACGCCTTAGGATGTGTCGCTGTATTGTATAAAGTCTAAAATATAATAAATACTTTCAAAAATAAATTTTCTTCTTTGAAACTAGGAAAAATAATATGATAATGATATACCTTTGTTTGATTTACTGAACATCGATCAAGTTTACTAAGAACATCAACATTAAGGTCTTTAAATGTGCGAGGGTTAATTTTCTTCAAATCAAATGAAGTAAATCCACATAGTAAATAACCAAGTTCATTTATATGTGTCCCATTTAAATACCAATCATTACCAAAGTATCTTTTGTATGCCGCAACTAAAACTCCAAACTTTACAGATACAAATTAAAATTGTCATTTAGCTAAACAGTTATAGAGCTTCAAGAATTTTCAAAGAATATTGTAAGTATTACTCGCCACAAACCTTTCGATTACTAAGGTTAACATTATATCTCGAAAAGTATTTAAAAACGGAAGGGTCCCCGAAATTTACATAATAAAGGTCCTCTTCTGGTACAACTTCTAACAAGCTGCCAAAAGCTAAGAGCTCTCTGCCTTGTAAAAAAGCTGCCGTTTTCCCATCTGAAAACATTGTAATTATACTATTAGAAATTAATTTAACAAATTTATAAAACATGGATCGATTTAATAATAAACGAACAAGACCTTAAATAGAGCCTTTGATTCGGATTATTACGATAATAAAATGCGTACCAGTTACAATATCCCACGCTAACAAAACTCTTGAAATAGGAATTAAACTTTTTGTAGTGTATGTTAATATATGTAGAATAGTTTCAGTATCAAGCCGCAAAAAAGAACTTGGAGGGCCAAATAAAATCACATCCATTGAATTGTCTATTTTCAGGCCATTGTCAAATTCATCATAAAATTCTGGATAATCATTTGTTTCTACAAAAAAGGTAAGAAACAATTTTTATAGTATAAAATACTATAGCAAAACTATGGAAATCATCTTTTCCGATAAAATGGAATAGAATGGAAATATACAAATGTTTAAATTTATACCTGCTTCACTTATAGCAATCATAGAATTTTTTTCGTCTTCATAAACATTTCCTAGGTCTTCGATAGACTTTGTAAAATCCCATGCCATAAATCTAGAAAACAATTTAATTTGAGGTAGCGAGAAATTTTCACAAATAATACTGTACCATGAACAATTATTTTATCATTTTGTTTTATTCAGTAACTTCAAGGTATATACTCGTAATTGATTTTAAAATTTAATATTTCTATCGTAATGTACCTTTGAAGTGATAGAGCGTAAACAATTATTGTAAGGATTATCATAATGATTAGAAACAAATAATACCTCGTGTTCTTATCATTTATTTGTCTAAGTACCTAATTGCCTATTGCTAGTTGTTAAAATAACCCTTGAGATCCAGTTGGCACGGATGTCATAAATGTGTGTATGTTTAAGAATCTTTAGATAAATGTAAAACAATAATATTATGCATGAAAAAAATATTATTAATAACTTTGGAGCGTGCTTGAAGACTAAGTGTGTACTACTCCTAAGTATTAAAATGTGAGAAAGAGGGCAGTTGTAATTTCTGGTTCACCGTTCAGTTTCCGGTAAAAATTATGTTAAATATCATGCAAATAAGAAGATACTTGACTTTGAAAGAGAAATTGGTGAAAATGGTACATAGTCAAAACATTAGGGTACTTTAAAAAATTAAAAATAAAGTTAGAGTGCGTTTCAACTAAATCTGCAGTTGGCTATAATGTTGGTAGTATTGAATAATATAAATTAATAAGGTATAAAAATTAGAATATTTTAATAAACTTAATGTTTTATATTATCTCGTAATATATATCGTTATTACCTTTGATGAACTTAATGACAACGTTATTATTATGTCCATAAAAAGGTTTTTGAAATTAATTAAATACATAATTCAATGCTACCAACATTACAGCCAACTGCAGATTTTCATGTCGTTAATCTATTAATCTGTCAGATTGACGTTTGAATTTTAGGTTGTCATCAGTGACAACCTTACTGACAACGTTGTCAACTTGCTACTTTTGCTATGACATGGACGTCCACAACCACAAGTGAAGCAGTGTTGCCAATGCTACGGCAATTACCGTGTTCTACGGCTTTTAGGCCAAAAAATCACAAACTCTACGGGCTACGGCTGGAACCCTATTGCCGTAGCAAAATCTACGGCTTTTCGCAAATTCCGCAGTCTTTTTTTATTTATTGTTTTGCAAACATTTAACGAATGTAAAAAAAAAACCCTTAAAACAGTGCCACTAGGCTAATGTTGATGTTAATGTAGGCCAATGAAAAGTATTCTTCATTTTGTGGGCATCAAATTCACTGCCGATGACCTTTTTTGTTTTAGTTCGAGCGCTGAACCGATGGTATATATTGGCGTTATTAGTTAGCTACAGCCCACACTTGATAATTTCCCATATAAACAGTGTTTATAATTTATTATTATTAAACATTTATTAAACACGGCTTTTTTATTTAATGTACACGGCCTTCCAAAAATTTTCATTGGCAACACTGAAGTCAAGTCAAGTGGCAATGGCAAGTGTGACATGTTGACATCACACAAATTTATAAATTCTCTAACCTTATTTCCACAATTTGCAGGATACCAATCTATTGAAGATTTGAAGCAAAACAGAAGAAAATATAAAAAAGGATTGTGATCTAACTCCATAATCATTCGAAATGATCATCTTCTTGTAAAATATTAAATTTGAGATAAATAGAAATCTAAAATATAGACTGCACATTGGTCGGTATTTTTGACATTAAATTGTTGGTCATTTTAGATTATTTTATAAAACAATGGGAATCCTAGAGAAAATATCCGAGATCGAGAAAGAAATCGCAAGAACTCAAAAGAATAAAGGTATATATTAAAATTTTGGGTTAACATTAAACATCTTTATTTTGTTTCTTGTTGATAGTCTGTTCATGTTTACAAAGTTCAAAATATCAGATTTAGTTTTTCTGCAATGTATTCATTAAAATCCCACCACAACGCACTGGAGCAGTGTGGTGGAGTATGCTCCAGGCCTGCTCAAGAGGAGAGACCCTTGTTCAGTAGTGGGCTATTAATGGGTTGAAGCCAAGTCATTCATGTAAAATAATCTCTAGAACCTGTCCAGTAGTTTGTAACTTAGCATTTGAATAATAGCTCTTCAAGTCTTAATAATAAAGCAGAGGTTTAGAATTAAAAGAAGAATAAACTGGAAAAATAACAAGCATTAATAACTTACTCGACTATTCATATAAAAATGAAAAAAAGGTCAAATTGAAAATATTTGTGTAAAAATATGAAATAATATGAGACCTAAATTTTTTTTGTCATTTCTTTATATTACTGGCAGATGTTCCAATTTTTTTAAAGTTTTGTTTTTCCATTTTTATTTAAGTATGTAAGTACATATATCTGCTTAACCCTGGATATTTTAGTGAGGTCTCTAATATTCCACAGCCACTGAGTATCACTTGGGTCTGCTTAAGGCCAAGCTCGCCAAATACCGGTCACAACTTCTAGAGCCATCTAAGAAGGGTGGTGAGAAAGGAGAGGGATTCGATGTACTAAAGTCTGGTGACGCTAGAGTAGCTCTTATTGGTTTCCCTTCAGTTGGTAAGGTGAGTTTGTTGATCATTTTGCCACTGATTTCATTATTTTGTTCTCGGTAACCATAACATGACGGAATTGTGTTTAAAAATGTATAAGAGTATATAGAGACTGCCAAAACAAGTAAACAAATTGCTTTGTGTGGTGTTTTATGTAGTTTACTTAACAATGACATTGATAAATAAATAAACGCTAACACACTCATACCCCCACAGTAGGTTATTTACCTGTTTTGCAGGTGGGATTGACGACACATATAACACATCACAATCACACCCATGTAATACAAATATTTATCCGTCACATAAATATCTGCACTGGCCGGGAATCGAACCCTGGATCCTTCGCTTCGCAAGCAGGGTCCAGGCTACAGGGTCGTAATTACAGTTCAGTAGGTTAATAAATTAACATTTATACACACACCACCCTGCTTGGATTTCTCTGCGGGGGGACCTCTCACTTCACAGGTAGAGCCTGCAGGTTATATAGTTATAGTACTTGTGGAAAACAAAATTGTTAGTTAACTGTAAAATTTTATGTTCTCTTTTTAAATTGTTAATTTTTAATTGTATATTTACGCCTACCTCGCATTTCTCTCCGTCACACTGGGTTGGCTGGTAGAGAATGCCAATAGGCATTAAGTTCACCCTTTGTATCTCCTAGTGTAAGGTGAATGCAATAAAGAATAAATAAATAAATAAAACATGTACTAATTAATTATTTATGTGATGAATATTAAACATTGCTATTCTGCTTGTTTTATTATCAATTTAGTCTGCATTTAAAATTAGGTATTAAGCTGATGATAAGCAATGATAAATGCTGTAATGTCATAAGTGCAGTTTGTGTTTTGTGTTATCATGAAATAAATTATTGTAAACATTTATGAACGTACATTTTATAGGATTTGGTTGTAATAAAATAGGTTGTGCAAATATGCATAGTAAAAAAATATAATCGGCTCGTCGTGTTCCGGCTGGGGGCTTGAGAGCCAGTTCTATATCTCTTTCTTTTTCTTCTCTCTCTCTTGACCGGTAACGCATCAGTGATGCCTTTGTGGCGACGATAGCCACTTGCCATCAGGTGGATCGTCAGCTCGTTTGCTATTTCCATAAAAAAAATGTTAAACAAACTGAATATAACTGAAGTATAATAATTTTGAGAGAGTTACTAATATTAATGTTAGCATGGACATAGAATAGAATACTCATTATTTTACACACCAAATAGGTTAATATATATAGGAACATAATATAAATATAAATCACATTTAGTACTAAAGGCAGTCTTAACAAAAAGTCTGTCATCAAATCCTTTTCTTGGGCAGGTAGCAGTACAAGTCGATTACAGAAAGAAAAAGTTTTATCAAAAAAAATCACCTTTAAAATGGTTGAGCCATAATATTTTCCATGGTGTAATAAAATTAAGCTACCCATTTGACTTGAGCTAATAACAAAATTTCAGTCAACCCTGCTGTCAACGCTAACTCACACACACTCGGAAGCAGCGAGCTACGAGTTCACCACACTGACATGCATCCCCGGAGTGATCGAGTACCGTGGAGCCAACATACAGCTGCTCGACTTGCCCGGTATCATTGAAGGCGCCGCGCAAGGCAAGGGTAGAGGGCGACAGGTATTATGCATAGTTGTTTGAATAGTTAAAACTTGGAGACTTATTTTTAGATATAATTATGGAATACCATGCCTGCGTTGGTTTTCCCATAGTGGGTATCTTCAGGAGTGAATAGGATTTTATTAACTTAGGGTGCTTACTAGTGGTGTAGTTTAGCCCAAGAGGGGACCTGTATCAGAATTTGTTGAGGGGACTCGGCTCCCTCTAAAAGAACTTCGCCAATATCGAGACACCATAGGGTTGCCTCATACTCTATGAACTAGGGGTTCCACGTAACCCGGGGGCCCAGTATTATTGATGTGGCGGCAGCTATGCTAGCACATATCATCCTGCTTTTGATTAGGGTAGATTGAAATGATCTTTTAGTACCCTTTGCTCACTTCACTTAAGTCATAAGGTTGAAGCCCGCACACTATGCAACTTGCCCTTCCTCCAGGTGATAGCGGTGGCGCGCACGGCGGACCTGGTGCTGATGATGCTGGACGCCACCAAGCCGTACGTGCACCGCCAGCTGCTGGAGCGCGAGCTGGAGAGCGTCGGCATCCGCCTCAACAAGCCCAAGCCTAACATCTACTTCAAGGTCAGTTTACTTATATGACATTACATACAATTGCATTTATTAAGTTAGTGCGCTAACCATCTTGTACTTCATCGCCACTTAACATCAGGTGGGATTGATGTCAAGCACTTATTTCATGTAAAAAAAACGACGACCCAGTAGCTGATAGGTATAGAATTACAGATAGTAGCGAGTGTAGTGACCATGCCTGCGAAGGGTTCCGGGGTCTATTCCTGGCCGGAGCAGATATTTATGAGACAGATAAATATTTGTTCTCGGGTCATGGGACTTATGGGTGTTATAGTGATGTCTTGTGTTGTCAATGCCACACACATTGATCATGCAACACAAATATTTTGTGTATTATCGAAACACTTTGTTTAAGAGGTTCGAGTTCAATATTTTTTATTTATTTTGTACACACAAAAACATTGATAGGATAAACAATTTATGAAATAGTTTGTACAAGGACACTACTTATTCCTAGTAAGAAATCTCGTCCAGTAGGTCCATAAGTGGAATATATAATAATTTCATGAAATTATGTTAAAATAACTGGAATGAATTCATATTATGGACCCATTAATAGGACCATGAAACTGGAGATGGATGATGTTCATATATAGGTACTTTAATTCCTCTAAGTTGAATATAAATAACCAATTGGCAGGTGAAGAAAGGCGGCGGCCTGTCCTTCAACTCGACGTGCCAGTTAACAAAAGTGGACGAGAAAATGGTGCAAATGATCCTACATGAAT
This sequence comes from Thymelicus sylvestris, assembly GCA_911387775.1. NCBI lineage: Eukaryota > Metazoa > Arthropoda > Insecta > Lepidoptera > Hesperiidae > Thymelicus > Thymelicus sylvestris. The sequence goes on from OU426895.1 coordinate 14,527,707, forward strand.
ATAAAATATTTAATGCTGAGGTATGTATTGTTTGATGCGTTATTTTGTTTTCCTCTTTTTCTCTTCAGACTAGTGCGCCAGTAGTGGACCATTCATGGGTTGACTCCAATGTAAGAGCTAACTGGTGCTTCAATATTCTTTCTCAGTCTTTAATCCAGTCAAAATAGACAAATTTATTAGGTTTACAATAATTTGCATAGGGCTGAAAATTGGTACACATTTTGGAAAATGAATGAAATGTGAAAAGTCGCGATCGAAATTTTCAAAAATGGGATTTTTACACATCATGGATATAATCTAGTGACGCTTACGCAGTGACATTAATAAAGTGAAGTTACGCAACCCTGGGTGTCAGTTATCCCATCACACACCTACACATAACATTGTTTATTATACAAGTGTAGGTTAGCCCTGTTAGTACAGTGCCACCAACTTATGTGCGAATTGAAGGAGGGCGCTGTCGGGCGCATTGGACCAATCATTGGACGTAATTCGAGAGGTAGTAACTGACAGATGAATAACCACAAAGAGTAAAGTTTATGAATGAATTTTCATTAGTTCCATTTTTCTCCACTTGACAGATCTCCAGGTGGCGCTGTGTTATTAATTTTATTAATCGTTAGTATTTATGTAGGTGCTGTTTCGCGAAGACTGCACGGCGGACGAGTTGATCGACGTGATCCTCGGCAACCGCGTGTACCTGCCGTGCCTGTACGTGTACAACAAGATCGACCAGATCTCCATACAGGAGGTCGACAAGATCGCGCGCCAGCCCAACTCCGTCGTCGTCAGGTACGTCAAGCTTTGATGACACGTGACGTCGATTGACAGCTGTCATAGTATCACGCAGCAGGCTAACCACAGACATCTTGATACATGTCTGTGAGGCATGGAGGGATACAGTGAAACCAACATATCTGTGAATTGAAGGAGGGCGCTGTCGGACGCATTGGACCAATCATTGGACGCAATTCGAGAGGTAGTAAATGACAAATGAACGAGCGCAAAGTACTTATGAATGACTTTTAAACATGGCGGGATTAGATTCAATTTTCGCCACTTCACAAATAAGTTGGTGATACTGTACCTCTATTAGAAATATCAGTTAGAAATATATACTACGAAATAGTGTTGTACATAGCAGAGCTGTCGCTATGCCTCAATTACATGGACATACTCTAACCTCGCACTTTGAAGAAGAAGAAGAAGAAGAAGAAACATTCTTTGCTGATGGCTTTAATGCTCCAACTCAGAGTCACTAACGGTTACTTTAATCGCTCCTTAGTAAAGAATCACCTTACAAATTCTGTACTAAGGAGCGATTTAAGTAACCATTAGTGACTCTGAGTTGGGGCGTTAGTCACTATAAGTCCTGTGAAAAGTCTCCCTACAAAAATAACGCTATTTGGTAAATAACGAATATTTTTTTTTGGTTACAGCTGTAATATGAAATTAAACTTAGACTATTTACTGGAAACCTTATGGGAGTACCTGGCACTCATTCGAGTGTATACCAAGAAGCCGGGCCAGCCGCCAGATTTCGATGACGGTCTGATTTTAAGAAAGGTGAGTTTATCAATGAGATTTAAATTATTATAAAACATTGTTCTTGATGAGAACAAGACTTTGAGAGTTTTTAAATTAAATGACTTGAGTTGAGACTTTACATTAGTTTCATTACAAATTACAATTTGGCTTTACATAGGTGCGTTATAGAAATGCTTAGGCGCGTTACATAGGACGGTCAATCGGCGAATGTAGCGGTCGGTGGTCCGCGGCCGTTCTCTCTCGGTCGGAGCGTGAATACGTGTTTGTGATTGGCCAGCCGTGGTACACGTTGTGCTTTTATTGGTGGACCGGCGTGACCATATTAGGTATCGTTCTCCAGCAAGGGGCAATCCTTCGCTCTGGCCATATATGGTAATGACGAAGTGCATGAATCATTGCGGCGCGCGGCGCCAACAAACATAAAAATTATGTAGCGCCTTCACCCAATGCTTAAAAGAAGATCACGGAATTCATTACTATGTTGATTAGCAAGCTTCATCTTTGAGATCATTTTGAATACTTTCAAGTCTTAAGATGGCGAGCGCACTAACTTACTACGCTAATTTACTCTTTTTCTTTTCTTGAAACACATTAATCTAGTTTAGAGATGCGTGCAGCATTCGATCCCGATCCCAGTTACTCCCGTCAATATGACAGTTACTCCCGCCAGTGTGACAGTTACTCCCGCCAGTGTGACAGTTACACCCGGCAATATGACAGTTACTCCCGACAATGTGACAATGTCTCTTGTCCCCAGGGCGTGACGATAGAGCACGTGTGTCACTCGATCCACCGCACGCTCGCCGCCCAGCTCAAGTACGCGCTGGTGTGGGGCACCTCCACCAAGTACTCGCCGCAGCGCGTGGGGCTCTCCCACCGCGTGCTGGATGAAGACGTTGTTCAGCTCATCAAGAAATAGTCGGACGGAGAAGATCGAGCGAGGGTAATGACCGCGGTTGTATGATATAGACACGTACTGAGGCGTAACTACATATACAGCGCGCTCGAGTAACGCATACAAAGACACCGCTCACGGAGATGAAAAATACGAGTAATCCATTCAATAGTGCTCCTATTCTACGGTGTTTTTGTGTGCGTTGAGCTATCGCGCTGTGTATCCAGTCATTCTGTTGTTTCTATTCTGTGACACGACATTGCATGATAGGTTTTTTGACGTTTTTTCAGGCGTCTTTATTTGGGTAAATTAGCGACTTTAATTCGATTTGCTTGACCGTTGTATATTCAAAAAATATATTTACCTTTGTACGTTTTGTTGTACAAAGGGCGTGTGAATAGTTTTTTACACGAATTATGCACAAAAACCTGTTGTCCAATGCCGTGTGAACAAGGAATATAATGATTACACTCTTCCAATGTTGGTATGTTAAGGCTAACGAGAATTTGACTTATGATCAGTTTTTAGTATGTCAAAAATAATTTTCTTATGTCGAAATTAGAAATAAATTTGTAAGGCTGCTTGTGCAGTATGGTCTAATAAACATCAAAACATAAGTGGGCCCGTATTGGATGTTAGCTGTCCGCATTGTCTATGAGAAAGAGATAAACTGCTGTTAGCTTCTTGGGACGAAAGTGTGAATCTTTATATTGTTTTTATAGAAAACCTTAAAAAAAGGAAAATGTTACTGATTATAAACTTTCTACTACAATTATTAAATGCTGAATGAGTAAATACCTACAAAATCCTGCAAGTTTAGCACAATATGGTCTTGTTGTCAAAAATATTTCACACAAAATTAAACATTGTCATGATACCGAAATTGCTTTTTCTTTGATTTTTTGTACAACAATATACCGCCCAAGGCAAAATTTTTGTCAATTGAGAGAAATGAAATTTTTGCCAAATGAAATGAATGGTTGCTCAGTATGTAACTAATCGTACAAATAAATCCGCTGCTGCTTTTAATTACGTGACCCTCGTAAATTCATTAACAAAATACATTAAAATATCGATATAGCCCGGCGATACGATCTTACAGTGTAAAACGCTGTTAGATTATTTGTTATAATATCTTTTGGTAACTTTTTGTTTGTATAAAATACGAGTAACCGTCCTCGCTTTGCTTCGGTTTTCTTATTTTTTACAACTTGGGTTACATTATTGGAGTTTCAATGAGGATCCCTAATTTTTTGACAATCTAGACACGCGGTAGCGTGTAAGCCATAATAATATAGCCTATGTCACTCGGGGATAGTTTAGCTTCCCAACAGTGAATTAATTTTTCAAAACGGTTCAGTAGTTTCTTGCCTATTCAATGCAAACAATCAAATCTTTCCTCTTTATAATATTAGGTCGAGATGAAGTTGAAGACATGATAATATATGAAGCTCTATGTCATGAAACGAGAAAACCATCTAATGGTAAGTGGACACCCTCGCCCATGGACATCAGCAACACCAAAGGCATTATGAAAAAGTACTTGCTCTCAAGCCTTCAGCCGGAACACGAAAAGTTTACAACTTCCTTAAAACCTGATCGAAAAATAATAATGAATATGAAAAAAAATCCTTACAACCAGGTTAGACATGTGTGTACAATGTACCCTATACTGTTTCTTATAATTTTTTTATGTCTTGTTTTAGATTTCTGCGTTTATTATTATTCAACTTTTATTTAAATGTCAAATAAGTATATCTATGTAGAACTATACATATATTGTAACGATTTGCCTTAAACTGTTATAATATCAACTAGCAATAAATTATTATCGGCATTGGGCTGCATACTATTATTGAATATTTAACATTTAATTTTGATTGTTACTTGTAAACGCGAATTATATTTGTTTTTTTTTTGTCTGGTGGTAGAAACAAATGTGTATATTAATTCAATTTAAAGCTTCGATTTGTGTATTTAAGCCGATAAAGCTAAGCGTGCTGAAAAATAATCCAATTAGGGTATTCACTGAAGTACAGTACGGCCGACGTATCTTGGCGCATCTGAACTTCGCGCAGAAGGCTGCGCGTGCGCAGTAACACAATTCGGCAATGCTCGGTACGCGGCGTATTATGTCTCAGTCACACGTTAGCATGTTCGTGTCGCTATCTCTGTCTTAAGCTAAAGTTCGCAGAGCCTATGTTCAGACGCGCCAAGATACGTCGGCTGTATTGTAAACATTGTGAAATGTAAATATTTAAAAAAATTTCTTCTGGTTAAGATTTTTTAGGTTTGATATTACTGTAGATTGTACAGTTAGTTTTGGTGTGAGCGGTTTGCGGCCCGCCACTTCGAGTTTTCACACGAATCTGACACCATATTGTATATACTGAATAACTTGTATAATTTTAATCGACTTCAAAAAAGGAGGTTATCAATTCGCCGCGTATTATATTTTCAATGCATTATAGCTGATGTTAATATAATCAGTTGTTTGATTTTAATTCTAATTTGATTAAAGAAACAAGTAGCTAATATTATTTTTATGAGGTGTATTCAGATAAAAAATTTAATAAAAAATAGGAATCAAATAATTTAAGATATTTATTTTTCACTATAATTGGTATTACCTATACAAAATGCTTACAAGAAGACGACACCAATAAATTTCGTAAATGCCAAACAATGTTTAGACTTCTTAAATTATTTAATAACACATAATAGTTGCACATAATAAACGTTGATCTTTTGTTTAGTCATATAAATTATTTTGCACCAAAATTTTAAAGTGGCTTGTTATGATTTTACTAATTATACAATATTTCATACATATTGAGAAACAGAATTGATGTAACTTCAACTGATCCCTCCTTCGTGTATGAAGAGTTGGATGGACAAGCTATTTCAGTTATCAAAACAAACAACAATGTTAAAAGCTATCTGCCACCAATTCATTAAAAGAGGTACCCAATTGATAAGGGTATAAAATACAATACACAGAATACAATTATTGTAGATCATACCAAGATCAACATGTACCTTGGCATCACATACGACACAAACTAAAACAACTGTAACACCAAAATTAACACTAAAGCTCCCCCCGCACTGTCCATTACACGTTGAACCGCTTCCGCCGCTTGTACCTGCTTAAGTTAGCACTGTGCGTGAGGTGCCTAACAAACTCCGCGGTGGTGATGTTCCTGTTATACTCCGCGGCGGTGGTGCCGTCCTTGCAGCAGGGGCCGCTGCAGCGGTTTCAAGAGGTCTCATCGCGCTCCAACAGATCATTCTCAACGTTGGCCAGCGCCCACTTGTGCTCGGTGATCTCCAGCGCTTCCCATTCAGCCTTGAAGGCGGCCTTCGGGTCGGGCGGCATCGCCATCGCCGGGCCCGACATCTGCTCCTGCATCACCTTTGATTGGTCCGCAGCTGTAAACATTGAAATATGCTGTTAAGACCGAGTGCACTTGCGCCCTACGACGCGATGGTCCCCTAATATTATAATATAGGCGCAGACAATATATAAATACATATTGTATTAGTACGCATAATAAATGACGAAGCAAAGCATACTATTTAATCATGGTTACTCTGTTACAGGGATCAGTATTCAATTTAAACTGAATATTACTTTACCATTATTTTCTCCCAGTACAAGTGTATAAATGGTCCGCAGACCAAACACATTGAGGAAGTACCAGGATGCTGAGGACACCCAGGAGGCGTCGAGGCTGGCCAGCTCCACACCGCGCTGCAGCATGGGCTTGAAGCGCAGGGTCAACGGGAACGGCACTTTGGCTGCAATGTAGACCAATGCATTGGTGTATGGAAGGTGGCACTAATCATCTATATTGTAATTCATCAACATTGGTATTGAAACATTAGACATCAATTTCAATATATCTTACTTCTTAATCTTAAGATATTTAATATAGAAAAATTTAAATAGAATTTAACCTAAACAGTGCCATGACTTAGAATAAGACAGGGAATTTATTATCCTGAAAAACACAGGCAGAGTGCTAGTTAGCAATACATAAAAAGGTATAGGTTGGTAACTCACTGGTAAGGAAACCGCTGAACATCCAATTGATCCAACCACCAATGACAATCATCGGTAGCACATTGGTCACATTCCCTTTCAACATGTCCGTCATCATGCCAGGGTCTGTCATGGGATTCTGGAAATTAAATAATGAGTAAGTATATGTATAAATAGAGTGTAATATAAAATATAATAAGAGAGTTAATGTAAATATGACGGCTAATAGGGAAGTGTGGAAGAGGAAAACATATTGCGCCGACCCCAAATAAAATTGGGAAATAAAATATTCTAAAAATATTTTTATTACTTTCACAATAACTACATGAACAAATCTAGTAAACATAAACATTTTAGTGTCAGGACAGGACACTTTGTTCTTTTGTAACATAACATAAAATTAACTATTTGTAAAAATAAGTTGTATAGATAAGGAGGCAGTCTTATATAAAATCAATTTTTTTCATTAAATGCTTATTTATTTTGATAAAGGCATGATTAGGCATTTGATGCTTTTCTTCATGGGCGTAGCCAGGGGGGGGGTTTCGGGGGTTCAAACCCCCCCCGAAAAGTTAAGGACTGAAATTTTTATGTGGTAATAAATCCTTAAAAAACATTTTTCTAGACGTCATTCTGAATCGAATGAGCTATCGCACATATTTTTAGGAGCTTTATTTCTATTAAACACGATTTTGAACTTTTTGGCTAAACTAATAATAGATGGCACTACATACGTCGTGAGAAAAAATATAGTCTCAATTTTGTTTAGGGTTATTTTTAACCGACTTCAAAAAAGGAGGAGGTTCTCAATTCGACTGTATTTTTTTTATGTTTGTTACCTCAGAACTTTGGACTGGGCGAACCGATTTTGATGATTCTTTTTTAAATCGAAAGCTGGAGGCTGTCATGTGGTCCCATATAAATTTTATTGAGATCTGACAATGGCATCCATGAGTAAACCACATAAGTCGTAAATTTGTGTTAAGATGTGCGCGACAAATTGACGAATAACTCAATATCACGCCAACCGTATTCGATGATTCTTTTTTTAATCGAAAGCAGGCACTTGTCATGTGATCTCACATAAATTTGAACGAGCTGACAACTCTGTAGATGTAGGTAATTTTAGTCGTTGTATTTTCTTGAACACCCCCCCCCCCCGAAACTTGAAACCCCCCCCGAAACTAAAACCTGGCTACGCCCATGCTTTTCTTTGATCTATTTTTTTAGTAACAGTTCATAATGCTGACATAAAGTCTCTTCCAAAAAATACTATTGAAAAACAGACTACAATTTTCTGGAATCAGAACTAGAACAAGATTAAATTAGAGCTAATTACCTGTGCATTTGCGGCCCTTTTCTGTACTTTAAAATACCCGCTATCCTCATTGTTGAACCAGTGGCGACGCATGTTGAATGACTGCCGTGAGAGGTATTTCCCATTTTCACGAAGCAGTCTAGATCTTATCATTACTTGGCTGTATAAACAAATTGCAATCATGAAATACAGAGCTTTAATAACACATTTGTAGCATTATTGTACTATCACTAATCATCACAGACATATTATACAAATTACTGGAATTCACTGGAATGGGTATCACAAAATTAACGCAATCAATATCTACCTGTCCTGGACTTGCAGAAGTTCAATTTTCTTCTGGGAGGACAGAATAATCGATATGTAGTGTCTCACAACTCCTACTAGGAAAGTGATGATAACTATTGGGAGAAACACCCATACTCTTATATTAGGATCTAATAATAGTTCTGGCATTTCACCTAAGTATTATATCCTTTTATTTAAGAAGGAGAGTATTAATAATACATAGAAATTAAAAAAACTCATGAACTCGTTTATCTTTAGCACAAAACGAAATGACAGAAACTAATGATGAACTGAATGAAATGACATGACAAATTTGACAAGTTGACACGTGACAAATAAATATCATGGATATATTACTCTATCTGGATCACTGACTTTGTAGAGTCTGAAGTCCATGACGTCATAACAGTAGGAACAAATCATGCTTCGGATTTAAAAGTTTATAGGCCCTATTCCACACCAACTGAAAGTCATCTTTGTCTAACGCAGTGAGTGTTTTATTATGATCTTTGTCAAAACCCTGTCATGGTGATTCGATTGTGATTCTTTTTTTAATGGTGTAAAAACATCTAGGATTAATAATTATATTTATGTTGATATAGATGTACCGTACTTGTGCACCTTAATTTTAAATTTTCTTAATGCAATAATTTAAATTCGGTAATTTGAAGAAATTTTTGTGAAATGTATTATTTCAATAGTATAATTTTAAACACAAAAAAAAATTACACAAGAAAAACCTCAATCCGGCCTGTGATTGGTCGAATAGTCATTCTGATATGACGTCATCGATCTTCAGGTACCACTTCAAAGTCTCTGATCCAGATAAGTCAATATCCATGGGTTGTATTTTAAGTCAAAAGTGTCAAACTTCAAACTTGTCAAAATCAAATTGAAAATTTAAAATTTTAATTTTTAAATCAATTCAAGTCAAGTTATAACGCCGGTTCCAACAACAAAGAGATTTTTTTAGATTCAATTTATTATAAAAATACATTAAAATACGATCAGTAATTTCCGTCTTGTTCCAAAAAATGCCCCGTGGTAAGGTGAAGACCGCGGTAAGCGCTCCAAGTAGTCGCGAAAAGTCCAAAGAACCGGAAAAAGAAGAAGTCCCAAACTTAAGCATGTTTAAGTTTGAAAAGAAACCACATATCAAAATTGAGTTTGAGAAGGAGTCTCCCGAAAAATATAATGAGGCACGTCTCCATATCTTGTTTTCAAACTTTGTCATTGAATTGATTGAATCATATTGTCAAGGGCGTAGCTACCGCCGTATCAATTATACGGGGCCCCCACAAACACTCCCAAGAAAAGCTCGCCAGCGGCCTACAACCGCTACAGTTGGCACTCCATTTGACAGCTGACGTTGAGGGGGCCCCACAACAAATATTGATATGGCCTTAGAGTTAGCTACGCCACTGCATATTGCTAAATGCTAATAGGTTTCTTAACAATATTTGCTTTAGGAATCCAAGGGTCTATGGGAACCCGCCAACTGGAAGGAATTTCTTATAAACCTAAGAAATATGAGGTCTAACAATGATGCCCCTGTTGATACCATGGGCTGCCATAAGGCTATGGATGAAAATGCATCTCCTAAGGTAAATAAATATATATTCTGTGTTGATGACCCTGTAGCCTAGTAGGTAGCGACCCTGCCTGCGAAGCGAGGGGTCCCGGGTTCGATTCCCGGCCGGGGCAGATATTTAGGTGACAGATAAATATATTTGTACTCGGGTTATAGGTGTTATTGTGATGTGTTATATGTGTCGTCCAAGCCACCTGCGACACAGCAAAAAACTTACTGCGGGGTTATGAGTGTTATAGACAGAAAAGTTCCTAGTTGGTGTTGATCAATACATTATAACTATAATAATTTACAACGATTTAAGTTCCTGATTAATTATTTAGTCCTTTTTTAGGTAATGCGGTACCAGAGTCTGATTGCTCTTATGCTGTCTAGCCAAACCAAGGATCAGGTGACATTTGCAGCCATGGAACGCCTCAAGGAAAGAGGATTGACTGTTGATAATGTTTTAAATTTAAGTGATGAAGAGTTGGGACAATTAATATACCCTGTGGGATTCTGGAAGGTATTTGAAAATTTAGATTTTTTCCATACATTTTACGTATACTTTCTTTACTCTCATATTAAAGCAATTATTGTTTGTGATTTCTATTTGTAACAAACTGTTCACTACTATAGTAAATTATTATACTTTAATTTCAGACCAAAGTTAAGTATATAAAGAAAACAACCCAGACTCTGAAGGATCAATATGATGGGGACATTCCAGATTCAGTAGACAAGTTGTGCAAGCTTACAGGGGTTGGACCAAAAATGGCACATATTTGTATGCAAGTAGCATGGAATAAAACAACTGGAATTGGTAAGCTGAAGTAGATATTAATCAATAATATTATAACTACTGTTTCAACACCATATGCTTGATTTATGAGCAGCAAACAGCTACATATTTTGTTTGATCATTTCAGGTGTGGATACACATGTTCATAGAATTAGCAACAGAATCGGATGGGTAAAAAAACCCACAGCAACTCCCGAAGACACACGCAAAGCTCTGCAGTCTTGGATACCTTATGATCTGTGGAGTGAAGTAAATCACCTCATGGTCGGCTTTGGACAAACTATATGCCAGCCAATAAATCCAATGTGCCATGAGTGCCTAAACAATGATATATGTCCATCCAGTGGCAAGGTAGGTCGGAAGTCACCTAACAAAAAGTCACCTCTAAAACAAAAGTTAGCAGATGATATGAAGCAAGAGCTAATATCACCTATTAAAGAAGAAAACGCTATTTCTCCTTCAAAGCGGAAAGTGACCCCGAGAAAGGACTTATCTGAATCAACAGACCAAGTAAAAGCTCAGTCTATATGTGTAAGTAATACTTCAGCTCCTTCTCGGAAACGTAAGGTAACCCCAAAAAAGGAACTTGAAGTAGCACCTCCAAAAGATGGAGATGTCCAACTATTAGGAACAGAATTAAATGTTCCCTTATCTACAGATAAAAAGAGGATATCCCCTAAAAGAGTGAATAAAGTAGATGATGATAGCATGTCAGTTAAGCCAAAGGAAACACTTGGGCAGCAAAGAGATGAAAAAACAATATCAAAATCACGAAAAAAGCATACAGATACCAGTATAGAAGCTGATAATATAAATAATGCAAGTAATGTTGCAGTAAAGTTAAAAAAATCACCAAATAAAAGAAAAGCTCCAAGTAGTGAGGAAAATATTGAACCAAACACCACAGATGATAATCAAGACACAATAACAACGAGAAAAACCAGGACTAATAAAGAATCTGCTAGTAGTAAAACTTCCAACCTCACAAATATAGCAGCCAATACACAGGTTAAAAGAAAATCACCCAGAAATAAACCTTAGGATCGAAAGTTATTTTTTAATATGATAAAACTTAAGCAAAGTATTATTAAATGGACAGTATTAAATACTGGGAATAGGTTAAAAGTGTTGATTTATCATGTGTTTTTTTTATAGCTACATACATTTTCTAATATTGTAATTTAATCTCATATTAATAAAATTTTAAGATACTCCAAATTCAAATTAATATCAAAGAATGCTGTTATGTGCTGTTTTAAGAATAAATTCTACCTCATTTTTGTATCATATTTTTTTATTAAAAATAATTGAAATTAATGAAAAAAAAATTATTATTCATTTACGTTTCTTTCTCCCACCTTTCTTTTTTGTCTTGTCTTTTCTTTTATCAGATTTAGCATTTATGTGTCCTTTTTTCTGTACTGATTTTTTCTTGTTTTGAACTCTATCCAATTTGCTTTTCATTTGGAATACTTTACTTTTTTGTATTTTCTTTGTGGCTTGCTTCTTTAGCATTCTTTTAACTTCTTTTTTAGTTTTGGGTTTATTGTCTTCAACCTTATCTTCAGATTCAGATTCCTCTGCTTCATTTTCACCATTATAATCCATTCCAAGGATTTCTTTTGTCAATCCATTTTCCTTTTCCTTTTTCTTTTTAACTACCTCTGTTTTTGTCTCTTTCGGTTTATTCTCACCAATAACTAAATCCTTTTTTTGTAAGGTATCTGAGGACAACTCTACAATTTTCACATTTACATCATCATCTTCATACTCATCTTGTAATAACTGTTCTAGATCTGGTATTGGACGACTTGACACCACAAGCTTCTTATATGATTCTTTATTCTGTAAGCCAAATAAATACTTTATGAAGAGTAATTGCACAAATATTTAGTGGCTTATGTAAAGCCCAAGTGATAGACTAGGTATGCAACAATGTGCATGGGAAATTATTGTAAATATTGACCGCTAATGGAAATACATAATTTCTTGAGTATTTGTAAGACTCAATACGTGGTTGGCCACTAAGCTCTCTAACTTCCACTGGAGCAGCTAGTGCTGGATGGAGGAGAGACTTGAGCCCTGTTGTAGGAGAGACTTAAACCTACCCGTCCATAATAAACAATCATTAATTGCCATTCGGAATAAATTACTGTTGCATTTCACGCCTACGTACCTCTTGCTTTATTCGTTTTTTTTCTTCTTTAAGCATACGTTGCAACTCTTCTTGTGCCTTTTTTTTCCTTTCCAATTTCCTTTTTCGAAATCCACATAAGAAATCTCTGAAAAAAGGACGTGTTCTGGATTACACACATCTTTTACAATTTATAATATAAACAATAAAAGATAACTGGTATTACTTTCGCTTAGCCTCGTCGAAAACTAAGTTGACTTTTTTCTTTCTGTCTAAGTTTTTATTTTTCCTTTTCCCCATTTTTCCAAATAAATCAAAAATAGGTTTTTTTTCAAAACAAACACATTTCTAACCTCAAAATTCTCATCATAGATAATACTGAGTTGAGAATAGAGTAAAAATAAAATTATAAATAAGGATATCTCTGACACAAATGATCTCTATTAAATTATGAATATGATCTGCAAAACGCCATTTTATTCTACAGAAATTTTAAACAACCAATCATTGCTTAGTATACCAAATATTGACATTAAATTAACCAATAGTCACTGATTTACTTGTTGACATTTGTGTCAATTATGACGTTTGATCCTATTTATACCTGAATCAAAAAAATATAGTTTTGCATCAAACGTAAAACATAATTTAAATTTGTAATAAAAAAAAAGAAGATAATATAAATATTTAATTAAGAACATCTAAAAGCATTAATAATTTTAAAGCAATTGCATGTATTTTAGAAAATATGAATATTTTGTTGCCAACTTGTTTCTGGCAGAATACCAAACATTTTTGTGTACTGGATGGTGATTGGTGGAATTGTGTAATTTATATTTTTTATGGGCTTTGTCTCCGCCAATCAGCAAACAAATGCAGAATAAAGACGGAATCATCAGCAGCATGGCTGTCAGTATATATTTGAAGCTTGAACGATGCGCTTCCTTTCGTCACGGTGGTTTTTTTTGGTTGTGCATTTTGACGAAAATGTTATCGTGTGTGCAATTAAGTGGCCTAAAATATGGAAAGATTTGGGTGCAGTGACGTGATATCTGCCTTGTTACGCAAGGTGAGTGCTGAAATTTGTGGATTGAATGCAAATGTGGTGCTGAATTATTTCCGTTCGTAAGTTATCGCAGTATAAATTGTGCCACCCAAAAAATCATTCCTATTCTTTCTAACTTCTAGTTGTGAGCCTTTCGTCAGATTAATGAGATAAACAAGGTCAAATTCGAAGGCCCGAGAGGGTATATTTTCAATGCTCCAATTGAAGTAATCAATACTCGTGTCCCAGCCATATGCTAACATGTGTGGATGGTTCGTGTTACACTACCGTGATGTTGTATTTCTAATCTTTGTTCTTACAAAATCCCTTCTCACTGTTTACGAAAACTATAATCATTGTTGAATGCTGAGGTTGAATGTCTAAAGATTGTACCTAATACGTAATTCGTGGCGTATTAAGTCTGGAATAAATTTATTGATCGTCGTAGTAATGATGCAGTCTCAATCCAAATACTTTCTCTCTCGCCGTTTAGGTCTTATTTTTTGTACATTATCAGTTAAATAAACTGTTTCTTAAGGTAATTCTATTTCATTAATTAGTGTTAAGCTGATTAAATTAAAAATAAGTCTTATCCTCAAATGAAATTAATTTATTGCCTATTTACATTAGAAATGATGTAGGTAGTAGATAGAATTACTTAGAAACTCCTGTATGTTCCATGAAAGAATAACAAGGTACTACTTGTATAATAAGTATTTAATAAACATAAAACAAAAAATCATAAATCATTACTAATGACTCCATTTCTATTTTAACCAGGAACACTTTCGGATCTGTAATAATATTTTTGGTTTATGGATACAGGCTGCATAGTACTTACACTAGTCATGTAGCCTATGTGCCGATTCTATAGGGATAACATGATGAGCATGACTAAAGGTAAAGGTAACATATAGCTAACATTTAAACAGGGTGGTAGCTAGCTAAGCAGACAAAAACTTCTGATAATACAGACCACCAAAAAAATCAAAATCAAAAATTTATTTATTACACAACATGTTTGTGATTATATTAATTGGGTGCTCTCCTGGTAATTTAAGATAAACCTGTGTTGTTTGTGTGATAAAACAATGAATTAAACTAGGTTAGAGTCTAGATTTTTATTAGAGGGAAATATTTAATTTTTATACAAGAATTACTAAAGAATAATAATGAACTTAAAGCTGTGCAGACAGTGGCATAGCTAGCCCTAAGCAGGCCCCATATAAGTTAGCTGTCAAATAAAAAAGAAGTGCCAACTGTAGCGGTCATACGCTGCTGGCGAGCTTTTTTTTGGGAGTGTTAGTGGGGCCCCATATAATTGATACGCCCCTGTGTGCAGATCTTCCCTTAATTTGTAACTTTATGATGCACCTGCCTAATTTATTTATTAAAATGCTAACTCAGTATACCTGGGAAAAAAAAACTCATCTCAAGCTATATTCATTTACTATGTATGTATATTAAGTATTTAATTATTATGCAAACTAATTAATTACACTCTTAGTGATGGTCATTCCATAATCAAGAAATCATATTTATGTCTCTCTTTATTTTAAAATTTTATTTTATTACAACTTATGCCAATAAAACATGAGTAATAAACAATGACTTTGTTTGACTTGCAAAGTCACCTAAATATACTCCAGACAGTAAACAGACTCTGTTTAATATGCGCAAGCCAAACCATGTCCAACCATGCAGAAATACAGTTGTAAAATTGTGAGTCTCTTCAACATTGCCATAACTATACTAATATAATTAAACTATTGGATATTGAATGGATTCCTCTAAACAACTTTGTTTATAATCCTAATTATATTGTAATGTTATTATGTTTGTTTTCTTTTGTTCTGTTTTTCACTTTCAATCTTTTTGACGTGATAACGTCTATTAAAACGATGAACGCCGGGTGCACGCACGAAAAAGCATGACTCACTGTCGCGTTCCGCGCGAGCGAGAGCGCGGAACAAGCGATAGAGAGGCACGATGGGCTACGATCGGCCGAAGCGCTCAATTTTATCTATAAAAGTATGCAATCATTTCATCAATGTTTTGTCATGACGTCGTCACGTTAAACTACCGTCCGTAAACCGACTTTACAGATAACCATTTTTTAGAAACTATAACTTTGAGAAATAGGTAGACAATATCTATCCATATTTATAGTCCTGCATTTTAAATTTATACAAAATTAATAGTGAGCATAATTTTGTATTGCATTAACATACTTGTAATGTTTCATCACTTTCTCGAAAATGTAAGAATATTTGGAAATGTGTCATTGAGAACTTAATCACAATTATAGTTTTTAAGACTAAAATATATGTATAAATTAGATATGACAAACATCCACAATCCCAGGACAAATATAGATATATTTGTATATAGAGCAGATGCTCTGGCTGGGTACTGAACTCTGGACCCCTTGCTTAGTTGGTAAATGGTTTGGCTGCTAGAAAATAATCCTTCCTATTCGCAGAAAACAAGTCCAACACAGATTATAAATTAATAAAGTCATAACATATAAAATCTCCACTTAATTTAAATACATCTTTAATTCTGAATCACAACATTACATTACAACTACATTCTCCATTGATCAATAATATTATTAAGTTTAGTTTTTCAAATGTTTAATTGTAACTTAAGGATAATGTTATGTTCATTGTTTCAGGAAGATACATTTAAAACTTGAGCAAAAATAACCCACTCAACATGACGTCGAGGTAAGTCATCAGTAATGGAATTTCCGGGAGGGGTTTCCATTTCTATATTTGAGTTGCTTATGGAATTTTTATGGTCAGTGATTTCTATGATTCAATAGTGAACTAGTTAAACCTAAAGAACAATCGATGGTGTGTTGTTATACTGGATCTGGGGTCAATGAAATCATCAGGAACTTTTTTATTACAGTTTAATATATCTAATCATAAATTGGTCGTAGTTTCTGAAAAACGTTCCAATCCACATTCATGTTGAAATTGAATTAATACTTAAGTATTAATACTTAAGTGTATTACTTCCTTACTTATTATTAATACTTAAGTATTAATGATATATAAAGGATTAATTCAATTTCAACATGAATGTGGATTGGAAAGTTTTTCAGAAACTACGACCAATTGAAGTGACTATCGCTACATAGCACTACTTTTTAATCTTTTTATAGATATTACAAAGTTGCTAGTAACCGACCTCGCTTTGCTTCGGTTTTCGTATAGGACCCCAATTTTTAAAAAATAAAATAATATTATTACTCGGAAAGAAAAGAGCATTCTATTAGTGAAAGAATTTTTGAATAAGGTCCAGTAGTTTTGGTATTTATCCATTACAAAAAAAGAAATAAATAAATAAACAAAAAATCAAAACTTACCTCTTCAAATACTTTTAAATTATACATAAATTACAACAAAAAGACCATGTAAGATTGTTTAATAAGGGGCGTCCATTAATTACGCGAGGCTCTCAAAAATTACGTGAGATTAGGGGGGGGAGGGGTTTAAGCCAAATCTCACGACATCTCACTAGAGAGGAGGAGGAGGTCTGAAAATAGCTAAAAAGCCTAAAAATGCCTCACGTTATTAATGGACGCTCCCTTAAAATTAAGAATCGTCTTAAAAATGGGCTATATTATGGTTATACATCAATATTTATTATCATATTGTGTAAAAGCGGAGATAATGTCTTATATTGGAGGAAAAAGAAGAATGAAATAAAATCTCTGTTCAATTTATTATCCGTATCCGTCTTAATTTAGACAAAACTGTCATAAAATGTGCTAGTGTTTCTCCAAATCAACATAAGAATTTAGAAAAGTTGGCACAGTATTAGGTTTGACGCGTACGTGCTCTTTTTTCGACGGCTAAAAGTTACAGAAACAAGTAGGTATTTTAATTCCTGTTGTAATGTGATCACTTTGAGGTTAGTGCGGTTAAGTATCCTTTTATCAAGATGGAAGAATGGTCATTTTGTTCCTACACGTGTAGTAAATGGAGTAATTCAAGAGTTACTTCCTTTGATACTTATAAAATGTAAAGTCTCTCCGCCTGTCTGTCTGCTTGTGATTTTTTTAAATCTAATGGTCCGGTAATTATGAGTCTTTAGTCTGTTCTCACGTTACCTGAATAGGTTATAGGATTATGTTTGAATCGGGTATATTTTCAACATATTTAGGGTTTGATACTGTAGAAATTTTCGAGTTCCTAGTAGTGGAAGACTATAGTACACGCCTGAGCGTGCTCTAACAAACGACCAATGGAGGCAATGGAAGACTATTGCACACACTTTTGTCTACTTCATCTAGAAATACTGGGACGACTCATTTTTCATGTAGGTATCCTATTGAACTTTAGTTTCATCTCATCAATTAATGAAATGCTTTTGTAGAAGAGCTTATATTAATATTATATATAATATTAATTATTTCGATATGTGTATAATTTAATAGGCTTTCACTATTGATTGATTGATATAGGATATAACTTTATAAATGGTTGCATTATTTTGATCATGTAAACTGTAGTTGTAGTACACGATATTCATGTTGGTACTTTGATACGAAATTTATCGAACACCTAGTTATGAACTAACAAGATTTTATATTCCCATTAAAAGCACGATAAATAACCCACACACGGTTGTTTCATTAAAACTGAATTGGTTCATTGATTTCCATTTGCGGTATTGATTAGTTTACAAGAAGTAAATTGATTGGCAATTAGCGATATATCCCCTGCTAGTTATTGCGTGGGAGCGCCGAAGATCTTTAGCATTTTATTTTTATTATGATTCATAGAAGAGCAAATTGCTGCTATTAATAAATCTGTGTTATGATTATTCTAGTAATTATAAAATCTCACAAATATGAGTGACCAAATAAATGTTAATATATCAGTAGGTCTAAAGGTCAGACTGCCTACTGAAGAAAATAAACAAAAGGTTACGGCTTTAATTGGTACTACCTATGTACCTACTATGAATTTAGTTTTTAGAAGAAAATTATGTGTTGCTGTTTACACAAATACTTACTTCAAAATAGCATTGTTATATTTTACTTACACGCGCGGCGCGGAACAAATTATTTTTGCGCCTTTTCTTTTCTTCATAACGAGCTTTTTCTACTTATTCCTTTTTCTTCGATCTTTGGCTCAAAAATCAATTCTTCAGACACCATCCGTTAAGTTGTCTTGTTTCGCTCCATCTTTTTTGCTTTAGAGTCCATTTAGTGAAGTAGTTCTTTTGTCTCTTATGCTTTTGTCATCTAAATCGCTATATCTTGCGGAATCAGACATGTAGTTTGATTATTCATCGGTAAATGAATATTTTTTAAATGGCAAATCCTGATACTCCTGGTATCTAAATATATCTATCGACTAGCTGACCCGGCGAACTTCGTATCGCCTAAGAATGTAACAAATCAGAGATCATTAAAATCGGTACAGCCGTTCTTATTTCCGTGTCCTCCCTCTCACTCTCCCCCTCTCCCTCCCCTTCCCTATAGGAGGTTTGGGTGGAAATAAAATATTGTCTGTGATGATAAATATTAAATATATTTATTTTTATATCCACTTGGAAGCAAGTATACGTCCGTCGTACAAGATCCTGTGACGCGGTGTGTGTAGAGTTAAATAAACAGTTCAAACCTATGGGTTACTATGGAGAACAAAGACTCCTTGTTAGGGCTATTAATTTTTGTATTATATAAATCCAACACGCCCCCTCAAAAATTAATTCCTAACTTCTAACTAATCGTTGGTTTACAATCCAATATCTGGTTTACAGTTCAACATAATAAATTAACTACCAACTTATGAAAATGACAGATCATATATTACTTCCAAGTGTGGTCTGGAAATACTGTACAATAATGGCCCAACATTTGTTGCTATGTGGATTAGGAAAAACCCAGACACAGAAAAACCTAATCAGACCATTTCATTTTATCTTAATGAATTTGTACTTAATACTAAAACTTATTCTAAGCCCAATTCTTTTCTTAGCTTTAGAAAAGTCACCGGTGCTAACGGCTTTGTCATCAATTCTGCCAGCTGGTCACCTGTGGAAATATAGTTTAATTTTACTACATTTTTCTCGACCTGCTCTCTTGAGAAATGATATTTTATATCAATGTGTTTTGATCTTTTATGACTTGTTGGATTATTAGCAATGCTAATGCAGCCGTTATTATCTTCATAAATAACAATGGGCTTAGCTAATTTTAAGTTAATACTTTCTGCCAGAGATTTAAGCCATAATGCTTCTTTAACAGCTTCATACAAAGCCATATACTCCGCTTCAGTAGATGAGGCAGCTACTGACGTCTGTCTCTTTGTACACCATGTTATGGTATTTTGGTCAAATAGTTTAAACACATACCCAGTTGTGCTTTTCCTATCGTTAAAATCATGGCCACCCCAATCAGAATCTACATATCCACATAGAATATTACTGTAATTCTTTTTCGTATATGTTAACTTCAAATCAATTGTGCCTTTAATATATCTTAGAACTCGTTTTAAACAAAACCACAATTCTTTGTTATTCTTGTTCGTGTATCGACTCAGAATATTCACGCAGGTACTTAAATCCGGACGTGTACAAAGCATAACATACATCAAACACCCTATGAGGTGTCGACACGGTGCGTCGTACGTCTTATCAGAGTTTAAAGCTTCATAGTTTAACTTTAATTCTGTCGGAGTACCAATAGGGTTGCACTCACTCATATTAAATTTATTCAAAATTGTTTTAATGTAAGAACTCTGGTCTAAAGTAATTTTATCTTTGTGCCTGTTTACTCTAATACCTAAGAACAATTTAATGTCTTTTAAGTCCGTCATTTCAAATTTGCTCATTAAATAATTTTTAAAATTATTTATTATTTGTAAGTTTGCACACGCTATTACTAAGTCATCAACGTAAAGTATGACGTAAATATTTTTCGAAATATCTCCTTTATCTAATATGTATATACACCTATCAACTGGAGAGTTTTGAAAACCAATTTGTTTAAGAGTTTGTTCAAATATTTCGTACCAGCATCTTGCAGCTTGTTTTAAACCGTAAAGAGCTTTATTTAGTTTACATACGTAATTATTTTTATTTTGTACACCTTCAGGAACTTTCATATAGATTTCTTCCTTTAGTGTACCATTTAAAAATGCTGTTTTTACGTCCATATGATGAATCAATAAATCATGTTGATTTGCAAAACTAATTATAAATCGAAAGCTTGCTATTCTAGCAACTGGTGCAAAAGTTTCATTGTAATCTGTAAGATATTCCTGACTAAAACCTCTAGCAACGAGACGAGCTTTATATTTTGAAGGTTTACCGAAAGCGTCAATTTTAATTGTAAATATCCATTTACAATCAACAATATTTTTATTATTTGGTTTTGGTACTAAAGTCCAAGTATTATTCTTTTCAAGAGAATTAAGTTCATCCCTTACTGCTTTTTCCCATTGATCCCTATCATTTAAAGTTTTTATTTCATTTAATGATTTAGGTATGATATTTGTGGTTGATATAGCGTTATAGATATCTAAATCATTTTCATTATATGATTTTTGTGTACGAGTTTTGAGTCTGTCACTCCTTCGCAAATTGAAGGATTCATCAGGTTTTTCCTGATTTTTGTTCAAACTACTCTCAGATTCAATTTCAGGTTCACTCGGCACTTCATTATTACCGATTCTACGAATTTTACTTGTACTGCATTCTTCATCAGATTCAGAGTTATCTGATTTTGGACTTGTACTATGAGACTTACTAGACACTGATTTCATGACAAAGTCACTATCAGTTTTGTCTTGGGAATATTTAATATTACTCCCTTCAGGTCTTTGTGTAGGCCTGGATTCGCTGAAATTAGTCTCATCAATAACAACGTCCCTTACAGTTTCATATTTTTCGCATTCTGTGTTCCATACTTTATAACCATTGGGTTCATAACCTACCAATATTCTTTTCATTGACCTGTTGTCAAATTTATTTTTACTGGTTTTGTTATGAACATACACAGTTGAACCAAAAACTCTGAGATTTTTAATACTCGGTTTCCTATCATGCCACATTTCGTATGGTGTTTTTAATTGACCTAAAGCTCTTGTTGGCGTAATATTTATTAAATGAACTGCAGTTAAAACTGCATTTCCCCAGAAACTTTGATCCATTTTAGAACCATTCAACATCGCACGAGCTTTTTCTGTTATCGTGCGAACCATACGTTCAGCTACACCATTTAACTGTGGGGTTCTAGGTACCGTTAAGTGATAGCTTATTCCTTTGTCTTTACAATAGTTTTTCATTTCGGTAGATAAATATTCACCACCGTTATCAGTGTAAAGGTTAACTATTTTTAAATTGAATTTTGCTTCACTTTTAGCAACGTAGTCTTTAAATGCTGAGAACACTTCTGATTTTGAAGTTAACAGATACACAACACAATAATGTGTAAAATCATCAACAAATAAAACGAAATAGTTTCTATTGTCGACAGTTACAGGGGATATAGGGCCACAAACATCTGAATGCACTATAAAAAGAGGGCGCTTTATATAGCTCTTGTCCTTTACTTTGTTAAAAGGCAGGCGAGTCTGCTTCCCATTTATACATGCTTCACACAATTTATCATTTGGAGATACTGTTATTATTTCATTTATGTCATCTATCATTTTATGGCTTTTTAATTCTAGGAATTTAGCTTTACTAATATGTCCTAAACGTTGATGCCATAATTCATAGTTATTTGTGTTAATATGACATGTTTGGGAAATGGACTCACCTTTTATTGAGGGTACCTGAAATTCTAAAGCAAACAAATTATTAAGTCTCTTACCTTCCATGATTGTGTTACCTTGCTTTGTAATGTGAGTGCCTCTTTGGTCAAATGTTACTGTGAACCCAGCTTGTTGCATTTTTGATACCGATAGCAGATTGTATGGCACTTCCATACAATACAAAACGTTGCTCAGCACTCCTTCAACTCCTGTGTTACTAATAACTTTAATACTACCTCTTTTGGTTGCTGAAATAAAATTATTAATTTTAGCGATAGAAATTTTTAGGGGGGGACTTAAGACCTCGTATGAGGTAAACATATCATCTCTATTAATGATATGATCTGATGCTCCAGAGTCTAGTAAAAATGTTATTGAGCCATCATTTTTCAACTGGTATTCGCCAGTCATAAATGCAAATCCTGAAAAATCTGAAAGGTTTGATGTCGATGCCTCTTGCAGGGCAATAGTTTGAACTTGTCTTGTTCTTTGAGGTACATTGTCTTGATTTGTTCTATTATAATAAAAGCAATCCTGTTTTTTATGTCCTTTACGACCACAGTGATGACAATTTATGTTTTTTGATTTATTTGATCTTGTAAATAATTTTCTTTTGGGGTAGTTCAGTTTTGAGTGATTTTGGCTTTGTTTTGACTGTTCATATCTCTTCTTTTTATAATTTTGTTCAACATGAAGTACTTTAAGAGTTGTGTCACTGCTTTCATTTTTCAGTTTCACTTCATGGTCTAATAGCCTTGTCTTCACAAATTCTAAAGTTAAATTATCTTCTGATAATGTTTCGATTGCTGTAACAACACCACTGTAGGTATTTGGTAGAGTAAGTAGCAAATGAGCAACTTTATCTGTTTCATCTAATTTGGCTCCAGCACATGATAACTCTGTCAGTAAATCATCAAATGTAGAGAAATGTTTTATCAGTGTTACATCTCCTTTTAGTTTCAACCCTAATAGCTGTTTCCTCAAAGCCAATTGTGTTGCGATACTCTTTCGTTCATAAATAGAATCAAAATACTTGAAAATAGCTTTTGCAGTACTCTTTTCATCAACGAAACTCAGATATGAATCGGTTAAATATTCGACCAAAACACTTTTGGCAGCCCTGTCGTTCTTTTCCCACTCAGCGGATCGCGTTGCAGGAATGTCGTCATCGATAACACTGATTAAGTTCAGTTCGGAAAGTAATGTGCGAACTCGGAATTTCCATACACTATACTTCTCACCATCAAAGGGCTTAATGTTCCGTTTGCCTTTTTCCATTATTCACAGTTTTATTAGTCACTAAAATATGCAATGTATTGTCACTTTCTTACACTAGTTAACACTAAATTACACTTTGTTTTTACACTGTTTTTATACTGGTTTTATACTGATTTTATACTGATTTTATACTGATTTTATACTGATTTTATACTGATTTTATACTGGGCCCATAACCTATAGGAGGTTTGGGTGGAAATAAAATATTGTCTGTGATGATAAATATTAAATATATTTATTTTTATATCCACTTGGAAGCAAGTATACGTCCGTCGTACAAGATCCTGTGACGCGGTGTGTGTAGAGTTAAATAAACAGTTCAAACCTATGGGTTACTATGGAGAACAAAGACTCCTTGTTAGGGCTATTAATTTTTGTATTATATAAATCCAACATTCCCCATCCCCCTCCTCCTCCCCCTCTCCCTCTCTCTCTTCCTCTCCCTCTCCCGCTCCCGCTCCCGCTCTCGCTCTCGCTCCCGCTCCCGCTCCCGCTCCCGCTCCTGCTTCGCTCCCGCTCCCGCTCCCGCTCCCACTCCACTCCCCTCCCCTCCCCGTGTTACATAATCGGGATCCGCGACACATGCGCGAGCTGTCCGGCCGCGGGGCCGGTGATGATTGTACTACTCGTACAATCACGTTGTCACGTAGTTTCTTTACTACGTAATATCTTCCGAATGGAATGTCCGATTTGAGTAATTCAAAAAGTTATCTATAGGTATTGAAACAGTTTTGAATATGAAATGATTTATTTGGATAAGGATTAATACGAAGGTATGGTTTTCATGATCTGATTTTGGTCATCTTTTTTATTAACTTTTAAAATGTAAAAAGTGGTTATAGTGACATAACGACAATAGTTGGACATATAGTATCGCGAGGTTTTTTGTAGATATTGATATGTTCTACAATATTGTAGAACAATGTTTTGTTATATCATCAATAGTTTCCGCAGCGTATGCGATGAAAGAAATTTTTAAGCTAATTTTTTCACACTTTGGTTCACGTTACTGATGTTTTAGCAAGGATCCCTAATTTTTTCTAGTAATAAATATAGCCTATGTTACTCATGAATAATGTAGCATTCTAATGGTGAAAGAATTTTGAAAATCGGTTCAGTAGTTTTTAAGTTTATTCGTTGCAAACATACAAAAATACAAAAATATAAAAATACAAAGCTTTCCTCTTTATAATATTAGTATAGATAACACACTGGAACTACGGATGTTGGAAACCGAAGTAATTCCCAAAGCATGATGCTTGAAGTGACAAGATAATGGTTCTTTGTTCCATTATAGTCCTTTAGAGAATTGCAAGTTATTATTATAACTTGTACTACATTTAATTCTGTCGTTCGAATTAGGGTCTGGTAACTATGGTTCCGAAGTTGTACTCGTTATCATCTGGGCTACTGTCATGCAAATTGGAGGCTTTTCATGTCATGCAAATTTGAGGCTTTTCAAGGCGTTTAATGTTGTAGTTATTTATTTATCAATGTCCTTCAAATATCCTTTTCATGGAATTATTTATTTAATCAAGTTGTCCTTGCAACCTGCTCGTAGTTGCCTTGTTGATTTTGACGTGCTTCAGACCAAAACATTAGCCAATATGAACCAATAAGAACTTCACTCAGAGTTAGAGATTAAATTAATGGAAAATAAGTTGGACTTATAAAACAGACCTGCTTGGTAGCGAACGCGTACTGGTACTGGTAGCGTCGCGACGTTATTATTAAAATGCTCGGCTTGTAGATCGCTGTATAACTAAGTGTAACACTACTAGCTGGTGTTAAATGAAAGAACAGCGTAGGTAAACTAAAGTTGGTTTAATAAGCTAGGGGTCGTGGGTACATTCGTGCTCGTGCCGCATTAAATTAATGATCCCTGTCACCACCACTCTCCTGTGCTGTAGCGTGTAGAACTCAGGCGCAGCAAGTCAGGTGCAGCAGATCAGGCCGCAGCTATCCGTACAACGTCCAATAGGGCGGCCAGGTCGCGACGGGGGTACTACTACCCGAGCGGAGGAACCCCAGTCGGGGTAATAATACGGCACTTGTTATTGAGTATTCACTATTCGTTTATTATCTTTGAATAGGATTGCGAAATATGTGCAACAGTACTTATTTAAGTAGTAAATAAGAAAAATTAGGCGTTACAAGGAAGTAACTACGAGATTAGTGCACCGTCGTATTAAAGACTTTGAATTATCAAATCGAGAGGTCTGTACGCTCCGGTGACTCGCAGTGGATTCCTCGATCGCGTCGCTTCTCCTCATTGTCCGGTGCACCGTGCATAAAAAACGAATCGCGAGCGCAAGTACACGGCAGATACAGAAACAAGACACATACCGCGTCTATGTCTGTGAATTATTAAATTAAGTTAAATTCTGTATTTTTTTAAATTAAAATTTATTTTATTTATTGAAATTATTATTTAGTGTAAGGTAGAATTAAAATGTAGGTTAACTTAGTTATATAATATATTTATTTTTATAATACAATTTAGGTTAAGACCGTTACATACCCCCCTTTTTAGGTTAAGATTTTTCCTCAGGAAAATCTGCTAATAAAAATAACGAGGCAAAATTCTAAAGCTTAAAATCTTTTATATGCCAAGCTCCTAGATTATGTCCCGTCATATCTTCGAGCTCATATACAAGTTTAGATTTCTTACCGATAATCTTGCACTTGATGAATTTAGGTGCAAGCTTTCTTGAAAATCTGGAATCTTTGTCACTTTGATAAAATGTGCGTTTCCATACAGTATCACCTATATTGAATTCAACATTTTTTCGGCGAAGATTGTAGTGTGTACTGTTTCTAGAGTGTGCTTTAATCAGTGCGGCCTGAACTTTATCAAATATTTTTCTCAGTGATCCCGAATTTTCTGCGTATGCATCGCGAGGAGTAAATATTATGTGATCACTGAGATCAGAATCTACGTAATGAGAACCGCAGGTAACTAATTCTCGACCGTAAACAAGAAAGGATGGCGTGTAGCCGGTAACTTCGTTGACAGAGCTATTTAAGGCGAATTGGATTTTGGGAATATTTGAGTCCCAGGATCTATGATCATTTTCTATGA
Source organism: Thymelicus sylvestris (assembly GCA_911387775.1). NCBI lineage: Eukaryota > Metazoa > Arthropoda > Insecta > Lepidoptera > Hesperiidae > Thymelicus > Thymelicus sylvestris. The sequence continues at coordinate 14,554,498 of OU426895.1, forward strand.
AGGTGGATACTGCTGTCATTATCGTTTTATTGTAACGTTCTACACTATTTACTTGCGGAGTATATAAAGGGGTAAAATAAACATTAGGGATATTGTAAGAAGCGAATAAATTTTTCATGGTTGTACTAGTAAACTGTTTGCCGTTATCCATAATAATAGTACTCGGTATGCCGTGTACAAGAAAAACATTATTTTCTAAGATTCTAGAAATTATATCTGATGTTGCTCGACGTATCGGGAAAAGTAGACAATACTTCGAGAAACAACAGTTGACAACAAGTAAGAAGGTGTTTTGTTTCTTAGATACCGGTAATGGTCCAACCAAATCGATGCTAAGCATTTGGAACGGTCGACTGCAATCTTTAGGTCTACCCATCGTTCCAAGAATTGTATGATTAGCGTGTTTGTAGGATAAACACGTATCACAGTTATTAACGAAGTTCGTTACGTCGCGGTGCATGCTAGGCCAAAAATAATTTAAGTTTAAGCGCTTATATGTTTTGAAAATTCCGAAGTGGCCAGAAGTAGGTTCGCAGTGGTTTTTAGCAATAGTATCCTGTCGGTATTCTATAGGTATGACTTCTTTCCACTCAAATTCCCGAGTAAGCGGGTTGAGCGACTTCATGTAACGGAATAATCTGCCATTTGTTACGCGGTAATTTAGGTATGAAGTTGGTGAATTTTGGCAACCTTGAAATATGTTCTTGTACCACGAATCATTCGTTTTGTAAGCCATATTAGATTTTGAAGAGTTAATATTAGGAATGCTATTAATAGCCGAAACAGGAACAGAGCGAGATAGGCAATCTGGAACAACATTGTCTGACCCCTTTCGGTGTTTTATTTCAAAATTGTAGGCCGAGAGACGTACACCCCAGCGAGCTAATCTCCCAGTTGGGTTATTTAGGTTCAGGAACCATTTCAAGGACGAATGATCCGTGTACACGGTGAATTTGAGGCCGTTTTCAAGATAGCAACGCCAGTGCTCGATAGCCGTAAGTACTGCTAGTGCTTCCCGTTCAGTTGCGCTATAATTACGTTCTTGCTTAGATAGGGATTTGCTCATATAAGCAATAACTTTTTCCTCGCCGTGGAAGGATTGAGTTAAAACAGCACCGATGCCGTAATCACTGGCGTCTGTGTGGACCTCGAACGGTTTCGAGTAATCCGGACAAGAGAGAATAGGTGCAGTAATAAGATGTTCTTTAAGTTTCTTAAAGGCATCATCAGCTTCTTTGGTCCACACAAATGGAGGCGCATTCTTGCCTTGCGATGTGAGTTTATTGAGAGGACTCGCTAAACTGCTAAAATTGGGAATAAACCTACGGTACCAGGATGCTGTGCCTATGAAACGTCGAACCTCTTTGCGATTTGATGGTGTGGGAAATCTACTTATAGCTTCTACCTTATCCGGATCAGCATGTAGGCCGTTAGCGTCAACGATGTAGCCAAGATATTTTAGCTCTTTCCTAAAGAAATTGCTTTTTTCGAAATTTATAGTGAGATTGGCAGTTTTAAGCTTCTCCAAGACTCGCGTTAGTAGGGATATATGATGGTCAAAATCCTCAGATACTATAATAACGTCATCGATGAAAACAAATACCCTATGTTCAAATTCTGGCCCGTAAAATAAAGCATCGACCAGTCGCTGCTGTGTAGCTGGTGCGTTTGTAAGACCGAAAGCCATGGATTTGAACTGGTATGTGCCACGAGTTGGAATATAGAAGGCCGTTTTACACCTATCTTTTTCATCAATGAGTATCTGCCAAAAGCTCTTAGATGGATCGATGCTTGAAAGATATCTCGCATCGCGTAAGTTGTCCAATATCTCAGTTATGTAGGGAAGACTATAAGCATCTTTCTTGGTAACAGCATTTAGTTTTCTACTATCAAGACAAAGTCTTAGTTCACCATTCTTCTTAGGAGTGAGAAGGACAGGAGATGACCATGGGCTCTCACACGGTTCAACAACGTCTTCAGCTAACATCTCTTCTAGTTGGTTAATTAAAATACGTTGTTTTTCCGGAGACATTCTGTAGTACCGTTGACGAATGGGGGCAGCATCCCCAGTGTCAATCGGATGGGTGATAAGGGAAGTACGACCTAAACCCCGCACCTCGTAAGAGATGTCACGAAACTGTGATATTACCTGATCAGCTATAAGCCGCTGTTGATCCGTTAGGTGATCATACGAGCGTAAAATATCAGGTTTCTGGTTTACGTCTAGATCCGTGATAAAAGTAGGTCCATCATCTACATGAAAGGTGATAAGGTCTAAGAATTTTGGGAACAGGCCAAAGGTTCTCCAAAAATCCATACCCAAAATCAGAGGACTTTTAATGTCAGGTACAACATAGGTTTTCAGTGTATGTGTTTGTCCTTGAAAAGTAATAGGTAGATTTATTACACCAGTGGTACTTAACTTCTCACCACCGGCGGTTACAAAGTTAATAGTATCGCAGTCCTCTAGCCTACAACCTGCGGTTAAAAGAAGTTCGTGAGAATTATTTCCTAAAATACTTAAACTAGAGCCCGTGTCGAGTAAGCCAGTAAGTTTTTTATTATTGACGTCAATAGTAACATAAGGTCTAGACTTACATGGGTTATTATTTTGGATTGAAGAAACAGCGTTAAAGGTGAAAAATTTAGAGATAAAGTTTAACCAGTCTGACCACTTATTGTCTCTCCAATCCTGGCTACTTAGTTTTTTGAACTACGATTATCAGAAGTAGGATGACAAACAGGACATTCAGGGAATCGCACATCTTTCTTCCCACATCTAAAACATACTAGAAAACGTTTTTGACTACAATTCCGAAGTGAATGCGTGTCCGATCTACACCTAGGACAAAAAGTAGGTTTAGACGAAGTGCTGGATACGGCAGCAACAGCAACATTTATATTTCCAGAAGATGTACCAGGATGTGGCTTATAAGCAAATTCGGGTGCGAGTGTATTAGCATTGACGCGAGGTGGTTCGTGAAATTGAGAAAACCGCGCTTGTACATCTTCATAACTACGACATATAGATTTAAGTGCATCGATAGAATTGATACCAGGAGAGGCAGCTAATGTGTTGGCGTAACAAGGTCGGATGTTGTGCATAAGAATCTCTAGCTTCTCCTCCTCCGAAAAAGGCTTACTTAATCTGGAGAATAGACCATGCATATAGGACAGATAAATGGTTATATTCTCCGATTCACCCTGAGTGCGGGCTCTAATCTCAGCTGCGAGTTTGTAGTCATAATCGCTGCTGCTAAAGTCCTGTTTTAGTAGTACACACAACTCATTCCAAGAATTCACTTTGTCCCTATTGCAGCGATACCAGTGAAGAGCATCATCGGTGAATATCTCATATGCTAGACTGAGAATTTTTTCATAAGAGATGTCTCTAGCCTGTACAAACTCTTCCACTTTCAAAATAAAAGAACGAACACACGATTTACCCGAATATTTAAGTTTAGCTATATCTGCCGATAAACCGCGCTCGCAATTAACCGTTATGGTGTTATCACCACTGCTCTCCGAATTAGGTGAGGATTTAACCTGAGAACTCTGCGGCTTCATTGCAGATAAATCCTTATACTGAGAATTGAAACTAGTAGCACATAATTTATAATTTTCTGATATCTCCGCAGTGTTGTGGATGCGGTTGATCCTATGATAAACGTGATGTAAAAGGTTTTCTGTTCTGCTAAATAAGTTTTTATCGAATTTTGTTTTGAGAGAAATAATATTATTTTGGGATTTTAAAAGAGACTCTTTGACACCTTTCAAGTCCTCAGCAGGATCTAAATGTGACTCAAGAATGTCTTCTGAAGGTGAAAGTAGAGATAGCTTATTTATTTGTTTACGCAGTTCTTGTACGGAATCGCCGGAACCACCACGAAGTTCAACCTCATACTCTAATTCTGTTTTTTGCAAGGAGAAATATTTAATAGGATATGCCATTGTAGTGATGTGTTAACCGAAGGTGTGTGTTGCAAAAATATAAACTACAACTACGACAGATTTACGTAAGCTAAGACAGTACAATTAAGTTAAAGCAAACCAGTGTATAGAAATTAATAATAATAAAAAATAATTTCGAAGAGGGATAATTATAATTACAAAACTTTGATTATGTAATCGTTAATTCAAACACTGGTTAGCTTCAAGGTAACATTTAACATAAAGAAGAAAAAATAAAACAAAAATAATAGCCAACACCAAAGAGAACTATTAAATGCCAAGGAATCAAAAATGTAATACGGACACGAATGCAACCTGTAGCTGGGCGCCAATGTAACACTACTAGCTGGTGTTAAATGAAAGAACAGCGTAGGTAAACTAAAGTTGGTTTAATAAGCTAGGGGTCGTGGGTACATTCGTGCTCGTGCCGCATTAAATTAATGATCCCTGTCACCACCACTCTCCTGTGCTGTAGCGTGTAGAACTCAGGCGCAGCAAGTCAGGTGCAGCAGATCAGGCCGCAGCTATCCGTACAACGTCCAATAGGGCGGCCAGGTCGCGACGGGGGTACTACTACCCGAGCGGAGGAACCCCAGTCGGGGTAATAATACGGCACTTGTTATTGAGTATTCACTATTCGTTTATTATCTTTGAATAGGATTGCGAAATATGTGCAACAGTACTTATTTAAGTAGTAAATAAGAAAAATTAGGCGTTACAAGGAAGTAACTACGAGATTAGTGCACCGTCGTATTAAAGACTTTGAATTATCAAATCGAGAGGTCTGTACGCTCCGGTGACTCGCAGTGGATTCCTCGATCGCGTCGCTTCTCCTCATTGTCCGGTGCACCGTGCATAAAAAACGAATCGCGAGCGCAAGTACACGGCAGATACAGAAACAAGACACATACCGCGTCTATGTCTGTGAATTATTAAATTAAGTTAAATTCTGTATTTTTTTAAATTAAAATTTATTTTATTTATTGAAATTATTATTTAGTGTAAGGTAGAATTAAAATGTAGGTTAACTTAGTTATATAATATATTTATTTTTATAATACAATTTAGGTTAAGACCGTTACATAAGCTATCATCTAAATCGCTGTCACCGGACCGGTCAAAGGCTTCAAAATCCCGGACATTTGGACGTAGATTTCTCTCCTAGACAAAGGCTGCAAGGGGTGCCAATGCGGCGATCGTTTTTTTTAGAAGGCATCGTGTTTAAAATATAGCAAAGTACGTCAAAAAAGGAGAACTGGCTGTTTGAAAAATTGCGTTGAGCTGTATGCGGTATGGTAATTCTGCCCCGGATGCAAAAAGTGTGATAGCGAATGGGTTTTCCTCGGACCTATTTATAAACCCCGCCCAAACGTTCCCCGAACTCCCGGAAACCAGCCAAAAAATAGGATATGATAAAGAAACACGTAGGACTGATAAGTAAAATAGGATATGATAAAGTAATAGAAAGTCAAGAAGCAGATTTTGTACGAATTACCTAAAGGTGTAAATCTTACAGATCAATATAAACTACGATACACTTGCTTGCGTGATTACGAAAATTTTAACAACGCCACCTGGTACCACTCAACAACATTACAATTACAACACAAACGTGTAACTTCGTACCTACTCAGGTTGGACCGGCTGTTCGTGCTACTGGAGGCGGGCGCTGGTCCGGCGACGCGGCGGGCGGCGGCGCGCCAACTGGGGGAAGTGCAGCGGGCGCACCCTGAGGAGCTGCACCGGCTGCTCGCGCGCCTCATGAAGCACCTCGCATCGCCCGCCTGGGAGACCAGGATTGCTGCTACACAGGTTAGGAGAGGTTTCTTTTACCGGGCTTTTTGGGCTGTTTGATGGGTATGTCAGTTTGAACAATTTCTCTTAGCAGTCTTTCAGTTATTTCATGCAGGGTACAGGTTTCAACTAAACGTTCCGGATTTCTGCCGCGCAGTTTCCTTAAAAGGTTTATATAGTTAATAGTAACAGGCGTTACTTTGCGGAAATCCATTGTTATTAAGTTAGTATTGTGGAGGCCATACACGATCAAGTATACTGGATGCCTCGTCAAGTCCACTTGACGCTTCATCAAGTACACTTGATCGTGTATGGCCTCCCTTAGTCTACTTTGCAACAATCGGGTAAGTTGACCTTACCCTGATCATGTTCTGTTTTGGATCCCTCTCGTTTTTACACGTGTTGGTGCTAGTATGTATGTTGGTATATACTTTGAATTATTGTAATCCACGCATGTCTTAAAGTATAATTATACCATTATACATGTTAACCGCGGATTGTTGCAAAGTAGACTAATACTAACTTAATGAAAGGGTTTATGGAAATAAGAGCAATTGAGCAGATGCGTCACCTGATGAAAAGTAGTCACCTCTGCCCATGCCCATCTGCAACACGTGAAGATATATTTTTATTTCGTCATTTCAAGAGAGAAAACAAACTCTTGCATTTCGAAGTACATAATTATGTATTTCCCAATAAATCAGATAAAAACACCTAAATAGTTGATAACCTGTGCGTTATAAACATCTAAAGACCGTCCAATGTTCAGATGAGCGATCTCATTATTAATCTTTCGGTTATCGAACCAGGGGTTATCGAACGATACGACCTATTTATCAGGTGCGAGGTTATGATTGACTGTTCTATTGTCTCTGCAGGCAGTGGAAGCGATTCTGGCGAACGTTCCGGAGTGGCAACCTCCGCCCTTCTCTGGTGTGAAAGGTAAGTTCTTAAGTCAGTTTTCCATCTTGGGCGTAATGTTCAAGTATTAGTAATTAAGTTGATGCCACTCCGATGATCGACATAGTTTACAATGGCACCAAGTATCGTCATTGGTACCCTACAGTGGTAATGATACGAAAGTTATGGTACTACTACTAAAAGTGAGAGATGCTATAATGACGTGTATTAAATGTGTATGTGGTTTTTATGTTGAAGGAAAGTATTTGTTATGTAACAAGCCGACAACCGAGCAGAAGCCATGTGATGGTAAGGGGCCATCCATAAATTACGTCACACTACCTAATTTCATGACTTCTTGACCCTCCCCCCGTCCTTGTCACAATTTTGTGAAACCTCCTCCCCCTAGTGTGAGGTCACATATTATGAAATTTTACACCTAGGAATTATTAAATTAAAACAGCAGTTACGAAATGAGTTTTATTTCCATTAATTGTTTTTTGATGTTTACCTATACACACAAAATATTCGATTTTGAAATATAACATCACGAAATTTAGAACCCCTCCCACCCCTTGTCACACAATGTCTCTCTACATCGACCTAACCTAACATGTGATGTGACGTAATTTATGGATGGCCCCTAATTGGTCATCGTCGCCCACGTACATCAGTAACACTCTAGCTAGAGCAACACTGATGTGTTTGCCGGCCAAGAAAGAAATAGCGTGAGAGAAAGGCGTGCTTTACCTCAATATTACTTCGGTTACAGAAAATGATCTGTGTTTATGAGCTCAAAATATTTGCGGTGAATGTTGTAAACATCCAACATACTTTACATGCTATTTAAATACACAGCAGCAGTCTTTAGTTTCCTTATCAAATGAATTAAATAGAGTTGCGTACATCCGACGGAAACATAGAGTACCTACTTATCAAATTACTGGTGAATTTGTTTCTGTGTAAATAATACCCTTTTGTTCAGTAATCACATAACGACGGATGTACATAACTACTCTGGAAATAAACGAATTCTGAAATCTGACCCCTACCCGCATGAGACCGATTTAGTACCGGGTTAGTAGCCATCGAAAAGAGAGACAGAGTTCTCTTTCTTTTGAGGTAAAGCTTTTTGGCAACGGATAAATGTCGCGTATCAAAGAGTCTGCTATTTAGAATGACAGTACGTTACGAAAAGTTAATAAGTCGTCATAAATGGCAAGAAAAGAGAGACTGTGTGAAAGAGAGCTTTCTAAAAAATATTCTCGTATAGTATCGGCTATTAATGCGTTTGAGTATGATAGACATACCTTTGTCCGACCTACATTTGAGATAGCGGTTTGAATGTTAGTGACCTTGTGGCTTAATCGCAGCAATCTCCTAATGACGCGTGTTTTATTTTTGTATTTTGCACTAGAGAAACTCCGAATCATTCAGCTATTATGAAGTCAAGCAATTAATCGTTAGAGAAAAGCACACACTTGTTAATATACGTATGAATGTATTTATGTTCATAATTTAATCTATTAACGATCATGATGGACGGATTTTTGCATTTATAATGGCCAACCTGAAAATTGTGTCGTTACATTTTGAAGAACCTTACCTTGTATTGCGATACATTTCATAAGATTGCAAAGGTGTTTCCGAAAAGAGGCTATGAGAGGTTATGCTAGTATAAATTTTGAAGCATTTACAAAGTCCTGACCTTTTAAGTTATGAGAGATCCTGTCACAGGACTCCTGTGTGGACCCAGTGGACGACGCAGCCAAGTGCAAATTGGCCGATTTTTTACACTTTCAGAATATTATAAAGAATCCATCTGAAGTTTCCATGATATTTTTCTACTACGTAGCAAGTTATTTATTATGGGGGGTAAGGGGGAGAACGACAATACCATCTAGTCGGCCCCAAACGTCAACCTCACCTGCACGCGGTGCCCCCTGCTAGATAACGGACGAGGACTTGGCGACCGAACCGTGGCGGTATAACCACTAAGACCTGACTGGGCAGCCGGCCAGAAGAGGCTTCAGCAGCCTAGGGATCCAAATAATCTCCAAAAAGACTGGTGCAGAAGGCAACGGGAAACCACTGCAACTAACCCTCCCATGAAAGTCGTCATGAAAGTGAAAACAAAGAGAATACGATCGCCATGCGAACCGCGTAGGAACCGGCGCCGTTCTGCGTCCGGGGCAAGCGGTGTGAAATATGCTACCGGCCACGGGGCAGCGAGGAACCAGGCCCCCGATGGAAATTCAGCTACTGGAACATTTGTTAAACTGCGGCAAATTCAAACGATAGGGACATGGAACGTGCGCGGTTTACTTAGCCCCGGCAAGCTTACCATCTTAGAAAACGAGATCATCAGATGCGGTCTTGACATCTGTGGAATCAGTGAAACCCACTGGAAAGGTAGCGGACATTTCCTCACTGATTCCCACGCTATATACTTTTCTGGAAATGACACCAACAGCCAAAATGGAGTAGCTCTATTAGTACCTGCCCACAAGAGGAACTGTGTGATTGGCTATGAGGCAATAAATGACCGAATAGTAAGTGTCAGAATAAAAGCATCACCTGTGAATCTGAACATCCTGCAGATATATGCCCCTACTAGCACTGCAAGTGAAGAGGTTATGGATAAGTTCTACTCAGAACTTGAGACTGCCATTGCAAAAGTCCCTAATAGAGAAACACTAATGATACTGGGCGACTTCAATGCCAAAATTGGAGAAAATTCTCACCAGCTTAGCCATTGTGTGGGTAAATTTGGACTTGGAGCTCGCAACGAAAGAGGGGAACGTCTCATACAGTTTGTTAATGAAAATGACCTAGTGATAGCCAATACCATGTTTCAGCATCATCCTCGCAGGCTGTATACCTGGACGTCGCCAGACGGTAAATACCGCAATCAAATAGACTATATCCTAATTCGATCACGATGGAAAACATCTATTAGAAATGCACATACACTACCTGGTGCAGATTGCGGATCCGACCACCAACTTCTGATTTCGAATTTTAAACTTAAGTTAAAAGCGGCACGAAGTCTTCGAAAACAGAAGAGAATTGAAGTTCAGGATATATCAAAATTTTACACTGCTGCAAAACGAAATTGGATCGAATGGGCCAACGCAGACTTCATCGAAGAGACGCCTGAAGTGTTGTGGGACCGAACCAAAACACTAATAAAAGAATCCGCTTCAGCCTCTGCATCATCGGTTTCAACACATAAGCGAAAACACTGGATGTCAGATGATACCTACAAACTAGTCGAACGGAGACGTGCACTAAAGGCAACGGGGGCAGGCATTAATGACTTGAACAAACTGTCAGCACAAATTCAAACAGGGTGCAGGAGGGACTATAATGCGTACCTTGGCAAAATGTGTGAGGAAATCGATGCTCATGCAAACAGACATGAGTCCAGGGATCTCTACCATAAAATTCGTACCATCACAAAAACACTCTCTTCTAAAACTTGGGCTATTGAAGACACTGATGGTAGAGTCGTTACTGACCTAGACCACATATCTGACGTTTGGAAGAGATACTGTCAATCCCTGTTTCAGGACAATCAGTCTAACAACTTCCCTGATACAGAACCCGAAGGTGAAAACCAAGAGCCAGACATTCTTCGATCTGAGGTAAAAGCCGCCATAATGCATTTAAAAAAGGGGAAAGCCGTAGGAAAAGATGCAATCCCAATTGAAACCATACGGGCCTTAGGTGACATAGGTGTCAATATTTTTCACAATATTTGTAACAAAATATGGTACACAGGGAAATGGCCGACAGAATGGACTCACACTGTTTTCATTCCTTTGCACAAGAAGGGTTCAACTAAGAAGTGTAACAACTACCGCCTTATAGCTCTTATATCTCATGCGAGCAAAATATTGTTACATATTCTTAATGAACGACTGAAGAACTTTCTGTCCAGAGAAATTGCACCAGAACAAGCCGGTTTTGTAAAGGGTAAGGGTACACGTGAACAGATCCTCATAGTTCGTCAGATCATAGAGAAGGCACGAGAGTTCAACAAGCCCATATACATTTGCTTTGTGGATTTTTCAAAGGCGTTTGACTCTGTGAAATGGCCCAAACTGTGGAAGGTTTTGCTGGACATGGGTACCCCAAAACACTTAGTCCATCTTCTCAGACGTCTTTATGAAGATGGGACTGCGTCCGTGCGTACAGAGGATGTTTCATCAGAAAACTTTCATCCTAGCGCAGGAGTTCGCCAAGGATGCATAATGTCACCGCTCTTGTTTAATGCTTATACAGAACTCATAATGCGCGTTACACTTGAAGACTGGGATGATGGTGTTACAATTGGCGGAGGTAGGATAACGAATTTGCGTTATGCAGACGACACGACCTTGTTTGCATCTAGTGCTCGTCATATGGAAGAATTACTTCTCAAAATGGAGCGCACAAGTCAAGAGTTCGGATTAAAGCTTAACCGCAGTAAGACCAAGATGATGATTGTAGACCGTGGCAAAAACAACTCGCCAGATGTCACTCAAATTGCGAACTGCGAGGTCGTCCAATCCTACATTTACCTTGGAGCTTTGATATCGAATAATGGCGGTTGCGTAGATGAAGTCAAACGACGTATGGCGATCACAAGAACTGCAATGGATAGACTGAAGAAAATATGGAAGAACAGAAACATCACCAAAGCCACAAAGATCCGGCTCGTACAAACGCTAGTTTTTCCCATATTTTTATACGCTGCGGAGACGTGGACATTGCGTCAGGTCGAAAAAAAGAAGATAGATGCTCTGGAAATGTGGTGCTGGAGACGAATGCTCGGAATTTCGTGGACCGAATTTCGCACCAATGCTTCCATTCTTCAAGAACTCGGCATTAAAGAGCGCCTTTCAGCTCTTGTTCACAAACGCATATTAACATTCTTTGGACACGTCTCGCGGCGAGGGAATGACTCCATAGAACGACTTGTTGTCCAAGGCAAAGTAGAAGGCACCAGGCCTCGCGGAAGGTCGCCCATGCGATGGACCGACCAGGTTAAGTCGGCAGTTGGCGGTCATTTACATGAGTGTACAAGACTCACTACCAACCGAGACAAGTGGCGATTGCTCGTGAGGCGCATAACATCTGCCCACAGTAAAGATACTACGTGACGACCACGACCGCTCTGACAAGAGTGATACGACGAAGAAGAAGAAGAAGAAGCAAGTTATATTTCATTAGAGGAATAGAGCTTGAAACCGGGTCCCTGATGATCTTTATTATTAAGATATCGTTATCCTGGGCTTATCACTATTTTGTGTTTGAAATAGCTTCTAAATAAATTGTATTAATATTTATGGGCAATAGGATGGGCTGTAGTAAGAATTTACTCGTATTGTGCAAGCCCGTCAATGTCGTTTGTCGAATGCAAATCCGTGTCACCTTTGCATTAACATTGTAAACCTCAAATGCGTAATGTTAAACAAAACGTGTTCAATGAGGCATTGTTATTGCGATTATCATGTAAATTGAGGAGTGATCGCGGTCGTGCGTCCCTTGTCTGGCTCGTAGCTAGTAGCTTCGGTCATTTATAGCGTCCGCTTATTTAAGCAATATTATACTTCTACTAACTATACTGGACGAATAAGGGAGGATGATTATGGATTTAAAGCTCCCTTAAGGGCTATAATATTACTATCTCAAACTAAATAGATTTTGCTCAGTATTTATGAATACAGTCGAAATCATTTGCAACAACAGTTATTCGAGTTCGTTCCGCATCGTGCAGTAGAATGACGCGATCCAGTCAAAAATTAATATAATATGATTGTATTGTCTTACGTCTTAACCGTTAAATCCGTTAGGTTATAGGCACCTACTAGGTATTTTTAACCGACTTCAAAAAAAGAAGGAGGTTCTCAATTCGACTGTTTTTTTATGTTTGTTACCTCAGAACTTTGGACTGGGAGAACCGATTTTGATTATTCTTTTTTTTAATCGAAAGCTGGTGCTTGTCTTGTGGTCCCACATAAAGAACAATCTGACAAGTAGTTTTTGAGTAACTTTGAAGTCGGTTATTTTTTTTTAGTAAAATTTAGATTATATCGCTTAGTTTCTCTAGTCATTTATTTTCAGAATAAATTTAAATTTCTATACGAGTTTTAGTTGTACTCATGTTGATTTATCATCGACTGTGTTTCAATAGCAGATTAATGTATAGCTTTAGTATTTTTGTCGTGTCTACTGTATAAGTGGCATATTGAAATTTAAATATACTTACTGAATAGTGTGTCTTAAATGTATGACACCTTACTTACCTGTCTAAGCTTTATGAAAGTCAAATATTTGTTTTATCAGTCATTTGAAAATCATGTATTTCGATTTTTATCCATGACCGCGAGTTCAGAAGCGAAGTTTTTTGTTCTGATATTTAAATTATAGATGAATAATGTAATATTGAACCTGTATTCAACAGATTTTGAACAAAACATCATTTATCAATATCGGCGGTTTAGGAAACCTAGGTAGTAAGACAGACATTATGGTTGGCCGCTCAAATCTGTACTAGAGCAGTGTGGATAAATCTCGAGGGCCTCATGACGACTGTTCGTTACCCTGCAAGAGGCCATACATTCCACTTGAACCTGGGGGGTTCAAGGGGGGCGCTGAGGACCCTATTTCATTTTACACCCCAAGGGTGTTCACGGTTCACCACTTGAATCTCTGTATTATATCTGTAGTATTAATCAAAGAGTTGTCATTGTCAGTATGAACATTACTAACAGTACCCTGTATGGTCCAGATGAGGAAGAGGGCGAGGAGTGCGCGCGGCTGCGTTGCGAGACGTTCGACATCGAGCGCGTGCTGCAGCAGGGCGCGCACCTCATGGGCTCCGAGGGGCACGAGTACGACGTTGATGATGAGGGGCTCTCCATAGCAGGTACTGTGCAGTCAGCATTACTCTGTCTGGCATATCAAGATATATAGTTATCATCATAGTAGGGTGTAAGGGCTCCACCATTCTTGAACTCAAGTCTTAAAGAAAGCTAGGTTTTTTACCACCTACTTTAATCAGAGTGGTAGGTTTTTTAGCCCTTGACTGACTTAGCTATCAATCTCCTTTCTAAATATTGAAAATCCAAGCTTGTTACAAATAACATAAAAGTCTTACAGTAACTTAAAATTATAGTCATTAAAATTGCAGATCCAATAAGTAATGTTTACACAGCCGATATAAAATAAAAGCTGATTATAACCAGTATTTCATTATCAGTGTTCGAACTGCGTAGCGCAAGTTGATAGCGTTGCATGTTTCTAAAAATAAATGATTGTTTAAAATTATTTAAAATATAAAAAAAAAACCAGCGGTTTTACAGCGCCCACACGCGATCATGTTCTTTTGTTTACAAGTTAGTAGCAATGATACGATTATACTTATCAAAGTGCCATTTTTGCAGATAGATTTTTTTTGTGTTTAGTTACAAACATGTTTAATTTAAAAAAAATGTCACTTGCATATTTAGTTATAGTCTCTCCAGTGGTCAATCGTAGTAAAATTATAAAACTCGTGACTCAAAGGGCTATAATAGCTTCCCGCCCCAGTATACTGTGGGTATCTTCAAGACGAGATTGAGTAGGCTTTTGCTAGGATAATGCGTTCACCATGTTTGACTTCTATGTGACTATCAGGTGGGAATTTGAGTAAAATATATTGATTTTTATTCTGATTCCATTTCTTTTATTGATAATCCTTATCGTCAATAACTATATTAGCTAAGCTATGTCAGAACAAGAAAATCAGTTGACAGGAGAAAAACACCCTAACTTTAGTTAAATAAATGTGTTCTCTTTCTTTCTTGTAATCATGCTGAACGTTATAGACGTCAAAGAACGGCTGACTCGTCAGAAGCAGCAGCTGAACTCCCGGTTCGGTCTGGACGTGGCGGCCACGCTCGGCATGGACCTGTCCGCCGTGTACACCACCGAGGACCTGTGCACCGGCGGGTCCGTCTGCGTCGACACCACCAGGGTGAGATGTTGATCAACAATAATGTACAAGTTCTACAAGAGTGCTTCTAAGATTCGATGTCGTTTTCCCGATTGCTCATTACGTTGGCTTCTGGGCACGAGTTGAGGAGGCCTACATACTCCACCACGTTGCTCCAGAGTCGACTGGTGGAGGGGTTACTGGCCAACCCAGGTGTCGGAAGTTTTTATAAGGCCCTCTAGGCTTCTGATATGGCTTGATGACTATTATCTTACAATAAAAACCGGGACCGACCGCTTTTCGTGTCCTTCGAAGCACAGAAACGCTCAAGAATTTTTGCCACTAGCGATCACCCATCCAGCAACTGACTGCGCCCGTTGTTGCTTTAATTTTTCGATCACTTAGTATCGTCACAAGCCGCGGGGCTATGAGGTACAATATATTGACGCCTAATGTTTCCACAGAGACCGGTCGCTGAGCTGATGTCGTGCAAGCTGAGCTCGCGCGAGATGAACCTGGCGAAGCGCAAGGCTCGCCTCGCGTTCAGCAAGCAGAAGTCGCGCGACTGCGAGGACGGGCCGTCCGCGCCGCCCACGCCGCCCGCGCCGCTCGAGCCCGACCGGAAGAAGATCAAGCTAGAGACCAATGAGGAGTATCTGGGTGAGTATGACATTGTAGTCATTCACATAAATAAGGGACAGAGCCATCGCGTGTTAAAAAACGTAGCACTTTAATTAGGACCAATGCTCAGTAGGTAAGGTACACATTATTCAGTATGGCGACGCTGATCTCACTAGAGAGGGAGAGAGAGAGACAAAGAGACGGCGCTACGTTTTGCTTGTATGAAGAATATTTTTCTGAATGTTTATTTATATATTTATTTAATCGTTTATTAGGCAACCCAACAGATGTTCCGTCAAGCCTATCCATCCTTTTGAAATGATTCACTGTAGTAAATTAATATTTTGCTATCTGACTCCGTTATGATGCGAATCTTATGTGGATGACGCGTGGGAAACTTGTCGGCAAGCTATCCGAAAATAATATCCCTTTTTTTTTATTAGGCCCAATATTATGAACAAATCTGAAAACATTTTAAGATATGTTGTTCTCACGGCTCGGCGGTTAGCAGAACAGTGTTCGTCGCCAGCTCTCAAATAATCATCTCTCTATCGAGGCGTTATCCGGTGTTGATGACGCTTGCGGCTATTTGTCTAAACAGCTCTCATAATTATTGACCTTTACACATTAAAACTAATTAATATATATTTCTCCTTTCATATAATTAGCATAATTTATTACGGGGAAAAAAATTCTTGTTCGTGGTTTGGAGTCGTATCATTGCAACAATGAAACTATGCGCCGGCCGCGCCGCGTAAGTTAAGGTTACAATGCTTTGTTTAAGCTAAAATGCATAACTTTCTCGGATTGTCACTATTCCATTGAAAGAAACGTTCGTGTGTAAACAATGCGTTTGTCGCGCTGTGTGTTGTACTCGTTTGAAATACCATTGTGTGTGACGACACTAAATAAGTGTATGCGTATTGTAGTTTATGCTTTTTATTTTTTAAAGCCAATTTATGATATGAGGTATGTTGCGGTAATGACCTTGAATTTGTTTTTAATAATAAGGAAAATTATACTTACTACGACGCATTGAAATGTATGCAAAAGCAGACATGATTAGACTCGGAAATGTAAAAATATAGATAAGACAAAAAATATAATAGACCGAATTTGCAGTACCTATCGCGAATGTAAAAGCCGTGAACAGATAGAGTTGACGCTTTCATAATGCGGTTCTCATAGCATAGATTTTCGTACAAATGTCTCTATCCTTAAGAGTTTTGGTATCTTTATCTTCATTTTCTAGCGTTTGCACGCACCTTTTCTTGTTATATTCTGTACAGAGTGGCTTAGCCTGCGCCTCCGGTATAATAAATATCCTACATCCTTTTTCAGACAATAGTCTACCTGTATGCAAATTTTCACGAAAATCCGTTCAGTACTTTTCAAATCAAATTAAATAGTTTGTTTTTGTGCGTGGAAGAGTAACAAACATTCTCACAAACTTTCTCATTTTGAAAACACATTTATTATATTTAGATAGACCCTGGATTAACACATAGGCTACTTTTTATCCTGGAAAAGTTCAGAGTTCCCGCGGGCTTTGTAAAAATTTCGTTTCGAAACCCCTACCGCAGGCAAAAGTTAGTAATGAATAATTTCCACCAGTGGAAAGCAAGTGGGCGGTGCCGGAGCGCAGCGGCGCGTGGAGCTGCGCGGGCGCGGGCGGGGTGGGGGCGGGGGCGGGGGCGCGCTGGCCGCTGGAGGGCTGGGCGGGCGCGCTACAGGCGCAGCTGTTCAGCGGCGCGTGGGAGGCGCGCCACGGGGCCGCCGGCGCGCTGCGCGAGCTGCTCAAGGCGCCCGTCGTCACCGGTGCTGCCAAGAGGCCCAGTATGAGTAAGGAACAGGTGCGTTTATTGCTTGTGATATAAAGGTATATAAGGTATAAATGTCTAATGCTAAAGCATCCACAAATAGGCAAGACAAAACAGTAATGTACTTTTCTCCTCTGTACAACTTTCGTTGTTATTTATAAAGCACGCGTGGTATGATTGTTTGCCAAAATCGTTCTTAGTTAAAAATTAATTAAGAGGTGTGGCGAAACAAAGGTAATTACTAATTAGTAAACCGTATATTTACCGTAAAAACCATTGTATATTTTGGTGTTTCTTATAAAGTTACACTGTCTACACAGTGTTTATTGTACATGTTTAGATGGAAGATGCGCATCAGGAGTGGCTCGAAGACATGGCTTTAAGATTACTCTGCGTCCTGGCCTTGGATCGATTCGGGGACTTCGTTTCAGATCAGGTATGTCCACTATAGCTACTTTTAAGAAAAGGCAAAAATTTTGCTATAATATGATTAGTTTTATGTATCAATTCACCTGATGTACTCTTGACCACATCGCCAAATCGTAAAATTACACTTCGACACACAAGAATATGAAACATTTTAAAATACTATGCTCCCGTTCATGTTGCCATTTCTATATTTTAAATCTGGTAATGCAAGGGATGGTTTATTAAAAAGCAAGCATTCAATCGATCCATAGCCTCTTTTGACGTGAGTGTTGGTGTCAGGTGGTGGCGCCGGTGCGGGAGACGTGCGCGCAGACGCTGGGCGTGGCGCTGGCGCGGCTGCGCGGCGAGCGCGTGCGGCTGGTCGCGCGGGAGCTGGCGGCGCTCGCGCGGCAGCCGCAGTGGGAGGCGCGGCACGGCGCGCTGCTCGCCTTCAAGTACTTGCTGGCGGCCCGACAGGTCGGTGTTGTTTAGTTTTTGGATCCTCGACGCAAAATGAGGGGTTATAAGTGTGATGTGTCTGTATACCTGTCTGGCATCGTAGCTCTTAAAGGAATGAATCTATAGTGATGCGATGTTTTTTGAAAGCTGATGATTCTTAATTATGTTTAGTATTAATAAAATCATCGAGGTATTTTTTTTTTGTATGTTAACTGTTTACTCTCTTGCATATTATAAAATTTTAACACTTATAGGACAAACACGTATCAGTTGATAACTGTGACTATAATCATTATTTAAAAGGTAACGTTCTCCAGGACGTAGCGATAGAGAGCGGCGTGTTGGAACAGCTAATAGGGGGTCTGGACGACCCCGCGGAGGACGTGTCGGGGGTGGCGGCGGGCGCGCTGGCCCCCGCGGCGGGCGCGCTGGCGGCGGCGCGCGCGGGCTCGCTGCCGCGGCTGTGCGCGCGGCTGTGGCGGCTGCTGCGCGACCAGGACGAGCTGGCGGCCCCCGCGCACCAGTACATGGCGCTGCTCGCCGCGCTGATGGCGCTGCCCGCCGCGCACACGCTGCTCGGGTATGTAGTACAGTTCGGCCGCTGTATCTTGGCGCGTCTGAACTTCGCGCAGAAGGCTGCGCAGTAACGTAATTCGCCAATACTCGATACACGGTGTATTATGTCTCAGCATGTTCGTGTTGCTATCTCTGTCTTACATGCGCTAAAGTTCGCTATGCCTATGTTCAGACGCGCCAAGATACAGCGGCCGTACTGTACGTATCGTGCGTGCGTACGCGTCCGAACGTGTACGTAATGTTAGACGGCAGTATCGGAAGCTCTTATAAAACACCAACTTTAACGTCCTGAATTTGACTTCAAGAGAAATACTTTTACAAAATTATTTCCCATTTTTATTTAATGTAGCCCAAGCGCAGTCAAAGTGCGGTAGTATGCAGTCCAACGCCTAGAACCAAAAGCACTCATTCTTGAAAGAATCTTTGTGTTTACGAAAACATTAATGCATAAGTGGATTGACAAAATACCCACTTGAACAAATTATTTTCAATTTTATTTTATTTAAAAGGCTGGCATTACCAACAACTAACCTGGATTAATACAAACATATTATAAGAATCATTGTTATTCCTTATTCATCATTTCAGACCTGTGGACCTAGTCGACGTGCTGCCTCGTCTCTGGCCGTACCTGGACCACTCGACCAGTTCGGTCCGTAAAGCAACCCTCCAAACGCTGCGGACATTGACTCGGCCGCTAGTCAACCCGGAGAAGCCGACCAACGGAGAAACTAACGGTGGTGGAGAAGATAAGAAGAACGGACTGAACAAGGAAGACGATAGCCAGTACCTGAACTGGACCCCCGAGCTGCTGCAAGAGGCTATGAGACACATATACCAGCGGGTGCTGTTTGAACACGTGCATGAGATACAGGAGATTGCTCTACAGGTGAATTAACCTATTATTTAACAGGACACACTATCACAGATTACATAATAGTACAACGACAAGCACGATAGCACATAAGGAATTATAAAACGTGCGCTAGCAATCCAAAACAACTCCAGTGAATGCTGTGCGCCTAGTATCACGCACATTCATCATGTCTTCATCGTGTAAAAATTTTACTCTCATAATTTTTACCATACCCATAAGCATATGGAAACAGCGGTTACGAGAGAAGAGGTGTTGCCTTTCCTGACGAAGCATTACCTTTGCATAAGATTTGACCGTCATGACGTATATGTATGTGTGTGTGTGTGTGTGTGCAGGTGTGGCGCAACATGGTGCGTCACGCGCGGCTGGGCACCGTGCTGGTGGCGGCGTGCCCCGCGCTGGCCGCGTGGCTGTGTCTGGCCATGCAGCCCGCGCGCCTGCCCGCCGACTCCGCGCTGCTGCTGCACGTGCCCGCTAAGGTACACTACACTTTATTGTACACTCAGCAAAATAATTTGGTCAGCAGGGCATGGTTCTAAAACCTTCTATAGTGTTTAATATTACTTATTGTTTACGTTATTAGTACGAGTAAAGATTTATCATATCTTACGTATACAGGTAACATTTAACATTGATAATAACACAAACATTTGTAATATTAATAATTACAGAAGGTTTTAGAATCATGCTCTGCATACCTAATTCTTTTGCCGACTGTACAAACATGGTGTAAACAATAGACGATAGGTGGCCTTGTCACTAAGATAGGTCTTTTCCACTCAACCTAAGATAGAGGAATAAAATGTGTATGAAGGGTGGATGGTGCACAAATAAACAGATAGTGGTACGAAACATACGCCCCACTAGAAATGCATTATCAAATCAAATGATTAGTTCATGTAGGTATTATGTGACACTTATGAACGACTTGATTTTACCACCATTTCGGAAAAGTGATTTGGTATGGATATTAAATATTTAAATGCAATATTAAATAAAATGTATGTTAACATAAGACTATAAATAATGAAGCAGACATGACCTTATCCAACAATGCGGCAGGCACGCTGTTACAACAATTAATATTGCGTCATTATTGAGTCAACATGATCGAGCACATTAATGGACTCGGGGTCAATATTGTTTTAATTTGTACTGAACTATTTATACTTCGTCTGGCAACTGCTTAAATAGAACTGCTTCACCTGGCTACTTTTTGTACAACCTATGTTATTTTATTCTCGAATAGGTTTCTTTCTAGGGCATTTTCATTGACATATACTGTCTGGCTTCAATTCTTGAAAGGACACTAGAGAGCACGGGCCTCCTCCATATCTGCGGAGGCCTAGAGCATGCCCTTTCACGCTGCTCCACTGCGGATTGGTGGAGGAGTTAGTATTCAACTCAAGTGTTGGAAGTTGTAATACCGCCCGAGCGTGCGACATGCCTTTATTTATGGTAATAGCCGGCAAACGAGCTGATGATCCACCTGATGGTAAGTGGTTATCATCGCCCATGGACATTAGCAACACCAAAGGCATTATTGATGCGTTGCCAGCTAAGAAAGAGAAGAAAAAGAAAGAAAGAACTGGCTCTCTAGCCTAAAAGGCTTGACGATAACAACCGACACAGACTGCTTACACTATAACATGAATATTCCAGGAGCGACGCACGCGCACCAACTCGCAATCCCCCGAACGGAGTGTCCCGGGCGCGCCGATCGTGGGGGCGGGGCCTGCGGGCCAGGGGGCGGAGCTCCGCGCCAGTCAGAAGTGGTACATCGGTGGCAGCGAGTCCCAGCCCTGCGCCGTGCGCGACCGCAATGTGACGCGCGCGCGGTGCCTCGCCGCAGACATACTGGGTTAGTATTAGTAGTTGTTATGATTACTAAATTCAAAATCATTTATTCATATTGGTATCATTTATACACTTATACAAGTCATTTTTAATCAACCAACTTTTCGCAAAGGTGTTTTGTCATGGAGGAGAAGAAAAGTCATAACGAAACTCCTCATCACATCTTTTAAAAATAAACATACATTGGTATATTTATTTCAAAAAATATCAATTGGTTGCAGAGCTGGTCATTTCCATGCGTCTTTGTCATTTAAGTACTGTAGTGAGTACATTTAGTAACCTTTGCCTAAAAGTTGAGATTTTACATGTTTCTTAAACAATTGCACTGGCAAGTCACTAGGTTGTACAACTTGTGAAACACACGCTAGAGGGTTTGAGTATTGATCGGTACAATTGTATTTGGCAAACAAATTCTAATAAATATCAAGTATTACTCGTGTCGTGTGTCTCTGTCAGTTTATGAGCTTTAAAGATAGCTAATGTGCAAGATTCGTAATTGGTAGAATACATAGCCTTCATATAAGCAGTAGGACAGAAATGTCTTATATTTTCATAAGTATATGTTTGTCTATAGGATACCTGTCGTGCTACCTAGTCCAGCCGGCCCCCGGCATCGACTATAAGGCAGAAGATGAGAGTCCTATTGACTGTTATGTAAAAGTAAGTAAATAAGGTAATGTGTATTTTTGTGGTTCAGACATTCTAATAAATTCTGACTTCTGAAGTAGAAACCCCAACGAAAACAGAGGTTAATGGTAGTAGTAGTAGTAGAGAGCTTGTATCACGTAATTTGATAGGTTCCGTTATTAGTTATTTATATTTTTATGTTTATTTAATTTCACGTATTATATTAGTTTTTATGCGTTTAATGTCATTATCGAACTACACGAATTAGGGTCGCCCTGAAAATCAGCGGTCGTGGCTTGCTGCGGCCAGTGCTGAGTGTGGCCCCATTTCGTCAAGTTCTTACTGCTATTCAACATTTTTCTTTTTATAAGTATAGTGTAAGATATTATATTGCTTATTTGTACTGCAGTGTTAACTTGAAGAAATAAATTCTATTCTATTCTATTCTAACTAACAACTTTATTCTATTTTATATACAGTAAAGTAATTAGTGGTTCTCTATTATTATGGTTACTCTATTGCGTGAAACACAGAAATACCGAATAAACTCTAGTGCCGCAACTCAGTCACTAAGGGTTACTTAAATCGCTCCTTAGTACAGAATTTGTATGGTGATTATTTATTAAGGAGCGATTAAAGTACCATTAGTGACTCATGAGTTGGCGCGTAGATCCTTATATTGTAGTCATTTACTACAGATGCTTCCCAAACTATAGTGCGTTTCACTTAAGAGTTCCCTTCACTACGTTCCCTCTCACGTAAGAGGAGGAACTCTTATGTCGCCTTTACATCAGTCAGTTTTATTCGCGTAAGCAATTTACGTAATTAACTAACCGTAAATTTACAAATGTAAATACATTTTGGAAGTAGCTTATCGTAATTTCTCAATACTTATGTATACTGCGGAAAGTTACTTACATTTTTACGGAAGCAACTTACAAGTGTGACTGCGGCCTTACGTGTAACGAACTATAAGCATTGAACAGAGTATCCATAGAGTACAACAACGAGTAAGCGGCCAACTCAGTCCTACTGACCTACTAATTTTGTGAAAGTTATTCTTTCAAGAAAAAACTACTGGCCGAATCTTCATGAAATTTAGCGTTAGGTAGACCATGATCTTGAATAACATGCATAGTCTCGACGCCAAGTAGGAAGAATTTCGTACATTGATCTGCTATTACCTGTCTCTGTCACTCCCGCGTAAATATAATGCGTCTCGCTCGCACAGTGCAATGGCCGCCGTTCTATGCGAGCGAGAGCATTATATTTACGCGGGAGTGACAGAGACAGGTAATAACAGGTCAATGTACGAATTTCTTCCTGCTTCGCGTCCCGACTATATAGTAGTTATTTAGACTATAGAGTAATTATTTACCCAGAGAACGCTAGTTGTAACCGAACATTGTGAACAGGTGATGGTGGCGTACCTGCGCTCGGGCAGCGCGCTGCAGCGGCTGGTGGCCAGCCTCGTGGTGTCGTCGTGGGCGCGCCACACGCTGCACCACAACATGTACCCGCCCAGTATACACGCCGCGAGGGACGAGGACGGCGCGCAGGTTAGTGTACATGACAGAGCAATCAACTCCCGACCATGGAGCATAGAAGGTAGAAGGAGGGCCATCTCTGTGTATGAAAAGTGTCCGTAAAAACGCGTCTAGTTACGGGTGGCGCTGCGGTGCGGTCTACAACAGTTATGTTCGAATATCTATATATCAGACACTAGCGCCATTCTGAAATAACCATTATTGGAACCTCTATTTTCAGTAAACAGCTGTACATTTTTTCTACTTTCCGTCAATGCTCCCGACGAAAAAAGAGGGGGTTGATGGATGGATGGACTTTCAATTGTTAATTTTCACTATATTTTACCTTGGCATAAGCTGCTGTCAGCAATCTTGCCTATAAGAATGTAGCATTCTATTGGTGAATGAATTTTCAAAATCGATCCTGTAGTTTTTGAGCCTATTTAGTACGAACAATCATACAAGAAAACACATATCCTCTTTAATAAATGCAGATGTATTGGTTTGTACGTGTATGTATGTGTGTGTGTCAGGAGGCGTGTGAGGACATCTCGCAGCTGGCGCCGCCGCTGCTGACGAGCACGCTGCACGCGGCGCTCAACCAGTCGCTCTACTACGACGAGGTCGCGCTCAACTGCAATAGGTGAATATCCTGGAATGTATCATCACATTTAACAATATAAATTAAACGATTTAATATTTACTAATCTAAAAAATGTTTGTATGGATGTCCTTTATAGACTCTGAAACCATCCAACCGATATGCCCCAAAATGGTTTCTTTTGAAGTCAGTAATAAGAAAGTGGTTTGAGACCACTAAAACTGCATCAGACACATTGGGTCCATTCATGACGTCGATTTTCGACTATTCCCATACACAATTTTTTGCGTAGTAGCACACGCCGGGTATCCACTAGTATATATTTTGATAAAAATTTCATGAATTACGTTTATACATTACATAATATTACAAAAACAGGTTACTACAGGAGGCTCGCGACCTGCTGGCCATGATGAAGCACTACAAGCTGCCGATGGACGGCGAGGAGTTCAACAACATACTGCGGCTAGAACAAGTGAGTGTTTCTATCAGCTCCATTGATTGTCACCTTGTTTATAAAGTTTACCCTGATTCCATTGTTATGTTTCAAAACTCGATTCCAATTTGCGGCATGTATAATCTAAATTTTACTAACAAAAAATAACCGACTTCAAAGTCTCAAAAACTACTTGTCAGATCTCAGAGATTAAAAAAAGAATCATCGAAATCGGTTGGCGTGATATTGAGTTATTCGTCAATTTGTCGCGCAAATCTTAACACAAATTTACGACTTATGTGGTTTTCTCATGGATGCCATTGTCAGATCTCAATAAAATTTATGTGGGACCACATGACAGCCACCAGCTTTCGATTAAAAAAAGAATCATCAAAATCGGTTCGCCCAGTCCAAAGTTCTGAGGTAACAAACATAAAAAAAAATACAGTCGGATTGAGAACCTCCTCCTTTTTTTGAAGTCGGTTAAAAATATACATTAAATAAATACCTTCCATGCACGGATAATCATTTTCATTATATGAATCCTATCCATCAATCATGAATCATATCCTATCTTTCAAGTTGGATCAAACTGCACACGGTGTGCAAATTTGATTAAAATCGGCTAAGTAGTTTAGGAATCCATCGCGGACAAACAACGTGACACGTAATGTACAGGACAAGCCCTACACAATTATATTATGTATATCTTATCAAAAGTGCAGCGCTTGCACATCAGCGCGCTTACGCGTTTTGTATCAACTTTATATCAAATAAATCAGTGTATAAGCAGCACTCGCCGCGGGATGTTTTATTTATCATCTAACAACCCGTACATAAAGTTTTTGGTCCTTCGAGCCGGATTTGAACCAGCGACCTATGGATTTATATATATTTAGGTGTATGAGATAAGGGATAACGATATGCAAGATAGTAATATGGTGGTGTTGGCACCAGGTGGTGCACATGACGTCGGTGAGCCAGCCGCTGGTGGCGGGGCTGAAGTCGAAGCGCGTGGCGCAGACGCTGGAGGAGCGGCGGCGCGCGCTGCAGCTCGCCGTCGCGCAGTGCTGCGGCGAGCAGGCCACGCTGCATGTCTCGTGAGTACACAGTACACACCTCTACTGTTATGTCTGTGGCCAGTATTAGCTGGACTCCCGCTTGTCATTACCATGGCTAGTGTTAGATGGATTACGAGCCCAATCTTATACATACCTGCGTATTAGAACTTAATCTAAACTTAATTATGATGGATGTCTTCAAGAAAAGAGTGAATAGGCTTTTATTAAGTTAGTGCGCTCACCATCCTGGACCACATCTCCACTTACCATCAGGTGGGATCGTGGACAAGCATTAACTTATTGTAAGTAAAAAAAAATCACTTGCTTTGTTAATGTGAAATATCGCTGAAAAGAAATACAGGCTACCCGCATTTAACCAGCGTGATATCCATGAACAATTCATGAAAGCCGGGACCGACAGCTTTACGCGCCCTCCGAAGCACGGAAGCGTTCAAGAAACTTTTACCTTAACAAGCCACTGAGGTATGATCGATAGTAAGCAAGGATTGCCATGATATTCAAGTAATTTAATAAAACACTTTCCTTATAGGGTACAGGCAGCGTTAGGCGGCGCGTGCGCGAACCTGCACTCGCTCCCAGAGCGACTGAACCCAGTGATCCGGCCGCTGATGGAGAGCATCAAGAAGGAGGGCTCGGAGGAGCTGCAGGCGCACTCGGCCGACACCCTCGCCGTGCTGATGGGGCAGCTGGTGACCAGGGAGCCCTGCCCCAATAACAAAGTGCTCGTCAATCTCAAGGCGTTTCTCAGGTTAGTGTGAGAATGTAATGGACGAGGGATTGAGTAGAGTTGAGGTGCGTTAATCTTCTTTAATCGATCTCTCATTACCGAGGATCGTGGTCACTGAGAACCCTTATAGACAATCTGTCTCCATCGGTTCCGGTCTGAAGTAGCCTTCACCGCATGATAGGGAGCCAAAAAGTTGAAATTAGTGTGACGCAATTTATGGATGGCCCCTAAAAAGGATTTATGTTGTAATAGCTGCCCGGACAAACTTCGTTCTGTCAAAAGTTATTTTTTATTTTGAGAGGTAAGCTATCGTATCTTTCAAGTTGGATCCAAATTTGAATAAAGTCGGTTAAGTAGTTTAGGGAGTCCATCGCGGACAAACACGTGACACGTAATTTATATATCTTAAGATTGTAATGTGTTATACGGTGTGGGTGTAGATGCGACCCGGAGTACACGCCGCGCGTGTCGCTGGAGAGCAGCGAGGACGCGGACTCGGGCAGCGGCGACAGCGGCGGCGAGGGCAGGCCGCCCGGCGCCGCACACTGTCAGTCGCCTGCGCGTGAGTTGCATGCCGTTTGCGTTTTGGTTGCCGCTACCTTACATACTATACAATAGGCATGATGACAGATTTTTAAATACTGTTCTATATTGTTGGGAAATATATTATAATTACAACGTATGTATATCATATTTCCGCAAAAAAATAAGGTTTAGTATAAAATAAATACATTTCAATTTACAAGTTTAAAATTCGCACCAAAACGCTTCAAAGTGTCATGGTGTGGTTGTGACGTCAGTCCTCAGGAAAATAATAAACAAGAGATCATTATTAGTATGGTGATATTCATTTGTTTTAAGAAGTGTGACGTAATTCGCGCTAATTGAGACTGACTGGCGTTCAAGCAAACACGGCTTGCCGTATTTTGCAGTTTTATTTTATTAAAAATATTGTTAATCTCGCTCATAATAATACGATAAATGCGTGTTTTGTAATCCATTGATAGGGCTTCATTAAATAAATACATAATTTTAGTGATTTTTACTTACTGTCATCATGCCCATTATACATGTACAAAATTTACGTTTAAAATTAAATTCTGATTACGAAATCGTGTTTGGAAAAGTAAGTAATTAAAAATGCTGATTCAGGATGTCAAATGAAAGTGATACAAATCATGACATCTTTCAAAATCTGTGTAACAATCACCAACATACGATCAAGAATTGCTTTGAACGATACCTCGCACTCCGTATGTAAGTTTGTGCCCCCACATGTATTATTAGACTTAGATAAAATTTAATTAAAAGTTTTGTTTTCAATATCACAATAACAATATTATTAAACGGAGTTCAGTATTTGAAACCTATTTCTCCAATTCACTTTGCTTTTTACTATTATTTTACTTTAATATTATGAATTTCTTTATTAATAGAAAAGGCGAAACACGATGCGATGCACGATATTATTATATTTATTTTTGATTTTGTGGCTTATGTTTGATGTTTTGAATGGAGTGTTTTAAGCATGTTACATAGCATTTTGTAGTTAAAAAAATACTTTTTTTAATTAGCAGCACATTCCACGTAAAACATAATAAATTGACGACCCTGTAGCCTAGTTGGTAGCGACACTGCATGCGAAGCGAAGGGTCCCGGGTTCGATTCCCGGCCGGGGCAGATGTTTATGTGACAGATAATTATTTGTACCCGGGTATTGAGTGTTATTGTGATGTGTTATATGTGTCGTCCATGCCACCCGCGACTCAGGTAAAAACCTACTGCGGGGGTATGAGTGTGGAAACGTTTATTTATTTGCTAGCTTTTCCCCGCGGCTTCGCCCGCGGTAGAGATCGATTTTTTACAAATCCCACGGGAACCCTGAATTTTTCCAAGATAAAAAGTATCCTATGTTATTTCTAATACCTCCAAGAATATGTGTACAAAGTTTCATGATGATCGGTTAGGTAGTTTTCGCGTGAAAGCGTAACAAAAAAAAATTAAATTCACATTTATAATTTTAGTATGATTGATTACATGACCGATCCACCGTCCATCCAGTGGACAAGCACGCGGGCATCCTGACGCTGGTGGCGGCGCAGAAGTCAGCCGAGCGCGTGGTGCCGCGCCGCGGGCGGCCGCGCGCCGCGCCCGCGCCCGCGCACGACCTGGCGCTCGACACGCTGCTGGGGGAGGAGGACGAGGTGGGTGCCGACTGCCGCGCCATGTCGACGCTTGAAAGGCAAAAATTACCATGCGAAATGTTGGAAACTTTGCACTAGAGCATTTTAAAGTTTTTAATTTTAGAAAAAAAAAATCGTAGAAAATCGCTGAAATTTTTTAAGTTACCAAGCGACAACAAAACTCTTCCTAGCATCAATCAATCATATGATCAGTCGACGCAGAATTTTTGTTAATTTAGTGATGTTTATAGTTCAATATCGCCCAACATGTCGCTTGGTAATTTTTGCTTTTCAAGCGTCGTCGATGTGGTTAGAAACAGCCGGCACACGAGCTGACTGTCCACATGGTGGTAAGTGGCTAGCGTCTTCCTTGGACATCAGCTACATCAAAGACATCACTGATGCGATGCCGGCCAGGAAATAGAGAATAAAAGCAAAATAAATAATTACGAGTATAATATAACCCACGTAGGACCGCCGTTTGAAGGGTCCTGGGTTCGATTCACAGTCAGTTTGAATGATAAGTTTGAATTTCTGACTTTGGGCATACGTGGTGTTGTTCATGGTATCTATGACTTAGGTAATCGTAGTTGAACTGAGGAAGGCTATAAGTGTGTCGGGTTCACCACCGTTTATTTCTCATCTCACTCGTCAAATATGAAGTAGTCACAGATGTAACCGCTGTCCAGGGCCGCAAGTTGCTGAGGATCCAGCGGCGCGGCGCCACCCTGGCGCTGACCAGCCTCGCGCGGTACTGCGGCGACCAGCTGCCCGACAAGCTGCCCAAGCTGTGGGAGTTCATCACGCAGCCCTTCGAACACGTCATGACTGATGAAGGTCAGTTGGTGGTTAACCATCATTGTTAAAATCCAACATTTTTCTTAAGTTTGCAGTATGTTATTACTTCGCAGAATTCGATCCTTATTAGCGACACTATCGAATGTTGAAATAATGCAGGTTATTTTTTTAAATCAACGGGTTCGATTCCTGGCTAGAACTATTGCTTTTTGACAGATTTAATGATGCAGTTTTAGTTTTCATTAAAATCTAGATTCAGATTTGCCCGCGTGGATTTCGGTCAATTTACATAAAACAATAATGAATTATACACCTCTAAACCTACTTCAGGAATCACACTATCTATTAATGAAAACCGTACCGTTTATCGGGTTTATACAGACAGATGCGGCCGGGGACCTTCAATTTATAATATGCATAGAAGTATGTCAAACAATCCTTTCATATATTTGTCCATGTGTTGTAACAAACAAACGGTCCCCAGAGCTGTCGAGCCAGCAGCCGGAAGCGGCCGAGGAGCTGATCTCCCGGCTGCAGGTGGTGGAGGCGGTGTGCGGCGAGGTGGGCGGCGCGCTGTGGCCGCGGCTGGCGGGGGGCGCGCGCGCGTGCGCCGCGCTCACCCGCGCGCACTACACCGCGCTGCGGCACATGGCGGCGCGCGCGCTGGCCGGCCTCGCGCGCCGCGACCCCGCCGCCATCATGCAGATTGTTGTTGATGAGGTTTGTTGTTAGTACACTGCTAGTGTGTTTTGTAGTGATTCAAGGCAAGATTGAATCGGCTTTTACTAAGTTAGTGCGTCTTACCACCCATTACTATATCGCCGCTTACCATCAGGTGGGATTGTAGTCAAGCGTTAACATTTGTTGGAACAAACACAGACTTTTTAGCCGTTGATTATGCAATCCACTTGAGGATTGTGGATAGTAAGAATATTGAGAACATAGAATTCATTTTCAAACACAATTGGATAAATTACAAAAAAAAATTGTTAGTAAATGTGTATGTACGAAATGTAAACACAACTACCACACTGCCTGTATTCACATACATACATACATACATATAAATCACGCCTCTTTCCCGTAGGGGTAGGCAGAGACCACTTCTTTCCACTTGCTAAGATCCTTACATACTTCTTTCGCTTCATCCACTTTCATTATTCCTTTCACATCACTTTAAATCTGGCAACATGTTATAGCGGTCGTATAACTAACTACGCTTATATCTGTAATATATTAAGTGATGTGTGTAGTTGATCGAGTCGCTGGAGCACGGCAGCGAGCGCGTGCGGTGCGGCGCGGCGGAGGGCGTGGCGCGCGCCGTGGACGCGCTGCAGCTGCGGCTCGTGCCCTACATCGTGCTGCTCGTCGTGCCGCTGCTCGGTAACTGACACACACACGCACACACACATACACACACTGACACGGTTCTTAACGCACACATTAGTATTCAGTGTGAGTAACTTAGATATAGGAAGACTAATTATTTAAGTCAGATACAAGTTTATCACTTTTTCGTAAAAATTAGGGGCACTTTCTGGGAATGTTTGGGAATAATGGTACTCTTAGCTTATGTTACTGTATATCAGCCGATAATCGGTATCAAAACACTTTAGTGAGCAAGTATTAAGGGGGAAATGAAATGACCGTGAACCGTATCATCCTCAGGCCGCATGAGCGACCCGTGCCCCGCCGTCCGTCAGATGTGCACGCGGTGCTTCGCGACCCTCATCCAGCTGATGCCACTGGACGGGGTGGAGCCCGCGCTGCCCGCCGGGCTGCCCCCCGCGCTGGCGGAGCGCCGCCGCCGCGACCGCCGCTTCCTGGACCAGCTGTTCAACCCGCGGAACATACAGGACTACCGCCCGCCCGTGCCGGTTGCGGCTGAGCTGCGGTCGTATCAGCAGGTAGGATTTTTTGGGATTAATTTGTCGTCAGAAAACGATTTTGATTTAAACCACCATGAATCATAAACACAATTAGAATGAAATAAAATCGTATTCACACAAAATGAAATGATGCCTACAATAGATAATACATT
The DNA here is from genome assembly GCA_911387775.1 of Thymelicus sylvestris. NCBI lineage: Eukaryota > Metazoa > Arthropoda > Insecta > Lepidoptera > Hesperiidae > Thymelicus > Thymelicus sylvestris. The sequence continues at coordinate 14,585,745 of OU426895.1, forward strand.
CGATGGGTATTCGACATTCATTTTGGTCCTTCGAGAACCCTACATTTTGGTCCTTCGAGTCCTTCACAAGTCCTAAAATTAATAAAGTTTCCAATCCTCTCTTGGCAGGCGGGTGTGAACTGGCTGCGGTTCCTGCACGAGTACCGGCTGCACGGCGTGCTGTGCGACGACATGGGGCTGGGCAAGACGCTGCAGTCCATCGTGGTGGTGGCCGGCTCGCACGCCGAGCGCGACGCCGCGCGCGCTCCCGCCGCGCCCGCCGCGCCCTCGCTCGTCGTCTGCCCGCCCACGCTCACTGGTAATGTTGTAATGTTGCTTAACAACAATATATTATTATTGTTCCTTCACTTACAAACACTTATTGTGTACAATGTATTTTATACATTCAACTAGCTGCCCGGACAGACTTCGTTCTGTCAAAAGTTTTTTTTTTATTTTGAGATGTAACCTATCCTATCTTTCAAGTTGGATCAAAGTGCACATGGTGTGCAAATTTGATTAAAATCAGTTAAGTAGTTTAGGAGTCCATCGCGGACAAACAACGTGACATGTAATTTATATTATAATACTAGCTGCCCGGACAGACTTCGTTCTGTCAAAAGTTTTTTATTATTTTGAGATGTAAAGTATCCTATCTTTCAAGTTGGATCAAACTGCACACGGTGTGTAAATTTGGTTAAAATCGGTTCAGTAGTTTAGGAGTCCATCGCGGACAAACAACGTGACACGTAATTTATATATTATTATATTAAGATTAAGATATAGGGTAGTGCAAAAGTAGAGAGGCGGCCGTGAGTATGTCTAAATAAATATATAATGTTCGTGATTAAAACACGCGACCAAGCTGAATGCTGATTTATTTCAAATAAATGCTAAATGACCTGAGCTTTATCTACAAAATAAATTAATAATAAAATAATATACGTACAATTGATTACCATAGATTTCACATATCACATTGTGAAAAGAGATCCGTGCCCAGAAACCAGTAGTGTGAGTTGTGATATGAAGCTACAGCTACAGAAGAACTTTTTTCTCGGCAACATAGATGGAAATCTTAGTTCTTGCAACTAACAAGCGTGAATGGAACATACTTTATCTAATGTTTATTTATTAATCAAATTCTTAACCTAAAACATACGTTATTTCCAGGCCATTGGGTATTCGAAGTGAACAAGTTCATACCGACCAAGTTCCTGAACCCGTTACAATACGTGGGCCCGCCCGTAGAACGCGAACGTCTCCGCTCGCTCGTCAAGTACCACAACCTGATCGTGGCGTCGTACGACATCGTGCGGAATGATATCGACTTCTTCAGCTCTATCCAGTGGAACTACTGTATACTGGATGAAGGACATGTGATTAAAAACGGCAAGACGAAGGCGTTTAAGGCGATCAAACAACTCGTCGCCAACCATCGGTTGATACTGTCCGGGACGCCCATACAGGTGAGGCTGTGGAGTATTATTATTGGTATTATTATATGTTTCCGAGTCAGCCGCCAAATGACTCGTGTCGGTGTGTTCACGCTAGGGTCTCGAGAGCCAGTTCTTTCTTCCTTAATATTTGGCCAGCTACGCATTGGTTATGGATCGCCTTTGGTGTTCGATGTCCACTGGCATTAAAATTCCTTGATGTGTCGATGAACCCGCCACCCAAGTTATCGCTTAGTTTGTAACTGCATTCAAATGTCCACACCACCTTTAGCGCGCTAACATTGGCCACAACTGTATAACGTCAATCTGAACACGTTAGAACGCAGATGTAGCAGGAGCATAACGATAACTATAGCTATCTCTTTCTAACATGTGTATGGCTACTCCCCAGAACAACGTGTTGGAGCTGTGGTCGCTGTTCGACTTCCTGATGCCGGGGCTGCTGGGCACGGAGCGGCAGTTCACGGCGCGCTACTCGCGGCCCATCCTGGCCGCGCGCGACGTGAAGGCCACGCCGCACCAGCTGCAGGCCGGCGCGCTCGCGTGCGAGGCGCTGCATCGACAGGTGAACATTTACATTAAACCGTCGCTAGATATATTAATATAATATGTATATATATATAGCGCAACGCACACATAAACACTGTTCACATACAAGAAAAAATTAATTGATGGTACTTACTGATTCCATTTGATATTATGTTTCGAATCCGCAAACGGTGTTTGTGTGTGCGTTACTCGAACGCGCTTTTTCTATCTCTCTGGTGTTTTTAACCGACTTCAAAAAATGAGGAGGTTCTCAATTCGACTGGGTGAACCGATTTTGATGATTTTCGAAAACAGGTGCTTGTCATGTGGTCCCACATAAAGATAGTTTTTGAGTAATTTTGAAGTTGGTTATTTTTTGTTAGTAAAATTTAGATTGTATCTTCTTTATCGGACTACATGGCAACGACATTTTAAACTGTAGAGTGGTAGTATCACTTGAGTTATGAAGCTGTATCGTTGTATCGTCCAACGTAGAAATGGCCATACAGCGTCTGTTATTAATGTCTCTTCGCTATTTAATCACATTACGATATCTGAACCGCATTGTATCTGTGGCAGGTGCTACCGTTCCTGCTGCGGCGCGTGAAGGAAGACGTGCTCCGCGAGCTGCCGCCCAAGATGACGCAGGACTACTACTGCGAGCTGAGCCCGCTGCAGCGGCGGCTGTACGAGCACTTCTCGCGCGACCACCTGCCGCACGACCACACGCACGTCTTCCAGGTACAATACTACACTACTACACTGTTGTATGTATTAATAATCTGTGCAATTGATTATCTGTGGTCCCCCCACCTCACCTCTCTCTCTTCCGCTTGGTGTGTGTTCGCATACTTGTAGTGCTCCTTGTAATTTGCAAATTAAAAATAAAATATGTGAGTTTCTACAAAAAGGTGCATTTAATTTTGGAACCCACTGCCTCAAGAACCGAAACATATAACATACACCCTACATTAATAATGCCAGTTAGTTATGGCACACTCACACAGGTGTACTTATAGGTACTACGGTGCATCATACGCGGTACACCAGTATACCAGCACACCAGTACAATACGGCCGACGTATCTTGGCGCGTCTGAACTTCGCGCAGAAGGCTGCGCTGTAACATAATTTGGCAATGCTCGGTACACGGCGTATTATGTCTCAGTCACACGTTAGCATGTTCGTGTCGCTATTTCTGTTTTACATGCGCTAAAGTTCGCAATGCCTATGTTCGGACGCGCCAAGATACGTCGGCCGTACTGTACACCCTAAATGTGCTTCTTCTACTACTGAGAGATAACAGTGACCACGAAAATTAAAATCAAAACGACTTTGGCAAAGAGAGATCTGCCAGGCGAGGGGGTGTTGCCTGGGAGGCGGCCAAGCCCCGTCTGATCTAGTCTGTGCACCGCATGCAACCGATGCAGAAAACTTTGATAGCGTGATAGTGCGATGTCTCCCCTCCCCCTCCCTCTCCCCCTGTACAATGCTTCCTATCTCATTTTCTCCCACGTTAAATCTTATGAATTTATGTGTCTGTCTCACACAACAAGTCTTGAAACATGTTAAAGTATGTGTATGTATAATTGTTTGCATGTGTGCTCCCCAGGCGCTGTACTACCTGCAGAACGTGTGCAACCACCCGAAGCTGGTGCTGACGGCGGAGCACCCCGAGGCGGAGCGCGTGGCGCGCCAGCTGGCCGCGCAGCGCTCCTCGCTCGACGACATCGACCACGCCGCCAAGCTGCCCGCGCTCAAGTGAGTTCCCGCGGCTTTGTCCGGGTTTTACGGGATAATAAGTAGCCTATGTCTTTAAACAGATCATGGTGTATCTGTGTGCTAAATTTCGTGAAAGTAACACAGTACATACAAGCATTCACAAAATTGATACAAGCTTTCACATTATGTATATAGGATTACATAGTAGGATGTCTTCCCCCACCTTTCCTTGCCATCTGTTCAGTGGCCGGCTGTTGGCTCCGTTACCTTCCTTTCAAATCTATGTTACAAAACTTAATTTTAATGATATATTAATTCGTAATAATAATAATGTATTTTTATTACGAATTTGGTTTCCGCAATTTAAAAGAAAATATTCCCCGTCACTCGGCTAATGAGAAACTTGATATTTTCCTGCTTATAACAAAATACTATATTTTTATTTTCATTCCGTTTCGCTTAAAGTGTATCGAATTCGCACATAATTATAATACATCGATAGAATTGCTTACTTAACCAAACCCTACTTCCAGACAACTGCTGCTAGACTGCGGCATCGGCACGTCCTCCCCGGACACGGACTCCACGGTCCCGGTGGTGTCCCAGCACCGCGCGCTCATCTTCTGCCAGCTGAAGAAGATGCTGGACATCGTGGAGCGCGACCTGCTGCGGCGGCACCTCCCCGCCGTCACCTACCTGCGGCTGGACGGCTCGGTGCCGCCGCAGCAGCGGCACGCGATCGTTACCCGGTTCAACACCGACGTGTCGATCGATCTGCTGCTGCTCACTACTGCGGTATGTGTATATTACGATATATCGCTCACCTAGTAATATAATGGCACATCTGCAAAAAATGCGAAATTTAGTTCACATGTTATACGTGTCTAAAAGTGCATAATCTACCCACATAGTGGTAAATATGTAATAATGTTTATACTAGTAATCAAACCCGTACAATCTATAATAAACGTAAAAAGAACCCATAAATTAATTTTAAACATTTTTATATAATTTTTGAAATTCGTTTCTGTAAAATATGACAAACGTAGATCTGCCGTTATATTACTAGGTGTGCGATATAGTCGAATCCATAATTCGACGCACCATTTTGACAATAGTGTTGCCATCTATTGCAGAAAATTAATAGTGAGAAGCGAGTTGAGAAACTCCTTATTTTCAAGTTATACTTCTTTCGGCGCGTTATGAAATAAATGGAAAAAATGATGAGAGTGAAATTTTAAGATTTGTAACACGTCCGCGTTGACACAAAAACGCCGGTCACGAACAACCGCACCTTTTTTAAAAACGCTCGTTTTGAAAAAATGATTATTATCATATTGTTTTTTTTCAATATTGTTTTTTTTTGCGTGTTGTTTTTTTTATATTTGTATATAAGTTAAACAGGGGAAGGGAGGGCGAGGGGGTTAAATATTTATTTAATTATGTCAAAGAAGTATAACTTCTCACGCGCGTACAAAAGTACACGCACCCTTTATTTAAGTCACCAAACAATGTAATACGGGTTAGTATTGAGTAGATGTAACATGTGGGGTATGGGGTGGTGTCTGGTGTCAGGTGGGCGGTCTGGGGCTGAACCTGACGGGCGCGGACACGGTGATCTTCGTGGAGCACGACTGGAACCCCATGAAGGACCTGCAGGCCATGGACCGCGCGCACCGCATCGGACAAAAGCGCGCCGTCAACGTGTACCGGCTCATCACCAGGGACACCTTGGAGGAGAAGATCATGGGGTGAGTACACGGATACAAGTGCATTAGGATTCCCAGAGTTGTGGCCTGTGGGTGCTTAGATAACATACCAACGCCCCAAAGAGTCACTGACGGTTACTTTAATCGCTCCTTAGTAAAGATTCGCCTTACAAATTCTTTACTAATAAATAAATAAATAATAAATACTAATTAAACACGTAATCTCATTAAAGTTACTTCCAAGAATTTAAAGTGTCGCAGAAAAACAGGAAATAATGATTACAATTTTCTAGCATAAAAATTGGCCTCTGGCCTATTTTGAGTTTTTATTTTAAATAAAAACTTACGCAATCTTATCGTGACTCGCGGTAGAAGTTAGAACTAAGTGGTTTCGAATTCTACAACTCTCTCACGTTCATTATTGGACATTCGTTATTGTCAGGCCTCTCCTTTTAATAAGGTATTTATCGGTGAAACGCCTTGATTTCAGATTACAAAAGTTCAAGCTGATGACCGCGAACACGGTGATAAGCAGCGAGAACGCGGCCATGGAGACGATGGGCACGGACCAGCTGCTCGACCTGTTCACACTGTCGGGGGGCCCCGCTGCCTCGGGCCCCGCGCTCTCCGGCCCGGGCCCCGCCCCCGGCAAGTCTGTGCTAGAAACCCTGCCCGAGCTGTGGGACGACAAGCAGTACGAAGAAGAATACGACATCTCCAACTTCATAAAGAGCTTGAATACTATTAAGGAGTGAGTTTTACTTGTTAACCTGTTTGCGTATCGGTTTCAGCTTCTAAGATACACCCGGCTCGGTTGCCGGAGCAGCGTGTGTTTAAACCCGGAATGTTAAATTTTCCCGGATATGCATGAGTGAGTCAATTACAGTGAATAGATGTATAATGTGTCACTAAAGCTAAGTTTGCATTATCGCAGTGGCAAATATTTTTGTTTGTTATGGTGTGAAATTTTAATTTAATTTCTTTTTGTTCTTCGATAATTTGACTTAAAACATAATATCAGTTTTGAAATTAATACCTTTGCATATTAGCGTTATTGATTAAATTGTCTAAATGCTTGTTCACACTGAACTAGCGGGCGCGGGCGCGGTCGCGAAATATCAAACGTATGAGCTACTATGAAAGTGTTCACACCAAAACGCGCGCGCGGTGTATGTAGCGTTTACCGCGACCGCGCCCGCGAGTTCAGTGTGAACAAGCACATAGAGAGAAACCTCTATCTTATAATAATAACCTTTATTTGTGTGTTCAATTAAAAATGTTAATGGAGTACAATAATTAGTTTCTGCAACAATTTATGTATCTTTTAACAATCTATTTCCTTATCGGCAACATGTCTGTTCCTTTTTTTTGTTCTCTGGTAATACTGATAGTAGCCAGTGATGTTCATTACTTGATATCTTGTACTTTGCTGGACATTACATCCATTACTATAAAAATCGTCAATTCATATTTAATGTTGTTCAAATTTAGCATTCAGTGTAAAATTGTTGGATTAAACTTAATGAAATCAGAGTCAATTTAGTAGAAAAATGTAGACAAGTATTAGATAACCCTGCCTTCGAATGAATAGTTTCATGAAGTAATCAAGTGAAGTTATTTGCATACATTTAAGAATGATACATAAAAGAGCAAAATATGCAACGAAAACTCGAATATGTATTACATAAAGGAGCATTTTATTAGTTCCGGGGTTCTCTATTGCTGGATGTAGACATTATAGCCTCTGTTTCATATGTATGTTAAAATCGTTAAAAGTTTTAATTCAGTAGAATATGTAAAAAAAGCTATTTTTATAAAATATAATACGTCATAGAATTTTCTCAGCCGACACCATCATGTTACACAATTAAGTAATCAGTTTTAACAACATTGTAGATACAGTAATACAAATTTGTATTTTGTGTTATATTAAAGCCCAATGCATACGTAACGGGGATTTTTCCCGTCCCGTACGGGACGTGAAGTTTTGGAAACATCGTTTCATAGAAAATGTATACGATAGTGCATACGCAGTGGAATCCCGTGCGGGACGGGAACGGGGCACACACGTATATTTATGCCCCGTCCCCGTCCAGTACGGGGAAAAAACCCGTTACTTATGCATTGGGCTTAAGTCCGAATATAGTCTATATATATAAAATTGAAAAGAGATACACTGATTAAACAAAAAATCTCAGAAACTACCGAACCGATTACGATGAAATTTGGCAAGGAGATAGCTTATGCTAAGGAGACGTCAGCTAAGAACGGATTTTTTGGAAATTCAACCCCTAAGGGGTAAAAATACGGGTTGGAGTTCATTTTCATACAAACCAACTTCGTCAGTTTTAGAGTTATAAATATGAAATTTTTTGTGTAAGTTTATAGCAATAAACAAAAGTTAAGTTTAATATTTTTTTTTGGAAAATCATCCCTTAAAGGGTTAATTTCTTGGATGGAACTTAATAGGCAACTTCGTCATTTTTGAAGTTAAAAACATGAAAATTTACGTATTAGCTCCAGACTAGAAACAAAATTTGTATGTATTATGTTTTTTTGGAAAATCATCCCCTAAAGGGTTAATTAAGAGGGCGCAAGTTAGTATGGGAACTTCGTCAGTGTTGAAGTAAGAAGGGTGAAAATTTGTATATAAGCATATAGTTAGACACAAAAAATAACTGTATCATTGTTTTCTCGAAATTCATCCCCTACAAATAGGGGTTGCAGGTCATTTACATACAAATCAACTTCGTCAGTTTTAGTATGTAAATTCCTAAATATAAGTACTTCATGTAAGTACTTAATGAACCTGTTTTTAAATTTTCTTATGTTAGGGGTACAAATACGATAAGCATAATTTCCGCGTGCGAAGCCGCGGGCAATAGCTAGTATTAGATATGAATCTGAATCTATCACTATTCATTTGGTCCCCTGATTTTATTCATTTTTATATTGTAAAGACCCTTTTTTAAGATTTAAATTATTTTCAAATTCTGATAATTATAGAAAGAGACGTAAATGTTGCTGCAGGCGAAGGGTAATTTAGTTTATGTAACCAAGCCAAAATAAGTTTTCCACTCTGAGTCTTAAGTTATGTTTTGTCGCCACTTCGGCACTAATATTTCGAGTTTGTTACTTATGTTTTTTTTTGTTGTAACATTATATTATGAAATATATTTCTTTGGTAAAAATTAATTCAGTTCTCAGTTATTTGCGTAATTATGTCTTTTATGTAATAGATACCTCAATATTTTCATTTGTAACGATTTTTAGTGATGTAATTTATTTCTTAGCATTCTTAAGAACGAAGTCATATTATTTAGTCATTTTAGTATAGGAAGTTGTCAGCAATGCAGTAGTATTTTTTGATGTTTGATATTTTGTACCTGTTCTGATGGAGTGTTAGTTGGAGGAAATAAGTTACTACAAGCCAGCTGTGTCTCAAATGTGGGGCTGTATTTAGTAAATAACCACTATTGTTGTTTTGTGTATGATAATTGTCAAAATGTATGGGTGGTTTATGTAACACCTACATTATCCTCTCGTTTCATGTGTGTGTGTATATATGTGTGTGATCTATACCCCACACCTCCCCATACACATTCAATCTCTTAATACTGGTGACATCACATAATTTTGTAATTGTGAACTTTCTTTCTAAGTTTATAAGTTCTTCTTCAAAATATATTCTTTAATGAATAAAATTACAAATTTGAACAATTTCTGCAGTTTTATTTGTTACAAGACCTTGAAGCTTAATTACTTAATATAGCATTACGTAGGCCCTGGAAAATTTAAGAATTAGGTTTCCCATGACAAAATCCCGCTTGTTTGCTTTATCGAAGAGCCAATCCTGCCATAAACAGGAAAGCGTAGCGAACTAGCGAAGCGCAGCGAGTTCGCCACGAATACGCTACTTGTTCACCGCGAGAACGCAACAGCAGAAGAATTAAAAGAGTTCTGAGTCTGATCGTGGAAACCGACGCTAAAAAAACATTTAATTCGAGAAATTTATTGCGTGGGCAAGTCGAAAATCAACTTCATGCAATGCATGAATGTGCCTAATACATAGTTTTAGTGGTTTAAATTTTAAAACCATCTTCGCAATATTGTCTTTCAAAAGACAACGGTTGGACCATGGAGCATAGTAATAGGGCATTTTCACAAAAATGGGTAAGTGTGATTTTAGCCCTGTCCCTCGAAAAGATTGTCGTTTTTCCTTTCTAATATTACCAGTTCAACAAAAAGCGAAGTACCTTTAGGTTTAGTAGACATCTAGTTATTATTCCATTAATAATTTAATTCTCCAAGTACACTATTATTTAAATTAAATGTTAATTAAGTGATAGGGAGACAGCATTTTGTCTTGTCCCCGGACGATGCAGCTATATTGAATATACGTTAATTGTGTTTTATCCTTAGAATTGACTACAGGCATACTATTTTATTTATTCAAGAGATTGTAGTAGACTATTTCGAAGCATAATTCAAATATTATATTTTTAATTTACTAAATTATGAGAATTTAATTATAGACATCAAATTGTGAACAACCTGACACGTCAGGTTTGTTACCGTATTTTTTCCATGAATTACATAATCTAAATTTTACTAACAAAAAATAACCGACTTCAAAGTCTCAAAAACTACATAGCTGTCAGATCTCGTTCAAATTTATGTGAAACCACATGACAAGCACCTGCTTTCGATTAAAAAAAGAATCATCGAAATCGGTTGGCGTGATATTGAGTTATTCGTCAATTTGTCGCGCACATCTTAACACAAATTTACGACTTATGTGGTTTTGTCGTGGATGCCATTGTCAGATCTCAATAAAATTTATATGGGACCACATGACAGCCACCAGCTTTCGATTAAAAAAAGAATCATCAAAATCGGTTCACCCAGTCCAAAGTTCTGAGGTAACAAACATAAAAAAAAAAAAAAAAAAAAATACAGTCGAATTGAGAACCTCCTCCTTTTTTGAAGTCGGTTAAAAATGTTTTTGGTTGGTTTTTATCTAATAGCAAAACCAGAAGCTTTAAGTCATCCACCATTTATAATTTCGTCAGTTTTGCCCTAGAAATGTGAAAATCTATGCGTGTGTAGTAGCACTCATCGCTTGGTTGAAAATTTTCTGTCAAGGTAAGTTACCAAAATGTTTTCTAATTCAATATGTAGACCACATGATTGTGGTAGTTATTGAAAGCTTTTACATCTAGCTCCATAAATAAATAGTTAAAGACGAAACATTGCAATTGTACCAATTTAAATTAAATATAAACCACGCAAAGGTAAGGTAACGTTACGTCAGTTTTGTGTGGTAACGTATAGGCCTGACAAGCAAAGTAACAAAACTGACCGTTAAGAAGCTTACACATGCTACTTTAGCAACTTTTAGTCTAGTCTAAGGGAGGTAATGATATCATAGTATCTATAAAAAGAAGTGTAGGTAGGGTTGCCAGACGTCCGGATAAAGCCGGACAGGGTTAGGCTTTTTGAGTGCGTGTCCGGCCAAATTGAACGGTGTCCGGCCTGTCCGGTTTTGTTAGGCTTTTTGCATTCAACTTGTCACGTCGTTTAGAAGATTTATCTGTATGGTAAAGGATCACAAAGGCCTGGGGGACACCACAAAATTTTTATCTTGTTAATACTAAGACACAAAATCCTCAATAATTTAGGGTGTCCGGCCTTTTTACCCAAATGTCCGGCCAAACTGGCTGGTCTGTCCGGATATTTGGTTTGACGACCTGGCAACCCTAAGTGTAGGTATACTTATATGTTCACAGAAGTGTATAAAACAATTATTTATTTTTAATTACCTGTCTATGTACTAATGAGGTATATTGTTGATTTTTTTTTTTACTTTTCTTAATCAAGCACAATTTAAACTTATCCAAAAACATCAAATTATCTTCACCAAATGCCGGTGCCAACGTAGTGATTAAGTACTCTGTGGGTGCCAACGCATTTTAGTCAGCTGCGAGCAAGCGAGACAAGTAGATGTCATTTTTGAAAACCTCCGACCGTTCCAGAACACATAATAAGTCATATTGTTTATTGTGCATAGTTAAAACGTCTTCATTATTTACGTTTGAACTTTATTTGAGTTTATTTAAATCATAATTGGTAAATAAATATATTTTTACTTACATTTTTAAAATTATTTAGTGCCAATTTGATATCCGCCTTTCTTGAACCGAACTTGACCAAACGAAGCGCTATCACAGAGTATGAAAAATGCTTGAAAAATCTTACACGGATTTTGTTCGGAACAGCCCGTCAAATATATTTAAGTCTATGCATTAGTATAAGAAAACATAGCCTAGTGTAAATGCTTCTCATGAATTTTGTTACCGTCAGCTTTGTTACTGTCCCCCTAATTTTCAAGTAACAAAATCGGTTTTATTGATAATTTAAAGCATTTATTACTTAAATTCTGAAGTTAATTAAATGTAAAATTTTAATAAAAGGATAATTTTATATTCATATTGTATGTTTTCGTATTTTAAACTCAATAATAGAATATAGTAATGTTCGAATGGCATCACTGGTAACAAAATTTTAATTATGAGGCATTTTTCTTGTTTCTTGGTTATATTATAACCAATGATGTTGTATATTGATTTAGTTCATCCAACTTGTGTTCTTTTATTTTGTATTAAAGAAAATTTGATTGTTTTCCCGTGTTGTTTTCATTGTTTATTTTTTATTCGCATTTAATTGAAGTAACAAACCTGACGAAATATCTTTGACTTGCCCTATATTTTATGTTATTTCTCATAATTACATGATTAATTATTGATTTTAAGCTGGGAATCGTAAAATATAGAGTTTGAGACAATATAAACAAGTACAATCTCACATAAAAAATGAAGTTGAAATTACATCTTACTTTTTTACGCCTATACCTTTTTTTGTAAAAATGCCCAATAGGTATAGTCCGTTCAAAGTTATTTTACCTTTGACACCTGTCATTGTACCTTCCCACTAGATTGGCATTATTACCTGCTGTCAATATTCTTGGATTTCTTTTGCATTAATAATTTTTAACTTCTATCATGCCAAAAAGCATACAAAGTAGTTGTAGAAAAAATGTTCTATCAGTGCGTAATTTTTGTAAAAAGGAAAAAGCTGAAAATGTCCCTCTAATCCCAATTAAGAATGTTCGTTGACGGGTAGCGGGTTCGTTGACAGGTAGGAAAAATAGTGTTACCTGTTATTATTTTTTCCTCGTAGTAGTGTCGAACTAAAATGATGTATGCGGTTACGGTTTATTAAAAAATAGCTCGTCATGGTTTTGTATCGACATAAAATTCAGTTGGCCATAGAATTGAATTGAATTTTGTATCGTTAAAAAAACATGCTGACCATTAATCGAACTGATTTAATTTAAAATTTAGTTAAGCTTTTCTTTTGTTTTGCTTTTAATATAACAGTGTTCACGGATATTTCTTATTTCAGGTATATCTGAAAAAACTGTCAGCACCATTGCCAAGGAAGGCAAAGTTGCTGCTTCTACATCCCAAAAAATATTTTCACTTCGAAAAAACGAAATCAACAAAAGAAGATAAATATAGGAGATTTTGATCTGTGTGCAATCAGAAATAAAATACATGAAATGTACACAGTCAGAAAAGAGATTCCAACTTTAGGAAAGCTATTAGCTGAATTAAAATTTGACATCCACTTTAAAATTAAATATTTCATGTAAGGAAATCGTACAAACTAAATATCACAACACTCAGCTAAGGTTAGCCAACTTAATAGCCAGAGGTAAATAACTTTGAACGGACTGTAGAAGGAGGGCCATCTCTGAGTATAAAACGTGTACGTAAAAACGCATTCAATTAATGGTGGCGCTGTGGTGCGATCTACAACAGCTATGTTCGAATATCTATTTAACAGAAACTAGCACCATTCATTACGGGTGGCATAATTCAGCTAACTTCATTCTGTCTAAAACAGCCATGTTCATATATCTATTTGTCACACACTAGCGCCATTTATTACGGGTGACGCTGCGGATGCATTAGGCATAACTCAGCAGTCAGCAAACTTCACTCCGTCCACAACAGCTATGTTCATAATTATTATTATCGTAGTCATTAATTAAAAAAATTCACACTACTAAAAATCACGTTTTCTCACAGCAGTATTTTGGTTATATTTACTGTAAATCTAACATTACATTTGACTACGTATAATAAATAGTTGAAGTTTTGTAAATGGGGAGGCACACGCAAAGCTGATTGCAGATGGCGCTCTAATCGACTGTACCTTGTTTACGTTTCGTGTCAAGTGTATGGTTGCGAATTTTGTGGATTTTGTGAATTAAAACGTTTCCAAAATGTACTCATTGATGATTATATCTCAACTTAAAAATGAGCTTCGAAGAAGGAATGCTTCAACTGCTGGAAAAAAGGCCGATTTAATTGAAAGGTAAGCATTAATAATATTTGAGGTTATTATTGCACTTGTGTTCATTATTGTCTCAGTTTTATATTAAACCTATAATTTATTTATAGATTAGAGGCGTATGATCGTAACCATAATTTTGGTAATAATTATGACACCCAAGATGACGACATATACCAGTCTCCAGCCTCTGAAAAATTTAGAGATATAAATGCCGATTCTCCACTTCCGAACATTAGCAAACACGAAATACAACAATATTATGAAAGGTATGTATTTATATTGATACTAATTTGATTAAGTATTTTATACAGTACCGTACCTACATACAGTACCTCTCATTCACAAACAAGTTAACAATTACGTTATAAAAATGATAAGAAGTGTAGGTTCTAATCTAACATTGTAAACTTAAGACTTACTAAGACTTACTAGACTTACTTACTGATGTATGGTGTGAAAACCTTATAATAAAGTCACCGATCCTAATCTGCAGAAAATAAATAACTTGGGGAAATCTGTTTCTAACAACCGTCAAGACTGAAAGCAAGGACTGATATTTTTCAAATTTACATGAATTTGTGCTATTTTTGTAAATTAGTTAGTGATAATAAATATTCAATGTTTTTTTTTTACAGGTACAATGCCAAACCATGTGGACAACTTCTTTATGAGTCTCGCCACCTCATAACTGCCCGCTTTTGCACTGACAGTGTACATACATATGTACAGGGTGAATGCAAAGCAAGCATGAAGAAAATTGCTTATGTGGTAGAGGTTAAATTAAGTAAAGAGGGCATAGAAAATAGTCATTGCGAGTGTGCTGCAGGAAGTGGCACACACGCATGTTGTAAGCATGTAGCAGTGCTTTTGTGTGGTGTCTATGACATAGTGCAAAACAAAATTATAAAGTTACACCAAGCATGCACTCAAAAGCTGATGACGTTTAATAGACCCAAGAAAGTATTTTATAACTCACCAATTGCAGCCCAAAATTTATCACACAAGCGACAAAAAAAATGTAACTATGATCCATTGAAAGAAGTCGATGTAATGGAAAATTACACTGACTATGTACGTAATTTGGCAATTGGGTATGGGGAGAGTACAATGCCTATTCTACAGACTCTGCAACCTGCAAATCCACATGCCATTGCATGGGATCACTACCCATGTCTGGAAAAATCACCAGAAGACTTATTATTGGAGCATTTACTTTTAAAAAATGTAACATCTGCTCAAATTGAAGAAGTGGAAAGAAATACAAGAGCACAGGCTAGTTCACCGGAATGGCATGAACGGAGATCATGCAGAGTCACTGCCAGTATGTTTTATGTGGTATGCCATAGTAAAAACTATAGTAAATCTCTGTTGAACAGAATTTTAGCCCCCAAAGATGTGCATACAAGAGCAGTGGATCATGGAAAAATACATGAGCCCATTGCCATTGCTCAGTATGTAGAAAAATTCGGAGTGACGGTAGAGCGCTGTGGGATATTCATTTCACTTGATTATCCCTACTTAGCAGCATCTCCTGATGGCCTCATAGGAGAAGACACAGTAGTCGAGGTGAAGTGCCCATATGTTGCAAGAAACAGCTTAATAAATGCAACTACTGTGCCATACTTACATGAACATAATGGAAAGCTTTATTTAAAAACAAGCCATCCATACTATGCTCAGGTCCAAGGGCAACTGCATTGTACAGGAAGACAGTATTGCAATTTTATTGTATACACATTTATAGACATGAAGATCATCTTCATTAATAAAGATGATTCTTTCATAAACGAAATGTTAATGAACTTAATAAATTTCTATGTGCATTATTTGGAGCCTGCTATACTAAATAAATACATATATAAAGACTATTTGCAATTAATAAAAAAACAGAACTAATAAAAAATATTCTTTTATTTCACCTAGATCATTTTCACAATAGATTAACATAAAAAAATATATCATTTTTCCATACAGGTCTTTAATCATTGACAATATTGATTTGCCTTAAATAGCTAAAACATAACCAACATATTTACAGCCTTGTAGTTACGATGCATAGACATCTTTCTAAAAGGCGAGAACATAGTTATATCGCTATTTTAACGGGTTTGGAAAACATATTTTTTCCTTTTGTACACATGAACTGCAGTGCCATCTATCAGATAAAATCATACTTAGAAAGTTTACTAAATTTCATCTTAAAATAGAATAGGTACTTGGTAATCAAAGTCTTACTCATTGTACCTACACCAAATAATATAGGTTCTAGAAAGTATACCATTATAATAATTTATTATTAATAAATTATGTATAGGTAGATATTAAAAAAGTTATTTTATTCTTACATAGCACATACTACATTAGACAGCTTCAAACAAATAATTTGTCATATTTTAACTTTACCCACAATTGTTTAAGTACATAGCATACAGCTATTCAACTACAGTAATGACCTGCTAATACACTAAAATCCTAAACTTTAGAGATAGGATTCCTATTGTGTCTATCCAAGAGTAAAAACTTCATCAGAGAAATACAGCTGTAAATTGTATAGAACTACTTACAATACACTTAGTAATAATAAGTTATTTCATAATATATTAAGTATTTAAATAAAAAAACATACCAATTAAAATTTTATTTTTAACTCTTTTTTGTCATAATTCCTTCTCTAAAATTACAGCACATAAAACATATGAAAAAAATTTTAGATGCTATTGGAATGTAGCTATGATCTAGGTCATTTGTTAATATTTTATAAGTTTTTGTTAACCCTATAATTCTTTCAATGTGGACTCTCTTACTTGCCAGCTCCCTATCTTTGATTATTGTGAGGCCGAGTAACTGAGATTTTCCTCTAAGAAAAGTTGGTATTTTGACAGACACATTTCTATCTGCAAACATGTCTTGAATTGTAAATCCTCTGTCAGCAAGTATGCTGTCACCACTTTGGCATTTAGTCATAAGATCACTTCGTTCCACTATTTGTCGGTCACTTACTGATCCAGCATAAGCCAAAGAACAGTATGATAACAGCCCACCCGGAGTAGCACCAACTAATATTTTTAGTGTATTTGCATGTTTGTAACTGCTCCATGAAGCTTGTTGTGATTTTGGGTTCTTGGGTTTCTGAACTTTTATTTCGGTGCCATCCAAAATCACCCGTATATTGTTATCATAACTTTTAAAGCTTTCTGGCATATAATACTGAACCAATTCTTTAGACGGCCAAATATTTATTTTTATCCATAATTGATAAATGAAGTTCACCCATGTTATGAATATATTTGAAACCGTTGTTTGACTTATATTGAAAAATTTGCTTAATTCAAAGTTACACTTATTCTGTCTCAGTTTCATCATTGTTAAAAAGAATTGGTCTTCTGTGCTTATGTTTATAACATTATTGCTATAATATTCTATTTTGTGAGCCATAGGGCTGAGAGTCGAGTAAACAAATTTAAATTTCTTATAGGATTCGAAACCTGTGTAGAATTGTATGGCTTTATTATCATCTTTGTATCTATTTATTGACCCATATGTATGTTCATGATCAACTTGAGTGCTTTTTGATAAAATCTTGGCTTCTTTATATGAACACTGGGCAGGTATACTAAATGAGCTTGTATCTTTTGTATTCACTATTTCCTCACAACCTATATCAGACGTCAAATCACTGTCTGGTAAAGGGCAGTCGTAATGTAACACATCACTGCTAGTTGAAGGCTGTGGTTCTTCTTGAAAAAGTTGCCTCTGACTTCTTTTTTCAAAGCGGTGCTGTCGTTCAAGGGCTGCTGGGTTCTCAGGCTTTATCTGAGTAAAACAGAATATAGATGGAACAGCCGACTTTCTTAGAAACTTGGCTATAGGTTCATTACCTGAAGAAAAAGAGAAGCACTTTGTAACAAACGTTTTTCAACCCATGGTTTACTATAAATGAAACTTTAGTAACAGCATAGAATCAGTACCAAGTACAATTTATAGGTGATGAGAAATGCAGTGTTAGATTACCTGTATAATAGCTTTTTCCAAAATAATCTTCTTGTTTGAAATGCGCGGCACACAACCGTGCAGCATGACTTGCTTTGAAGTTTTTGATCCGTAAAGCATATTCCCATTGTTTTCTGCGCTTAGGATCTTTAGGGAATATATGTACGCCTCTGTTCTTGCAGTTTAATGCACTACATTGTGGCATTTTAATCTTAATAAATATAACAACGCTTGTGAACTTCGTAAAGTCAATATTTCCATACAATTTGACAGCCATTACGTCAATTCAAGGTACAGTCAATAATGCGCCCTCTGTCGTGATAAAAAGTTAGTTTTCCTCCTCATTGGCATAATGTGGGTACCATGAACATTTTTAAATATTTGAACTCAGCCAACTTCACTCCGTCTACAAAAACTATGTTCATGGCTCATATCACTATTTGTCAGACACTAGCGCCATTCTGGAATGGCCATTGTTGAACCTCTATTTTCAGTAAACAGCTAGACACTTTCTCAACTTTCCGCTCATATGAGATAGCCCTCCTTCTACCTTCTCTATAATCCATGATGAAAACACTACGTTTTAAAAATTAAGTCAGTGTTGATACCGGTAGGACAAAATACCGGTATGTATAGTGGTAACATTACCACCTGTTGCATATTTTATGACGTGTAAAATTTATGCAAATTTTGCAATAGGTATAAATACTTAAACTTGGAATTTTCACTTATTATTATCATTTATCACCATCATGTCCTCTATGGTGCGTATTCAATGAGTAGGTAAGTAATTTAGTTTACAGGTATATTGCCAGATGGCGGTAAAGGGCATCAACACCATGGCGAACGCGACGTCGATCGTGTGTGTATAAATTTTGTTTTCCCCGGGAAACTGACGGTTATTGTTTGTTTATAAGTGAAAAGACTTTACGATAACAAACTTCAAGTGTGTACAAAGTATCAAGAACACTGGTTTTTTGTCGAAAAATAAAAGTTTTGTGAGCAAAGTTATAACGAACTCTGGGATCAGTTCAGACTTTTTAGGTGTCAACGAGGTAAGAAACCGAAGCTTAATTCAAGATTACGACGCCTATAATTAACACTTTTCGCGGTGAAGCATGTTATTGCGCTTTTAATTCTATTACTTATTCAAATCTAGTTCATTATGTATCCCATGCAACTTGGGTAATAGTTATAAATAATTCTCTGAAAGGTTATGTCTTGTCTTTCTGAATATCGTAGAGATATCCACAGAGTAAAGATTGTTTTAGAGTACAGTTCCGTGAGTACAACTAAAGGTGCCCTTTTTGGCGGCATGTTTACAAACATATTTTCTCATCACCCATTGACCTAGAGAAGAGAATGTTTAGGATTAGAAATTGGGACTAATATTAATAAAAGCATTGTCAAAACATACTTAAGCTTAATGGTTTCCTTTGTAATGATTTGTTTATGTGTTGTTTACAAGAAGTTACTTTGCAAAACTTTAAAATTTCTTTTAGAATTAATACAAATTATTATATTATAATATTTCTACCTGTTTCTAGCCAGATGGTAGGCAGGTCTCTACAAAAGGGACTTGAGAGAGAGAGAGAGAGAGAGAGAGGGAGAGATAGCAAGCTTTTCTTATAATTGGTGCTGATGTATCAAATATATAAAATGATACAAAGTGTAAGGTACCCCTAAGTTATTTGTATCATATTAAGTATGTAGAATCATAGCTGTCTATAGCGTAGTCGTAGCCCTAACTATGTTCAAACCAGTCTTTGCATCCTCAGTTGCCTTAAAAATAAATGAATTCTTTAGTGAGTTATTTAAAATATTTTAAAATTAAAATATTCTCTGTAAAGACTCTGTATTTATTACTATGAAAGCAATAAAATTCATGACGAAATTTTATCTTAAAATAATTTTTGCCAAGAAAAATAACCAATCTCAAAGAAACAGTCTTCGAAAACCAATATCAAAATCATCATATTTAGTTATAATGTTCAAAGAGTTAACTCAGTTCTTGACAGAACCCACCATCAGAACTGAATTAGGATAAATATGGAAATAATGTGAAACTATCCCCTTTCAAATAAAAAAAAAATTTCAAATTGCTTCATAAATTAAGTACTGTCCTGAAAGTTGAAAAAGAAAACAAAAATTACAACTGAATTGAAAACTTCCTTTTTTTCAAGTTGCTTAATAAAAATCATTGTTTTCATAGACATGTTGATTGTTGAGTTTGTTAAACATAGTTTATGTACGAGTATAGTAAGTAAACTATACAGTGTTAAGTAATATTTCAAATTCCATTGAAAACAATCAACATTTTAGCAAAGAAAATATAACCATTGTCTGAGAAATAGTCTTAGGAAAAAATATCTAAAAATTGTTGTTGTATACATAATTGTATAATCGTCTTGGTTCCCTAAATTCCTCATAGATCCCATAGTCCGAATTAAACGTTTATAAAGCAGCATATCTGAATCTGGATTGATATTGAATCATTTCAAATAAAATAAATCCAAATCAGTTGACAAAATTAAATAGTAGTAGCAACGCTGGTGCATTGAATTTCATGACAGTTTCTTATTCACACCATAAAGTGTGTTAAATTGGTACGAGAAAATAATGTGTGATTGACCAATGTTTTTGATAACTAAATTTTATCTTAATCATTAAAAAGAACTAGTTTTCTGTAACAAATCTTGGCAAATCAAATTTTATTCATCGGGATCAGCAATCTCCACTCAGATTTATTAACAGCCCTAATAAATTGTCTCTAGTTAAATAGCACTATCAAAAATACTTAATTACATTACAAACAACCAACCACACAATATCCAATGTCAAAGCCCCATGGGTAAAACAAAGGCTGTATCCCGGAACAATAAAAAGACAGATGCGTGATCAAACCCTCTCTTTATATGTACGTTTTTTTAAAAAGAGGTTTGCAACAATCAATTCCCTTTGTGCGCGACATCAATGGGAGCGGTTGGTGTGTACCTATCCTTTGATCCCGCCGCCCTCTGAAGATGCGACAGTGCGCTAATACCGCCCGCGCGGGCCCAAACGGCGTAAGCGACCCGGGCGCTAGGTTATGCGCGAAAAGGTTTTGTTCGGTGGATTCATGTTTATAATTTTTGATAAAAATATTTTTGTTCACAGTGCTAAGTTAATTAAATCACTGTGCTTAAGTAGTTCGTTTACTTCTTTATTTTTGAAGTCCATAAGAAAAAAATTCTACTCTTGATTTTGTTTTTATTAAAAACGTTATTACAAAAGGTAAACTCGGACACATATTCATATTCTAAAAATGCATTTTAATATGTTATTAAAATATCATTAAATTTCATTTTTATAAAATTTCTGCAAGTAGCATTATAATGATAACATATAAAGATCGTCTGTAAAAAATGCATAGCATTAAAAAATCCCTCTAATAGTCGCTTATGACTTTTCAATGCTGACTAATATAGAGTCGTATTACTAAAGGGGACGATCACAGAGCTTTGTCGTCTAAGTGGGACTTACTGTCCTGCAGATTGAGTTGCCAAGGATTGAAGTTACATTTATATACGACTCTATTGTTCAGTCTGTAATTACACATACACGTATTACGAAAAACAGATTCCTTTAATTAACTCCTATTTTCTTTATGATCTAATATTTACGTGAGTAGGGGTATCAATATTTTGACAGCAATATATTGACAACGTTCTTATCATGTATGTTTTATTTTTAACCGACTTCAAAAAAAGGAGGAGGTTCTCAATTCCACTGTATTTTTTTTTTATATTTGTTACCTCAGAACTTTGGACTGGGCGTAACGATTTTGATGATTCTTTTTTTAATCGAAAGCTGGTGGCTGTCATGTAGTCCCACATAAATTTTATTGAGATCTGACAATGGCATCCATGAGAAAACCACATAAGTCGTAAAGGAGAACCCCATCTTCCATAGAGACACCGGCCCAGATTAGACAAGAATGAAAATTGGTGGTCAATTAGATCATTGTAAAAGCTTTAATTTCTCCAATTTTCACGTCTGCTAGCAATGGCCAACTAATGAAATCCTAGAATTTCCACCTAAATATGGTTATGTCACACTCATGTCACTCACAGCAATATATTATGCCTGTTACTCCCTAGTAACTTACTACCTCAAACCAAACACCTACTCTAATATTGACAGTATTAGGAATAATTATGATCTTAGACGCAGTAAAAATTAAAGTTATATATAAACACTAACAAAATACAACTACTTAAACAGTAGGTAATGGTTGAAACCTGAATTACAAAGGTGGGTGAATATTATTATTAATAAAAGCTATTTCATGTTTTAAAGGGATTTTATTAGTTATCATCACATCATAATATTATATTAATATTTCGTCTAGAAATTGTGCAGTAGGTATAGGTACGTATTGTATAGGTACTGCAACGTCTGCGTCCTACTGTTCTTCTAGAGGTATATAGGGTACGTCATCCAATGTTCAGAAAAAGGTCAGTCACAAAACAGGCGATCTCGGAGTCCAATATTCATGCAATATTTGTTTAAAAAACAACAACAACAAATCCAGAAGTTATAGCGAAAACACATTCACCAAAACACTAGTACGAAAGCGAATGCAATAGAAAATTAAAATAACTGTGTGCGTTTCGATATGTTTCAATAGTAAATAGGACTGCAAATACGATGAAAATATTAATTTAATAGTAAAAATACACAAAAGATGCAAGATTATTGACAATGGTGTTATTTATAATTGCTATGGTAACCAAAATGACATTAGATAGGTTAGATTACAACAGAGATCTTTGTTGTCAATCGATTCAAATGTCTCGAAATCGATGTCAAAATACTAGAATTGTCTTTTAATTAGCGTAACGATTTAATGGTAATTATAAATATATTACATAGTTTAGTTATACAATGAATAAGAAAACATGTAAAAAAGGAAAAAAGGAATTAATCTTGTACTTACAATGAATAATAAATAATTCATAAAATATATTATTAAGTTCCCTAATCGATATATGTAATCGATTTAATCGATTATAAAATCGTTTGTAATGAGGTAAATACTATGAAAACTTTTTTGTATTATTTTGTTCATTTAGCAAATGCAGATGAGGCTCAGATTTAAACGTGCTTATCTAGTAAATAAGACGAATTTTTTGGTATATAGTTTACTCTTGTCTTTTCTTATGCCTACCACAGAACACATATAATTCGTGGCCGGAAATCGTGGTTCTCCTTTGTGTTAAGATTTGCGCGACAAATTGACGAATAGATAACTCAATATCACGCCAACCGATTTCGATGATTCTTTTTTTAATCGAAAGCAGGTAATTGTCATGTGGTCCCACATACATTTGAACGAGATCTAACAAGTAGTTTTTGAGACTTTGAAATCGGTTATTTTTTGTTAGTAAAATTTAGATTATTTATGCCTATGTCACAAATAGAAAAAAACCGGGCAAGCGCGTGTCAGGCGACGCGCAATGTAGGGTTCCGAAGTAGTAAGTTTATCGTCTATTACTCATTAACTACTTATGGTAACATAGTCGTGATAGTTTTCCTTTTAAATTCACTATAATATTATATAACTTTTTTTGGAGATTTTTTGCCTTGTCCAACTCCAATCGTTTAGCCGGCGGGTGACGGACACTTGACTCTAACCAAATAACCAAAATTAGCACTAAAGCCAAATATTTCGCAAATTTATATTTTTAAAATACTTTTTCAATGTCAATTTTCAACTGGGTATCCACACTGTGGGGTACGCAACGAAAAAAAATTTCATCCTCACGTTACCTTTATTTTTATTTTTTTTTTATTTATTCAACTTACATCTAACATTACAGAACATTTCCAATGCGTTAGAGTAATATTGTTATATTTAAAATTTTATTACAAATTACAATTAAATTCATTATCATTATTTAGGGGAGGTACCAACCCTAAAAATATTTTTCAATATTGTATTCTACGATTTTGGAGTTTTAATAAATATGTATCCATGCAAAATTACAGCTTTCTATCAATAAGGGTCTCGACGCTATGCCTCGGACAGACGGACGGACGGACATGACGAAATAAGGGTTCCGATTTTACTTCGAAACCCTAAAAAATACAGTCACCTATAGAACATCCTCACTCAAATTCAATCGTACAATAACATAAGATCAATCGGAAATCTGAAATATATATTTAATGTTTGTAATATTTTTCAATCATTGAAATGGTCTATGCAGTCTGCAGTATTTAAAATATTATATGAATATTTGAGCTAAAACTAAAAACGTTCAGTTTAAACGTATCCAATACGCTTTTCCCATCCAATCATGTAACATGAAAGTTAGTGCGGACTCGATATGCGGGCAGGGGCACCCTATCGTAATTTATCAAGTTTTCCAACTCTTTCTTCGCTTTTAGGTAAACACAAAGTTTATTCTCAACTAATGCGTTTACCAAACCAAAATCAATATTTTATGTATGTGATGTTGGTAGGAATGCTATAATAATAACCGTTAAGTGCTAAATTTTATACATTAAATAGGTAACTTATAAGGTTTCTATAGTGAACCGTACATATTTAACATCGGAATAGTCAGAGGTAATTCAAGTCACATGCGTATTGGTTAGATCAAACAGGATCGCTTTACGTTGCTATAGCGATGGCGCCCAACTTGGGTCCTCCCTAATTGACGACACAATTAATGGGCACCTGGTCTGTTGCTAATCGACCGATAGAATTAAATGAACGGACTGCACTAATTGCCATGCAAGACAAAGAGGCAAACACTCGCCTTTGAGACCGATGTCTAGTGACACTCGAGACGCAGGCCTGTATCGCGACGAAGTTTGATGCTCCTCCACAAACGATATTGAAACCCCATGTTGACCAATTTGCATTGGACGCTACCGAAATTTGCTACGAAAGGACCATTCCTTTGACTGAAATATAATTAGTAGATAGTGACGTAATAGTTATAATAAATTAGGTAAAAATAAATATTATGTCGTTTTTGATTTCATTTTCTTTACGTCAATTGAGTTTTTATTTAGTTAACTAAACTTCTCTTAAGTGATAAATTTTTAAATTACTCGAATCAGAATACATGATACTTAGGGACGAATGTTTGAAGCTGGATGGTAACATAACTAAGTAGAAATTGTTGTTAGTATCAAACTCATAACCATGTAAATTGAATTGAAACATCAATCATCCTCGCTGGTCCTTTGGAAGATACTCGACATTCGGACCGGACCGGTGCACGATAAACGGCATCTTGCCGACAACAATCTGCGACGGTCCGTTAGAATTGTTTGAATTGTTGTCTCAATATGAGCGTCCTTGATTGCTGCCACAGCCAGTTGACCTGTACTGAGCTGAGGTATAACATTGTTGATTGTAGGAATCGATTCCATCTCCAATTAAGTACTGTTTCCACTATTTGACAGTTTGCATAGTTTTACTTGTCTTTTAACCGAACCATTAATTCGAAAACTGTTGTTAAAATAATTCTTAATAATAATCAATACGCGTGGTTGAGTTTGAAAAAAAAATTATAGCAATATTCGCTGTATACACTTGGTGGCATTTACGACAGTGTTTTGTTCGTTAGCCACCTCGGTGCGGAAAGCTATCTAATAGGTGGCGGGGTGTACACTCGTTTGGCGCACTTGAGCGTATCGTTACGTGGTGTCGGAGAGGCCCGCGGGCTCAGCGATAACGAGCCACTCCAGCGACATCCCGCCACACTCGCCAGTGCAAGCAGCTCCCGATACTGCGTGCCTATAAGCATCCCACGTGCACCGTAAGGTTAACTTTCATGGCCCACGTTGGGCGCCAACCCTTTGAAGAAATTTTCTTGCATCTTCTATGAAACGGGGTTTTGTTCTTTAATTAATCTTTTTTTTACTAAAGACTTAAGGTGGTAAAATACTAAGCAACATTTATTTAGTCATTCGACATAGCTTACTTCACGACAACATCTATTAAGACTATTTTTCTATGTCAAAAAAATATTCTCACATGTTCAGCTGAAAGTAAAGAAAAAGACTTGACGGCTAAGTGGTTTGGGCCCTTGTCTTTGTAACGTAGTATAAAGCAAGTAATTATTTCATCTTTTGACATAGAATGCTGACCACCAAGCACCAAGCTCGACACAATAGCTTGCACCGCGTTTTTTTATTTTGGCAAACTACTAACAGAATGCCGCGACACGAGAAGAATTGACGCTTAGCGTGCGCTGAATTTCAGAGCCCGACGTCAATGGCGAGCCGCCGACCGTCACCTAGAGCTAGGAATGGAGGGACTGTTTAATAATAACTCACTATAAACAAAACAAACATTCTAATATACTCACGGTATGCAACGCGTGCAACAGTGCGTTAGATAAAACTAAAATTGAAATTGTTAAAAGTTGTTATTCTGGTATTTTCAATGATGATTCACTTTATTGGGAATCCCAAGCTTTATTTTATATTCTCGTGAGAAATCAGATACATTCACAATTCGAAAATATCTTTGTCATATTATAAATGTCTGTCTAGACCAGGAATCGAACACAGGTCCTACATAACCGTAAGACATAAGACACGCGCTACATAGCCATAAAAGTCATAACAGTATTAAAGAGTCTGCTGTTCAGTTCAAAAGCTTGCAAGTCGGTCTGGTTGGCTTCTCAGTGTTATTAACGTTATCATGTCAACAGAAGTATCAAAGTTAACCACTTTGTGTAGAAACTAAAATATATGTTCAGTTATTTGGTGGACGCGGTCGGGGATTTCAGCGAGATGTTAAATAAATTCCCTTTACAACTTTTTTCGCGTCTTTTGACATGAAGCTCTTTTGGATTATCTCCGATGGTTTCAGATATGTTTTTGGAATTTTCAGTTTTCGGTTTTGATTATTTCTGTCTTTTCCTGCCATAATGAGGTTTCTAAAAATAGATGAGCACTTGTAATTAGTTTTGCTTTTATCGCATCTTTGTAATTAATGCTCACAATTTTTTTCAACACCGTCAAAAACTTATTCATGGCAGTATCTAACTAATTTTTGACGAGAGCTCATTTATTTCTCCTATGGGAGGACGAAAACACAGACTTTATTGGGTTTGGGTTTTTTAGTCATACGAATATGTAAGTATCAAAAAAACAAATTAGACAAGATTTGCTACTAAGTTAACTGTATTAGCTGTGTAATTCTCTGTATAAATTATTTCGAATAATATCGTCGATTGTCATAACAGTTCTCATGCTAAAGGGACAGTGCGATCTATATAATACTAGCTTTTGCCCGCAGCTTCGCCCGCGGTAGAGATCATTTTTTTACAAATCCTACTTACTTTTACTTAGTTAGATTTAGTTGCCTATGACTTAAGTAAACATGTATCATTTGATTTGATAGCGTGATTCAGAACTTGCAAATGATATTTACTAACGCCATCTATTAACAACGTCTGGAACTAAATACCTAGCAACTAACAAAACATCGATCTTCCCATGGCCTGGGGATGTTTTACCACGGTAAAAAGTAGCCTACGTTACTCTCCACCCTGCTCACTATCTCCGCACACAAAAACCACACCATATAGCAGCTTCGTTGCGACGTGAAAGCCGGACAAACAAACAAACAAACAAACAAACAAACACA
Source organism: Thymelicus sylvestris (assembly GCA_911387775.1). Taxonomy (NCBI): domain Eukaryota; kingdom Metazoa; phylum Arthropoda; class Insecta; order Lepidoptera; family Hesperiidae; genus Thymelicus; species Thymelicus sylvestris. The sequence goes on from OU426895.1 coordinate 14,613,208, forward strand.
CTTTCACATTTATAATATTAGTATGGATAATATACATATACATATAATTCTATGATATTCTTAGGTGCTCCATAGTTTTTTGACAAAATACTGTCCAACAACCCTCATACTAGGTTTAATCGGCGAATGGATACCTAAAAAGAGTTAAATGTGCGCTTCAAAGATAAAAGACACGTCACGTTGACGAGGTCGGCAAAGCTGCGCAGTGGGAAGTTTGTTTCATATTCGGGTAAATGAATGACTCTGTAAATCGACATGGCGGACAAAAACTGGCAAAGCGAGAGGCCGGAAGACTGGCCGGCCGGCCGGTCGGAACGGGAGCCATTGATTAATTGGTATCAGTAGTAGAGTAGTGACGCGATAAGGGTGGCGTGCGACGGCTGGCGGTTCGGACGCACCGTTGTGAACGCTAGTAGGTATGCTAAGTACACGCACTCTAGCACTTTCTGTACATAGTGATGTGATATCAAAAGAAAGTTTGAATGTTGAATGTGGAAGCCTGTTAGCGTCAAGTTGGTTAGCTGTTTGTTCCGAGTTCAGAGCCTGCTTGTTGGACTAGGTTTTGAATCCTGAAAGTCTCTTTTGGACTGATTTTGGATCTGAAAGAAAGATGGGAGTCGAGAAAATAAACAGTGTCAAATGATCCTAATCAAAACACAATATGTACATTTAAGCATTAAAATTGATTATCACAGATTAAAATCGTCCCACGTATAATGACGCAGTCTATGTGATACGGCGCTTAGTAACTCGCGGGTTGATGCCGTGGAGGGGTGTGGGAGTGTCGGCTCGGTCAAAGGGCCCTTTGATGTTTGCCGCCGGCTTAATGCACCGCCCGCGGGCCCCGCTCCGCTCATCATTAGCAATTTCCCTGTAAGTTGTTATCTTTACCGCTATTTATTTGTACAATTTCACGGACGAAACGACGTCTTATACCTCGGCGGCCTGGTTATGCTTTCCAAGTCATTCGCAGGAAAGATATTTTTTCAGTAATACTTAATTAGCTTCACAACGGGCTGTGAGAGGATAACGTGAATACCGCTACAGTAATCAATCGATATTATTGATGACTGAGCAGGGTGCGGATTATGAACTTTTCCAGTTTCCACTGTAAACTTAATTGAGAATTCAGTACATATTATTTATTTTATTTATTTATTTATTTATTTATTTGCTATAACATGTGTTACATAGGTGTTAGGATAACATTATACAATTGGTATCAACATGACCCTGGTAGGGCACAGCAAACTTGTCATGTGAGTTACGGGTTACATTCTAGTTACATTTTACATAACAGCTACACAACATCAATCAATTCAATAGAAACAGATATTTGGAATTTATTACATTGGAATCGTAATATTATAAATATCTTAGGTACTACATATGTTTTATTAGTTACATTAAATATTGTTTCTGCTATTATTAGGTCACAACTTAAGAAGACAAAAGAATAATCCGAATATGGTATACAATTCTATATTATTATATTGATTGATAAAATATAATATCCAAATTCCATTACACTAAATTAATTATACATGTCAAGTGTTTGTTACTGGTTGTATAAGTTGTATTGTATATATTGTTTAGTATATTGTGTATATATTTTATTGGCTTGTAATAAAATTCTAATTTAATTAATATTATGTATATATTATTTAATTAATATATTATAAAATTCTAATTTAATTAATATAATTTTATTAATTCATTTTATAATTAGTGGCTAGTGCTCACGCTAAGATAGCGTTCGTTTATCGTTCCCATCATCATTTATAAATTTTATTAATAGTTTAGTGGGGGGGTATGTAGAAAAATTCTTCATCCTAGTTGGCGTAGGTCGTCGATGCGTAGTATTTAATATTATTATTTATTATTATTATTATTTTAGTAATTTAGCTTTATATTTAGGGTGTTCGACACAATGTAGGTCACTAGTAAAAAATTCGTTCACAGTGTAGTAACAATTATGAACGAGGATGGCTTTTAGACGGTTTTTAAAAAGGTTATCGCTTTCCATAGATTTGAGGTTTTCAGGTAGTTTATTGTATATTTTGATAGCTCTGTATTGTGGACTATTTTTAAAGAGTGTAAGGTTTGGTTTAGGCAATATTAATTGATTTTTTCTGCGAGCACTGGCGCATAAATCAAATTCATATAGGTGCGTCCGAACGTACCAAGCTATTTCCAGTATATACATGGAAGGCAAGGTGAGGATTCCGTGTTTAGTAAAGTACGGCTTGCAGCTAGCCGGCTGATGGATATTAAATAGTATTCGTATCAGTTTTTTCTGCTGTACAAATAATTCAGCTGCGGCCGGACTGTGGCCCCATAGCATAATGCCGTATCGCAACCAAGATTGTGCATAAGCGTAATAAGCCGAGAGCGCGGTCTCAAGGTTTGAGTGTGATTTTAAAATACTGAATCCGTAAGCAAATTGGGACAGTTTAGTTTTTATTTTGTTAATGTGTTGCTTCCATGTAAGATGTGTGTCAATTGTTATACCTAATAGCTTAAAATCATTAACTTCTTCAATGCCTAACGTATGAATTAAATTATTAAGATTTAGATTTATTTTCTGGTAAGGTTTAAATTGCATTATTTTCGTTTTTTTTGCGTTTACTTCTAAATTATGTGATTCTAACCAATTTTTAACACGTTCAAATGTTTTTTTAATGTTTTCTAAATTTCTGTGGTCATTTTTACCTTCAAACAATAGTGATACGTCATCCGCAAATAGAACGCTTTTAGCGTTTGTCACGTTGGGAAGTTCGTTGATGTATGCGACAAACAAAATACAACCGAGCGTGCTGCCCTGTGGTATAGACCAGTTTGTTATACAGGTGTCGGACTTTACTTCGCTTACTTCGCGCGTGATTTCGTTAAAATAATCTACCTGGACGTATTGCCTTCGGTTAGAGAGATATGACTTAAGCCAGTTATATGACTTGCCCCTGATTCCCATTGAATATAGCTTTGATAATAGTATATTGTGCGATACGTTGTCATAGGCTTTGCTCATATCTAGGAGCAGTGCCACCCCATAATCTCTTTTATTTATGTATTTATAAGCCTCTTGAATGAAGCTATATACAGCGTGTGTCGTTGACCGGTTTTTTCGAAAGCCGTATTGACTGTCATTCAGAAGTTGGAATTTTTCTAAAAAATAATAAATACGGTTTGCCATTGCCTTTTCAAAGATTTTTGAAAAACTCGGTAGAAGTGATATGGGGCGATACTGGGTTATGTCTAGTGGGGTCCCACCTTTCTTTTGCAAGGGCTTGATTTTAGCTATCTTAAGTTCCTCGGGAAAGTGTTCTTCATCAAAGGATTGATTAACAAGGCTGGTAAGTGTGGGTGTAAGCTCCTGAGCACACTTTTTTATTAGCATGGGTGGTATTTCATCTGTCCCGCAGCTGTATTTATTAGGTAGATTTGAAATTATCCTATGTATTTCACGCTCAGTTACATTGGTCAAATATATTGAGTTGGTGGTGTTCGTGCATGTGTTAGGAGGTTGCAAGTCACGTGATCGGAGCCCGACAGTGGCAAAGTATTTATTGAAGGAATTCGCTATTACGTTTGGGTTAGTAGTGATTTCTGAATTTATTTTTAATTTAATGTTTTTGTTATTATGTAATGATCGGGGATTTTTTGTCACGGATTTAATAATATTCCACATTGCTTTCGTTTTATTTGGTGCCTTTTTCATTTTATTTATATTATATAGTTTTTTTGACATTTTTACACATCGTTTAAGGACCCTTTCATAATGTTTGTAGTGTTTTTTGAGTGTTTTATTGTTGCAGTGATTAACAAAAGCTTTTAGTAGTCTTTTATGTCTGCAAGATTTTTTTATTCCGGTTGTTGTCCATGTGTTTCGTTTTCTTTGCTGTATTTTTATTCGTTTTTTCGGTATGTATTTATCTAGTAATTCTTTAATTTTAGATAGAAATTTATTATAGTTTTGAGAAATATTATTTGATTTTGATAGTATATTATTCCAATTTAATCCTCTTAGCGCATTTTTAAAGTTATTTATATTGATACTGTTAAATATTCGTTTAGTAAAAATGGTATTTGTTTGCAGTTTAGGTAGAATATTTTCATTTTCAAAAGTATAAATTACGCTTTTATGGTCTGATACGCCCTGATCTTCGATTGTAATAGAATGTTGTTTATAGTTGGTAAATATAAGATCGATACACGATGCCGTTGAGTTAGTTACTCTTGTTGGTTCCTGTACCACTTGACGTAAATTACATTCTAGGAATAGTGTTATCAGTCTCCCGTAACTTACGCGATTTCTATTCTTGTCTATGTTAAAGTCCCCTCCGATGATAATGTGTTTCTTACTACTTAATGGTCTAATTTTATCCAAAAGCTTATTTACATATTCAAAAAACACTTCTATTTCACGGTCAGCTCGATAAATTACAATTAACAAAACGTTCAGCTTTGGTAAGTCTACGGCACAGCATTCCACAATATATTCCATGGACAGATTCATGATATCAGCTCGGTCGACATACTTGGTGTCTTCTTGCAGGAGAATTGCAACTCCACCTCCCCTACGTGTTCGTCGGCAAAATGTCGCGGCGTACTCGTAACCAGGTATATGTGTTGCGGTTTGTTGTTCTTCGGTGATCCAAGTTTCGGATAGGCAAGCGGCGTTATAAGCATTTTCACTTAAAAGGTTTTCTATAGTATATGTTTTATTTTTAATGCTTTGTACATTTAGAAACATGAATTTTACGAAAGGAATCGCTTGTATGGCTTATGTTAGAATTTGTGTTTATAATTTCCTCCTGTACTGTTTGTGATTGTGTGTGCTGTCTGTTTTCAGTTTGTTTTGTCTCTTTTAATTCAGTCATACTGTTACTAATGTTTGATACTATTGTTACTGTTACTGTTACTATTGTTATTTGATTCATACATTTTGATACACTTCTGTTTGGTTTAAATTCAGTCTTATTCGTGCGATCCGATGTATTTGGTACACAAAGTTTCAGTATACAAAAACAAAATCTTAGACAAATCCCAGCTCCCTTACGGCGTATGAAAAAGGGAAAGCACTGTCTATTTAAAGAATGCCTTTGTTTTAAAGAGGTAAAGAATTAAAAAAGGTAGCTTGTATCTCAGTTTTGTTCATTGTTCCCGTTGCTTCCTAAGAAACTTGATAAAGGCTCCGGCGAATCTTGATAAAACGTTTTTATTATGACTTGTAGCTCACCATCGCCACTCGTTATGTCGTATATGGTGTGCTGGTGTGAGGTTGCCATCTGTTGAAATGATTCGAAACGCTCGCCGCCCGCATTGTAGTCGATGGTCCTTCGAGCCAGATGTTCGTTCCATTGAGGCAGGAAATGATTGATCGACGCAGCTTCTGCTAAAATAGTATCCAAAATAATATGGAGAAAATGTATACGTATACCTACTCGTATCACTCAAGCGGAGTGCATTAACAATAAAAATTAATTAGAGGGGTTCAATACCGGCTATATGTGGAAACAAGTTGTTTAATGTTTACACAGTATTAATGGACAAACGTAGTGAAATCAATAAGAGCGCGCGCGCGAGGCGTGAGAGCGGCCGAGATCAAAGGAGACTCGATGGCGCCCGCCCAGGGCTGCCAACACGAGCTTCGGATCATCGATACACGAACATTTTTATTTTGAGCAACATTTTCAAAGGTTCGTTGTTTTTTACTTTTTTCCCATTTCTCAAATAGAAAGTAAAGACGCGACATAAAGAGAGACAGCGTCTTGCAAAACTTTCTCCATGACTTGCAAAAAATATTTAATTTTAAAATTTTAAAATTAAAATTTCTTAAATTCTAGATGAGTTGGAGCTAGATGATATTAAGTACAATGAAAATGTGTAAATTAATTAAGCCCAAATTCTTCTGCAAATTTTTCATTCACTGCCTCATGTTAAAAATCACCGAATAAGTTACAATGACGTAGATGAGTTAATTCTACGCTACATTTTCCTTAAGGCTACGTCCGCACAGACAGGCGGCTTGCTTAGCGCCTAGAGCCTAGTGGTTTGCATTCTGACTATTTGCTAGGATACAAGGTGGCCGCACTGAGAGGTGGTTTGCGTGGTGGGTCACTAGGTGCCTTGGTCATTTTGCTTGTCGGCACGTTGACGAAATGTCACTCTCAAAAATATCTTACAAAATTAATGAAATAAATGCAACAATTTCTCGTTTCAGCTTTTAGTTTATGCCTTTGACATTCATCAATAATATTATATCCATGACAACCCGACCGTCAATGTCATTTTTGCTTCAAAAATGCCTAGCGCCTAGTGACAAAAAACCAACACGTTTGTTTACTTCGATACACGCTAAGCAACTATTTAGGCACTAAGCGCGCAGTGCGGCCAGTCGCGAACACTCTAGTCTAGAGCGTTCGTTATAAGAAGCTAGGTGACTAATTAGGCTCTAGGCGCTAAGCAAGCCACCTGTCTGTGCGGACGTAGCCTTACTGATTGAACGTTTTGCAAAGAACATTATCAACAGGAGAAACAAGAAACCAGCCAAAACACAGGCTGGATCATTGTAATCAAAATTTAGTATATTAGATTTTCAATTACCTACACGTCGACTGTATTGCAACGACCTTGTTCCTTTGAAAATTGTGCCAACGAGTTGTTGGACTATATAAAAATTAATCTTTGATCGAGTTTCAAAGGTTTTAGGTGTTTTCAACACGTAATATCAACGTTTTACGATAAGGTATGTGAGAGGAATTTGTGTTTGCAGTCAAATAATCTTTGGGATCCTCAGTTTATTTGGTAGCGACTACTCTTATTTACTATTTTTACGACAAAAAAAAAATAAAGAATGTTGAAACAAAATAAAATTGACGTTTATTGCGGCGGTCCCATTTCTGTAATATAATTAAGGAAATTGAGAATTAGATTACTTTATTATTTTAACGGCGAGGAATGATGATTGGTATCTGTCAAGGTGGCAAATAAAATCAGTCGACCGTTACAGAAATATCAAAGGCATGAACGTTAAATATTAGGTATAGTAATAGAACGGGTGAGCAGTGACTATAGTATAGGACGGATGAGCAGTTAGTAGAGAGCAGTGGGACTGACTACTGAGTATATCAGACCAGGGGGGCAATTCTCATTTCGTAGAGATACATGTCTAACAGAGATATCTCGAAAAAACATGGCCAACCTCGAATAAAACGAGGCCAATCGGCCATGTTTTTTCGACATATCTCTGTTAGACATGTATCTCTACGAAATGAGAATTGGGCTCCAGCACCAAATTGTCCGATGTCTCGATCCCGAGGCTGCCCGGCTGGTTCAATCCGCCACGTTTTCAAGACGTGCTTTTGTCATCGCTTTCTGCATCGCACTTCAATCTCACTAAACTGCCCTTTGTAAAGTTCCAGATTGACTTTTTACAAACGAACTGGCTCTTTCATTAAGTGTTTCTTACGACAAAGGTCAGGTTTCAATTGTGATTAAAATCTTTTTGGGTTACAAGAATTTTGCAGCTTTGTTGCATTATTGACAATACTACTGTATCATGGACTTGATTTGTAGGACACCACCAATTTGATTATTATTTTATCAAGTCTGTAATTTCTTGACATTATTATCACGACTATATCATACTTTGAATAACTGAATCAATTTTCCGAACAGAATGACTGTAACCTGTGTAACGTAATATCGTTCCGCAACACAACGGAATTCAAAGAGAAACAATATATTATGTCAAACATACGATTTTAAACAAAGATATCAACTGCGCACACATTTTCCCGTGCACACAACGGAGTTACCTGAACGATACAAATAAAGAATCAAAAGTCGAATGCAAAAACGACTTTATCTCACACGGATTACGTCAGCGTCGAGCTTTGAGTGTCCCGTCAAAGGCTCGCGCGGGTTAGATCATAAACGATTGTCGGTTGTTTACACGCGGCAACGGGGGCCGCGATTTATGATGTTTGAGTTGGGGCGACACCAAGAAACTTCGCACTTTGTACCTGCCCTGAGCGCTGAGCGGGCGCTAAGCCGACCTAGGTCTATTTGATTTGCTGTAACGCTGATATTGTGCAGTGACGTCTGTTTACATCAATGCTGGATGGTTCGTCAAATAACCGCATAGCTTCGGATATTGATTTTGTAACGAATATAGATATAAATGACCTAGAATCTGATCTTGTGTATCAAGGTGTCGAAACCATATTTGAAGCAAAAGCTGGAGTCTTAATTTGTTGATAGAAATTATTTGAAATGCTGATAGTTATTAAGAAACCGTCGCACAGACACTACATATGCTATAAAAGTATACCATCAAAGACTTTAGAAAGTCGCCCCTTAGCAGTATCAAGTACGTCTGGTTTTTAGGCCTCTTACGACACCCCTATGTCCTGATTCCGGATTGTTCTCGGCCCCGCCCCAAAAAGAAGATTTTCGTCTGCTACTTTACAATGTGTTCAACGTAGAGCAAAGCCCCCTGCACCTCTTTACTGAAAAGAAATAAGGCAACGAATAGCAGACTAGGCTTAATCTGTAAATTACTTGCCGTTTTGTGCAATGTGCAACCTTCACCATCGTTTTTTTAACTTACGTTTAGAACCGAAGGTAGAGACAAGCGGAATGTATTAAAAGGATGGAATATTGTCTAGAAGTCTTTGTCGCAGTCTCGGTGCCCCTTTTGCATGTCAAATATTGTCTGTTTTGTGCCCTGTGCCACATTATTTGCAAGAGTCACGCGGTGGTGGCGGCGGCCCCGGTGGCAGTCAAAGCTCGCCACAATATTTATCGGCGGCACGGTATCAATGCGCTGCGGAGCGACTTCGGAAGCCCACCTGAATACATGTGGCCGAGCCATGAGCAAAAGCGGGGCGGGGACCAACAAATTTTACTCACCAGCAGTACGATAATTTGGGTTATTTTACATTCCAAACTAATAAACTCTGCCCAAGTAGTTTTTGGGTTTAGATTGGCATTTGAATCCTGTGAGTATTGGAAAACAGATTTCATTTGTTTTGGTGAAGAGGAACATCGTAAGGAGACTGGCTATTTCTTAAGTTTTTAAAAAGTTGCTAACATTACTAACCTACAATCCAGTATCATAAACTATGGAGTTATTCTCTACTATTTTGGAAGTGATCTGACCAAATACTATTGTCGTTTATGCTGAAATTCCTCTAAACTGGCCAATGTTCAGTTATTATGCAGTTGTTTTATCGTGTCTTCATTTTTTGCCAATAAAATAGTTAACGTGTACGCAGCAAAGCTAGATCAAAGAGCACGACATTTATCACTGTCAAGGGATCTGCGCCTCAAAGAGACTGGAGAGCGGCGATGGTGCCGATAATAAGGTGTCGTGTTTTCTAATAGCACTTGCTTCAAGAACACAGTCATTGTCTTTTGAAATGGAGCGCAAGGATCGTGTGAAAGATAGATACATTTGATTGGAACTTCAAAGGTTGCAGCAAGATGGAACTTGCAACCGTTTTTAATTGATGTTTTTATTTTACATCCAATATATTCTTTTAGACGGAAAGGAATAATTCCAACACTATTTTCAACATTTTAAAATATGTATACCTTTGTATCACATGAACATTTATTTTGCGATATAACGATACTGAAACTCCAAAAATGACTGAAATTGGAAATTTCTGGTCATGTTGACTATGAGACTCAAGCACTGATGATGTTTTATAATCTTTGCAGATTTTGGCCGCGTACATTATTTTCATAGATTCATTTTTATTTTAAAGTATAAACAAAAGATGGTAAACGGCAGGCTTAATTCAAGCTGCCCGTCAGAAGACTGAAGTCATCAGAAGACTGAAGAACTGACTGGTTTCATAAAACACAAAGAATTCTAGCACAAAAGCCTTGTAATAATGTTCGATAATACTCAGGTGTAGGTGATGTTTATCAGACGCATTGTTCAGTTTTATTTAAAGACAGCCTTTGATGCTCAGGCTTTATAAAGCTTACTTGTATTAACGCTAGCGTTACACCTACGCATGGGTACTGGTTAAAATAGAAGGTTTTCGTGCAAACTGCAATACATCAACAGACGACCCAACTTACTTGTTTGGAAATGACCGTGAGGGATCTCTGATTCTGTTTCCGACCAGGGCAGATATTTATGCACCGGTGCGTTCACTTCATCCTGGAGCCTCACCATAATTATGCGCCAGATGGCTGCCGAGCGGGTTTTAGTGGGTGGAAATCCATGAAACCCCCAACCTGTAGGTTTTTTGGAAGATTTCCCATTCGAAAAAAAAGAGTAGATATTTATATGACAACTAAAGTTTTATTCTTAGGTCGAAGCCGAGGGTGTTATTTATTAGTTATCATTTATCAGTTATTGACAATGTGAATATATTTTGTATGTAGCAGTTGTATATTGATCGATGTAGTCGTACAGAAGCGATCACTAATCAAAGTACAAATAAGTATACAAGTACATATAAAGGATTATATCAAACGAATAACTACATACATATTACAGAGACCGCTATCTCTCATATATTGGGTCGCCGCGCCTTATCGGGCCCATTGTTGACTGCCTCTATCACTGGATTCCTTTTTACACGGCGCCTTTGAAGTTCGAGCTTTGTTTGCCGGGAGATCAGAATGAGGCGCGCCTCAAACGACTCGTGCCTTCCTCCATTTGTGGCTGCAATCGATTACTGTTATAGTTTCTCGACGTCTCGTCGCCCTTTGAGAAATGGACTTGTCTTAAGGAGACGCAAATATTGCAACTGTTACCGCTACTGCGAAGTCAGGTTTCTTCGTGGAGGGTCTTCTCTACGCGGTCACGCCGGTCACCGTGGCTCGTAACAATGTGAATTTTATCCGAAAAATAAAAACTTATAGCAAGCATTGTAGCTGATCTGTTCTGCTAAATATAATTGATACAACTTTTTATTATATTTTTATAATTAAATAAACAACTGAACTGAACGTCGTAAGTGATAAGAATTAAGATCAGTTAAGCGTCATGAGCGTCATGTCTTTGAAGGCACTAAAACCATCGACGTGTTTCTGAAAATGAAACGGGGAACAGTGATTCATGTAGTCTTTCAATATCCTGTCATTATTTATCTATCTATCATTCGTAACTGATAATTTTCTTTCACATCTAGGTATATTTGGGAGTTCACGGCTCATATAACTGAATTTTGTATATTTACAGATAATTACTGCAAGAACAGCATCGCGGCTGTTCGCTCCGCGTAACTAGATACCCAGCACTCACTAATAGGGTTTCTAGCAATAGTTTTGTTTTCAAAACTAAATCAGGTATCGGCGTACAGCGCCAGGTAAGGATTGGCGCACACATTACAACTTGGAATCGGATCATCATCGCCGCATAAACTCGAACCGGATTTTTTTATAAGAAACTGCCTAACGATTCGGCAGTAGCATCATCTTGCCTCAGACCAAGCACATGATGACACGAACCACCAGCCCCTGTGATTATATCGTGTCGTTGTCTCGCTCACCAGCAATGATGTGCCTATCCCTTTAGAACAAGGCAAGCCCAGGATCTCAGGATCTTTGGCCCGACCAAACAGAACACTACATACCTACGTATAATATTTACCAACAAATAAATAATAAGAGTTATTACTCTGCAGCTGCGTCAGAAGCAGCGCTTTCTTGTGCGAAAAGCCAGATTGCAATTCAACGCGTACGAGAGAGATAGATTTTTGAAGTGAAAACTTCTTTAGTACGGGGGTGACTTGAAATTTTATGAAACGAAACTGTCCAGTGGAGACTAGAAATGAGTGGAGACTAGAGTTGAGTTGAGTTGAGTGGAGTGGAGTGGAGTGGAGTAGTAAAACCTACAATTATCATCTTCCCGATATTTTACATTCGTCTCATTATCTTGAAAACAAAATTTTTCAAGGTTTCACTTCTAACACGTGTGAATTGCACACATTTTATTTTTTGTTTTATAACTTTTATAACGCGCGACTGCCCGTCTCTAGGGCTGCATGCGCCGAAAAATATTTTCCGTAAGTCAAGTCAAGCCGGGCTTTTCGGCTTGAAGGGCTTTACCGCCTCTGCTCACCAGGTCTGTGGGTCACAAAGACCGCAAACCTCTTGTCGTCCTCGTGACCTGCACGCTATTCCAGCATTCGCCCAGCTGTAAGCTCTGCGTTACCTAGCTGTGGCCAGGTAAAGGTGGTTAAAATACTGAGCTCACTCTGTGCTGTGATTAGGTACGTGCATCCGTCTGGAAAGCCTAGTTTATGTCATGCCAATGCCGAATCGTTTCAGAGTAGATATGTGTGCGCCAAGGCGACTACAAGGACATAACAACTAGCGTAAGTTTATGCGCCGCGTTTCCCGTTGACAATGCAATTTTAGCTAATTCGATCGCGGACAGCGCGCCATCGCCGAGTGCCGCTCGGATATTAAACTAATTATGAACAAACGTAGCCGGCCTGCGACCTGCCGCACAAATTAACCGTTCAACTCCATTAACCGCACTGTTGTTTAACTTCCACCATCGATGGTTAACCCAACTTGTTGAAGCACAACTACTAAATGTTGCCTTGGTTCCAGTCGCGATCCATTTATTTTTGTATTCATTTACTGATCCTTACGTGAAAAAAAGTTTTGTCGTGTGAAAAGAAACTTCTCATGTGAAAAGCCGATAAACGAGCAGACTAGATCTCAGATGGTAAATTTCGTTGTCGTTCATGGAGGTTCATGGAGGTAAGAACACCTCGAGAAGTACGCCCATTTGAAGTGTTCGGAATTATCCTACAAAAATGAAAATGTAATAATATGGAATTCTAAACTGGGCGACTGCAATAATTTTATTAACGTTTGTGAAATTAAAATAAACGCTTTGAGCAAAAAATACAACTGAATTGAAAATCTCCTTTTTTGGAGTCCGATAAAAAGAAGCCGGCAAACAGCAGAAGCAGAAGATGCATTAATATCTAAATAAATAATCAGCTTTTGCTTGGTGCACTCGAATAAAAATTTTAATCAGTTACTACACCCCTTTGAAGACAAAGCAAGTGCTTCAAGTCAAGAATGCGACCAAAGAAGAATATTGCTGTTTTTCCTCAAATTAAAAAAAACCGAGAATATGCCCAGCTCGTAAAAAAGTCGAGCACTTGACTAGTATTGGATAAAAAGTCGGAATTAATAAAGCGCGATGAGCCTTTGTCTATGGTTCACAATCAATTCTTTGTATTCCGAAGCTTCCGTCGGCTCTCGAACAACGCCAATTTTCACGCATCAGGGCTACCAATTAGTAGCCCTGATTTATGAGCAGGTCTGTTTGTTTGTTTTGTTACTAGACGACACTCGGCGTCTTCTAATATAAAATAGTCAATCATGATTAATTTTTGTTCAGTTATTAATTAGTTGTTATTACGATAAAATTATAAATTGTCTTGAGTATTAAATGTTATTTAGTCCAGTCATCTTAGTCAAAATTTGGTAAGAATTGCGGAATGTGAGATACCCAGCTGAATTTTTGTATAAAATTGTATTTTGGCATTCTAAAACTTGTCTCAAAACCTGCATATGGTAGGGTGACCGCGTCTATTAAAAATTTGAGGACAAAGGTCACAAAAATCGATTTTTTGTAAATAACTCAATTCCTATGAGTTTTTCGCTGTTTGTATGAATATTGTAGAGAATTAAATTCCCTACAACTTTTGTTTCAAAAATTTTTTATACGTTGAATCGTTTTCGAGATACAGGGCGGAGAGCGCACGGTTAGAGCAAAGTTAAATCGTTAACATGTAAAGGGCTAAAAGTGTTGTAACAACAAAAAAACTTGAAAGGGACTCTCCAACAATTTGGCTCCGAAAGAATAAAAAAAGTCAACGTTTGTAAGGTCAACCGGTATAGTCCCGGTCAAAACACGCTATATAAAGTTTATTAATTCTATCTATCTATTATATTTATCTAACAGCCTTTTAAAGTCCACTGCTGGACGTAGGCCTCCCCTAATTGGCGCCACTCCGACCGGTCCTGGGCCCTTCCAGCGGCTTCCAGCTGTCTTCTTTAGGTCATCAGTCCACCTGGTCGGGGACCAGTGTTTCTTTTACCGAGACATGGCCGCCATTCGAAGACTTTGCAACCCCATCGGTTATCTGTCCAATCGGGTATCTGTAATTTTTTTTGTAAAATAGTAGGTTAACGTATAAGATAAGTAGGTATATTATATCTATTTCGAATCGAATTAGACTGGAAGCTGTCACTTAAAAAATATAATAGGTATTTACTTGTTGCCCCAATCAGAAGCCGACTTATAAATAAAGGTAATAAATAACAATGTTTCAGTACGAGTATATTATATTATACGTAACGATTGTTTCTCAAACGAAGCGAGGATGGATAACTAGTTGATAATATTCAATAAAGCCGCTGAACCGTGGCAGAGTTCATCTATGTAGCTATGTTTTACTGGTATAAATTTTACTAACAAAAAATAACCGACTTCAATATTACTCAAAAACTACTTGCCCGATCTCGTTCAAAATGTGGGACCACATGACAAGCACCTGCTTTCGATTAAAAAAAATAATCCTCAAAATCGGTTCACCCAGTCGAAAGTTCTGAGGTAACAAACATAAAAAAATACAGTCATATTGAGAACCTACTCCTTTTTTTAAGTCGGTTAAAAATATGCCGACAATTAGGTAATGCTTTGTTCCTATTTTAATAAGTGCGCTGTGTGATTTCAATATTAAAATGTTGGTATTCTCACTTGAATCATCATATTCCAATAATTCAGTATTATCTACGTTTAAATTAAATCTAGCGATGCAAAGCACAGTAAAATTGTTATTAATAAATAAATATTACCGGTAACAAACAGTGTAATTAGATCAAGTAGGCAGCCCTGCCAGCATTTGTGTTCGGGCTGGTTCAAAGGAGAATTTATTATTTAAAGTGAAAGTTATTGAGTTTCGCTAAGGTTAAGTGAGCCTTTTGACTCGATCGCCTATGAAGTATGAAGTGAGGGATGACGCGAGCGGATGGTGTTAGGTTCCTCTTTACATATGACTTCCATCGCCAAATTACCTGCATATTATATTACCTTTGTATTGACAAAAACCATACTACGACTCCTTTATCACAGGTTATTTGATGGAAATTGGAAATTGGGGATATATTAAAAAGTTTTCTCGGGCGCCATTTTCGCTTTGTGAGAATGTGACTTGTAATTTTATTGTGGATTTTTCATTATGGCTTTAGTTTATGCCTTTATGGTCACGACGATTGAGGTGTATTCTCTATAATTTATTCTATTCTATTTGACTTTATTAAAAGGAGCTTTATTGCGATTTGGGTGTCAAGCAATAATTTCAAAAGTATCTAAGTTTTCAATTACTGCCTGCCAGAGTGACTGCCAGTGCATCATTGTGAAAACTGGGAAACAATTATTGTTGCTCATTAATTTTATTACACGTTTTATCATTTTCATGTTTCCACCATTTTATCGTTTAAGGGGCCGGTTTCCAATCTTCTATGAAAAAGAAACAAAGTTTTATTTTATCCTTTTTTATAATTTCTTTAGAATGTGCATATTGTGCATAATAACATTTTATCTTCTGTTCAAATAAAATAAACTAAATGACAAGACCTAGGAGCTAGGACGTACTCCGCCATGTGAGACTCCAATTCTCAATTTTAGATGCTATCGAACGATAGTAATCAGGACCAATGATGGTAGTCCTGATGGATCAACCTTTTTAGGGTTCCGTAGCCAAATGGCAAAAAACGGAACCCTTATAGATTCGTCATGTCTGTCTGTCTGTCTGTCTGTCCGTCCGTATGTCACAGCCACTTTTTTCCGAAACTAAAGGATCTATACTGTTGAAACTTGGTAAGTAGATGTATTCTGTGAACCGCATTTAGATTTTCATACAAAAATAGAAAAAAAACAATAAATTTTGGGGGTTCCCCATACTTAGAACTGAAACTCAAAAAATTTTTTTTCATCAAACCCATGCGTGTAGGGTATCTATGAATAGGTCTTCGAAAATGATATTGAGGTTTCTAATATCATTTTTTTCTAAACTGAATATTTTGCGCGAGAGACACTTCCAAAGTGGTAAAAAGTGTGTCCCCCCCCCTGTAACTTCTAAAATAAGAGAATGATAAAACTAAAAAAAATATATGATGTACATTACCATGCAAACTTCCAACGAAAATTGGTTTGAACGAGATCTAGTAAGTAGTTTTTTTTTAATACGTCATAAATCGTAAACCACAATTTACCTCGATCAAAGTTACAACGAACTTCAAGAACTTTTATATTAAGTTATTTGCTACTACGGTACCCTTCATGGGCGAGTCCGACTCGCACTTGGCCGCTTTTATTAGGGTTCCGATTGTTCCGAAGTAAAATCTTCATGTCCGGCCGTTCGTCTGTCCGAGGCATAGAGCTAGAAAGCTGTAGTTTGGAATGGATAAACATATTTATTTAAATTCTTAAAACGTAAAATAAAATATTGAAAAACATTTTTTTTAGGGTACCTTCCTGAAGGAAGTACCTGAGGTAACGTGAGGATGAAAGAACCGTGTCCCGATTTGGGCCATGGTGCGTCCATTGATGAATCACATACTAATGGATAGGGGTTTATGAGTACAGTCACGGAAAAATAGTTTCATTGATATTCCAAGTGGGCGTATGTTTATTGGCAACCCAAAATTGATGACATGGATTCACGCGGAAACGACCCCCAATGACAATGAATGACACCCAAAAATGCATCTAGATTGTGTTCGAGATGCTCGTGGAACACTGACTTGGATAGATTGATAATTATTAATTATCTTCAATATTTTCTTCAGATGTAACATTACTGCTACCTATGTTATCTTGAACTTCGTATAAAACTTTGCCAACATTTGTGACACATATAGTCATTTGAAGTGACTGGTTGTCTAGAACTAGATGAAGCTTTATTTTGAAAATATAATAAAGCTTCTTCGTTTTTCTGAGAACCAGTTAAAGTATGTTTTCTTACAGTTTCCTTGTATCTTATCAGTGGCATTGCACAAGAACAACATTTCAGATTTTTATGAATGCCAGTAGCATCTTCGGGTTCATCCAGTACCAAGGGCTGGCATGAATCCCTGGATACATCTGTCGCTCGAATGTCTTCCCCTCCAGGACAGACTTCAGAGGCATCAGAACGCATTAACTCACTAAATCTCCTTGCCATGACGGCTTAACATATTTTCAGAGACTTGGCCGGGCAAAGTTTAAAATGACCGTTACCAGTGTTACCACCGTCACCGCCAGGAGGTGCTCTGGTCATAAAGAGAATTACAGTTCCCTATAATATTTCAAAGATAAATAATAGGCGATATTTTCACAAATAAAATGGGTTTCTGCCACCCTAATATAACGCAGTTAACTTTTTTGCTGACAAGGTGTCCCCACCAAATACGCTCATAAGAACGATATATTCTATTGATATGGGTGATGCACTATCTAATGATGTATAAAAAATTTCGGGACTCGTCATGGCCCAGAACCCGTACTATCCGGGACACGGTTCTTTTTTTTCGTTGTGTACCCCATAGTGTAGGGTATCGTTGAAAAGGTCTTTCAAAAATATTATGGGTCTAAGACCTTTTTTGGAACTAGGGGTGCGTTTGCAAAATATTTGGCTTTAAAGTGATAATTTTAGTCAGAGTCAAGTGTCCCCCCTGCTGGCTAAACGGTTGGAGTTGGACAAGTGAAAAAAATCTCAAAAATAGGTTATATTATGATGAATTTACAAGGAAAACTATCACGGCTATGTTAGCAAGTAGTTAATGAGTAATAGTCGATAAACTTACTACTTCGGAACCCTACATTGCGCGTGACCTGACACGCACTTGCCCGGTTTTATTTAGTTTTAGTAGCAATAGCGAACTAGCGAATCGACTGGATACTTATAATAGGTACGATATAATAGAGAGAAAGAACCCATCAGACTATGTGTGAATGAGTTATATATAGCTCGAAAATATTTGTTATTTTAATTTAAATACAGTTTCATGTATACAATTATTGTATACCTACAAGTGCCCTTAATTTTATGGAAGAACGTCATAATAAATGAATTTCAGATATCTTAGATTCTTATTTCGTTTCTTATATTCATTTATTTAATAAAACGTATTGTGTATATAAATTGTCGAAACATTTTACCTTTATTCGTCGAATATGTGTCTAAGACTTCGATAATAAGTTTACCAGTTCCATTTGGCTGAGTTTACAGATGATCTGATATTTTATGCCAATTTCGCGTGGAATTGCTCCGCAGTGCATTCATCTTTAAATGTCGACGGCGCACAGTGGGCTGAAAATCGGCTTTCATAGACATAGGAATATAAATTTTAAAATGTCGTTTTTCTTGTTGGATTCGGCCTTTATTTACAATTACAATGCTCAAATATGTGATTAAAGTTAATTTACCATATAAATGGATGACTTATAATTTTTTTGCGAAAAATTTGTATGGAACTCGCATGAAAAGTCCGATTATTTTCGGAACTGCAAGTCAAACCGTAATATCCTTATAGGAGGTGTTAGTACTAATTATTTGTGATTTTTTGACATACCACATATTACGGTTACTGCTGCAGAATTTTTTTTAAAAATGGAGAAATTTTAAATATTTTTTTTATTTTGTTAAAATTTCATCTTAATGCATCAAGTTAAAATGCGAGGTACCAATAACTATTATTATCTTTTTGGACTTAGTAAATGATAATTGATCACTATCATTTAGTACTAGCATGTCACAATACAAATCATTAACTATAATATAACTATAATTTTCTGTTAAGTGAGTAATTAGGACTATGAGCTCCGGTTAATACTTTCTACTATCATTAAGGACTTGCAAGCACATTTTAATTAGCATACCTAGTAAACAAAGGAAAATATCTAATGAATACCTCATTAAAAAAACTTTTAGAAGCTCTTATAAGATCTTTTTGCCGTATTGGGACGGCTTAGATGACAATCCAAATTCATATGCACCAGTGGACACAGTCTTTGATGTAACAGCATCCAAGCAGTTCATTTCTGTAGGTTTAGCTAAACACAAGTAGCACGATGTATTCGATCTAGCTTCAGAAATGTACGTGCAGATCTTAGCGTCGATCATTGTCATCATCAGTTGATGACTCACCTTGTTACTGTTGCACTCAGTGGGGAGAAGGGACTTAATTTCATCATCCATTTGCCTTTTGTAACTGATGATGACTTCTTCGCTCTCTTTTACAAATGTAAACTGCACTGGACGACAATATGAAGCTGAACATGGCTTTGGATTCGTCCATAAATTTTCCTCTCCAGCAGTCAGCTGTAATAGCACCAAGGACGCCATAAATATACTGGACTCGTCTAGTTGCTCATCCATTTTCTGTTTATATTGGTTTTGGTTAGAAGCACCATCAAATCCCCACTTGGATATTAATTTCAAATCTTTATTTTCAACATTTTCAGGAAGACTTTCAAGGATCCTCTTAATGAAAGGAGCAACCCTAGCGCTTTTTCTGCTGTAAATATTATAGTTTTAACAGGTTTGTTAAGCCTTTCCTTAATTTTTGTAGCTGCTTCTGGATTTTTCAGCATATATTCTCACGACCTTCTTCTTTAAAAAGTAATGCAGCTGAAAATGCCACTACATTTGGATCTTTGTTATAACAATCACTCTTCTTTTGTTGGCTTCCTAGATCTTCGAATGCTTTTCTAGGTCTTTTACTCATTGTTCCACAAGACGATGTCGACGGTTCTTGACAGATTAAATGTCGACTGGGTCCCTGGTGTTCTTCTTCATTTGATTGTGGCGTGATGAAACTGGCTAGCACGCAATTGGCCAATCAACATTAGCCTGAAGCCAATTTTCATACTCCTTTCTAAATGTATCAAGGATACGGTGAGGTCTCTGCTACCTCTGTAAAGCAGCTCGTGTAAATCTTCGACAAATTCCTTGAGCGTTACACGATCTTCATCAGAAATGCGATCACTTAAGCGATCTACCACAGCCTTGAACAATACTTCATGATCAAATGAAGTACCCTCCCCTTTTAGAACAACAAACAAATCTAAATTGGTACTTAGACTTTCCATTGTAAAACTTTTGAGGTCGCAAGGTAAAGATATTATAGTAACGGTTCAAAAGTTTGAAATAAACTGAACTATGAAGCAATAAATTAGTGTATTTATAGTAGTTCAATGTCCACCAAAAATTTAAGTGCAAATTATTGTATAATTAGCAAATTAACTTTTTAACCGACTTCAAAAAAGGAGGAGGTTCTCAATTCGACTGTATTTTTATTTTTTTTATGTTTGTTACCTCAGAACTTTGGACTGGGCGAACCGATTTTGATGATTTTTTTTAAATCGAAAGCTGGTGGCTGTCATGTGGTCCCACATAAATTTTATTGAGATCTGACAATGGCATCCATGAGAAAACCACATAAGTCGTAAATTTGTGTTAAGATGTGCGCGACAAATTGACGAATAACTCATTATCACGCCAACCGATTTCGATGATTCTTTTTTTAATCGAAAGCAGGCGCTTGTCATGTGGTCTCACATAAATTTGAACGAGATCTGACAACTATGTATATAGTTTTTGGGACTTTGAAGTCGGTTATTTTTTGTTA
Source organism: Thymelicus sylvestris (assembly GCA_911387775.1). Classification (NCBI taxonomy): domain Eukaryota; kingdom Metazoa; phylum Arthropoda; class Insecta; order Lepidoptera; family Hesperiidae; genus Thymelicus; species Thymelicus sylvestris. The sequence continues at coordinate 14,633,881 of OU426895.1, forward strand.
GTAAAATTTAGATTATTCGTAATTACCTTCACTTAAAATTTTGCTAATGAGAGGTAATCTGTTTTGCTTGCAAAAGTCCTTAATGATAGTAGAAAGTATTTACCGGAGCTCATAGTCCTAATTACTTACTTCACAGAATAAAATTATAGGTAATGATGTATATATATTATAGTTAATGATTTGTATTGTAACATGCTAGTACTAAATGATAGTGATTAATTATCATTTACTAACGCCCCAACTCAGAGTCACAAACGGTTTCTTTAATCGCTCCTTAGCAAAGAATCTCCATACAAATTCTGTACTAAGGAGCGATTTAAGTAACCGTTAGTGACTCTGAGTTGGGGCGTAAGTCCAAGAAGATAATAATAGCTATTGGTACCTCGCATTTTAACTTGATGCATTAAGATGAAACATTTGAACCAAATAAAAAAATATTTTATGTTTCTCCATTTTTAAAAAAAATTCTGCAGCAGTAACCATAATATGTGGTATGTCAAAAAATCACAAATAATTAGTACTAACACCTCCTATAAAGATATTACGGTTTGACTTGCAGTTCCGAAAATAATCGGACTTTTCGTGCGAGTTCCATACAAATTTTTCGCAAAAAAATTATAAGTCATCCATTTATATGGTAAATTAACTTTAATCACATATTTGAGCATTGTAATTGTAAATAAAGGCCGAATCCAACAAGAAAAACGACATTTTAAAATTTATATTCCTATGTCTATGAAAGCCGATTTTCAGCCCACTGTGCGGCGGGATGGCGGGATGGCGGAATGGCGAGATGGCGTAAGATTGGCAACGATGTGATTTAGGGCGCTCGATCGGTTACCCAGCGAGTCGCCTCGTGCATTATGTAGATTGTAGGCGAGGTATCGAGAGCTGAGCCGTGAGCCGTGAGCCGTCGCGTCGAGCCGTCTGCCGCAAACCGAATTTATCGCATTGACTATTCAATCCGCGAGAAACATCTGCCTGCCGCCGCCTGCCGGTGAATAGAAAAATATAGTCGCGCCTGCCGAATAGCGGTTCAATTTGAAGAATTGTTTTGCGGTCAAATCTAATCTTCTATCAGGTATTGGTATTCCATTTGTTGAAGATGTTGTTGTTAGTGTTACATTGCGATGATTCGAAGGAAAAATTGTTATTCTTCGAATTACAGATTAAACAATTATGCATTAAATGTTCCATAATATCAGTAAAGGGTTTGTTTATCTGCTTGCGTGTTTTATTCGCAGTTGTTGCAGATGAAAGTTAAATGCATCGCTTGAAAATACTCCGTTCGCGGCGAGGCAGAAACTGATGTATTGTGGGTTTATTGCTTCCAATATGTTTGGTTATAAAGCATTCGATCTGCGTCTTTTTTAGGGTTCCGAAGTAAAATCGGAACCCTTATCGTTTCATCATGTTCGTCTGTCTGTCCGAAGCAAAGCACCGAGACCCAAGCTGTAATTTGACATTGATATACATATTTAATAAAACTCCAGAATCGTAGAATAAAATATTGAAAAAACATTTTTTTTTTCAGGGTACCTCCCTTACAGGTAACGTAAGGATGAATTTTTTATTCGTCGCGTACCCTATAGCGTGGGGTATCGTTTAAAAAGGACTTTCAAAAATATTATGGGTCTAAGAACATTTTTGGAATTAGGGGTGCGTTTGCGAAATATTTGGCTTGAAAGTGTGTAAAAATTTTGGTTAACCGTTAAAGTCAAGTGTCCCCCCCCCCCCTCCCTCCACTGCCGGCCAAACGGTTAGAGTTCGTGATTAAATTCTCAAAAATTAGTTATAACTTATGATTATGATGAATTTACGAGGAAAACTATCACGGCTATGTTAGCATAAGTTAATAATGAGTAATAGTCGATGAACTTACTACTTCGGAACCCTACATTGCGCGTCGCCTAACACGCACTTGCCCGGTTTTCGCCTTCACTTGGTTATATCGGCGCGATCGCGGTCGCAGTGAATTTGCTTAGCGTCGCGAGTGCCGCGCATCCGCCCAAATTACTATTTCAATCTGACTCGCGGCGTCTTCATTTCAGCCTACCATACTCGGCATACGGAAATACGACATTTTAAATTGCGACATTGTGCTGATATAGTATTATAGTATGCGATGGTATATCAAACTGGAAAGAAATTCGCAATTATGTGCCGACATGATTTATGACCATTACGCGATGGTAGTAAAAGTAATTTTATCCCAAAAAATAATTGGGCTTATTTCTTAACATTAGGTTTTCAACAATCAAACGTGATATAAAGTTTGCACCGGTGCGCTCATGGTAGCCCGGGAATCATGATGTGCTAGTTTCCGATGTGATTTTAATCGCTCATTATACAAGTGTTATGATTTAATAAAACTTTATTAAAACTTCATAAACAGATGCTTTTGTTGTCAAAACGGCAATGATTCAACCTATGTATGTTTACGTCAGTTGATTTCACAGAATAGGAGGGGAAATTAGTGTGTTCAGAGCGCCCTTTTTAAACAGGTCAAGCGAACAAAGTGACGCTATAAACATTGCGTTTCTTTGTAAAATAATAAGCCGATGCGGCGCACTGCTAATAAGCTACTGATGATGTAATAAAATGATATTAACAAACACTAATATTACGTCTCTCTCTAGTACCCATTCCTTTTCACTCTAACTCACTCATTCAAACTAGATAGGTACGAGTTAGACTCTAGTTAGCTGTTAGGGCCAGATTCTTAACTACTTAGATTTACCTAGTTGGACACAGACTCAATCCGCACAGGTCACGCAAATTCTGATGCACAATAATTTTATCAAATAAATGTGCGTATCGCTTATTTCGATAAAACAAAATATCGAAAGGAATCTTTTTTAGGGTTCCGAAGTAAAATCGGAACTTTTGTTTTTTTTATTTATTCCTATTTTTATGCATACTTATAAACAAATTAATATACCTACCTAACGTGGGCTAATCTAACCTGGTTATGTATAGGCCTAACTTAAGGCCATCAGTGGGCACGAGGGTAGAGTCCTCTAAATCATGAAAACTTGTTAAATTTAAAATTACACGTAATCTTGGCATAAGTTTAAACCATATTTTAACGACACTTCTTTCTCAAATTAGACTCGCATGTGAAAAATATACCGATTTAAAATTAAAGGCATCTGACTTGTATCTGTGACGTCGCGGTCGATAAGAACTTCATCATTCTCAGCTCTTGACTTTTTAACCTACATCACATGTTTTTATTGAGCACCGGCATCAAACAAATGTATAATAAAACATCGAAAATCATTTTCACGTTTTTTTTATCATGGCTTATGAAAATTTAATAGTCTGTACATGATATCAGAACACAAATAAATCGTTCAGATCAGAGGACACAAGAATGGTCCCTGTAGCTCCAATTAGATGATGAAGTGAAGTCTAAAGATGATGATGGAATTGTTTTAGTTTAGATCATTCTCTACCGCGACCATACCACCTTTGACAGTCAAATATAGCAACACCAACTATTGCAGCATGTCGCCGTGTCGTCGGTAGGTCGATACCGTTACCTGATAAAGTGGAAGTAGAACTCGTACTTTCTGATGTATTGCTTCTTCTGATTGCTGACGTAGATTGTCCCTAAAGCTCCCTAACCAAAAACATTCATTTCCCAAACTCTTCAAACCGACCTTAAAATATACTCTTCAACCTTTTGTTCCAAATGCCTTTGCACTTGGACAGCACGACTTCCAATAGTTTAGCATCGCATTTTTACTTCTGGCTCTTGGCTTTGCGTATAGCTTCATTCAGTCCAGTTTTTTTTACTATAAAGCCCAGGCCTCTCTGTGTGTGGTAATACTGTTAGCACTCTTGGCCTAGATTTGAGTGTACGTTCTCCACCAACCACGGGTCAGTGAGGATTGATGGACAAGTTAGTGGGTCAAGAAGAATTTTACGTGTGATTCTATTTGGGGACTTCCAACACCATTAGGCTTAACCAGGCCCAACGACGTGTTCTTGCCCGGAAGCGAGAAGAAATTTTGGACCACCATAGTCATTAGTCGTTACCCGGGTCTTGGTCACCTATAGTTACGACTTGTGACCACATTTTTATCTCAAACTTGGTTGATTACTTTCGATTAAACCGTAATGTATCATTAGCCATACAACAACTTAGCGCTTAGTCTGTAGTCTGTACGTAGGTATAGTTAGTTATCTGTATTTAAAAGCCAGAGATAAGTCTGTAAATTGCGCAGCTCGTTCACGACACGACTTAATAATAGGTATAGTTAGCGAGGTGCGAACAAGTTGGTAATAAAGAAGCATCATCGTCTGGACGTTACACTTCACATCAAAGGTGTGAAAGTGCATGGCGCGCAGGGCTGTCGACTTGGATATTTGGCTTTTTTGGTAAAATGTTTGTGGGAACAATAATACCTCAGGTTGCAGATGTTTGACCATGTTTTTTCGGTCCTTGTTTTTATTTCAATTGACTTATGTATAAGATGTTAATGTTATCAATTTTTAAATTAACTGGTAAATTAAAAAAATGACGTGCATAAGTGTATCAATGATACCTACATGAATAAATGATTTTGAATTTTGAATTTTTTGAACGGATTTCTTAAACAATTGACCCTATTAATCAGTCTTATCAGGTTTTAAATTTTAATTTGACATTGAAAACCGCCAGAAAATGCTAAATCGATTAATTAGTATACACAAAAGATATTTTTAACGAAAATATTATATTTCACTATTTTCTGGAGGACCCTCGTTATGAGGTCAAATGGGATGTGTATTGACTATTGACTAACATTCTACGTCCAAGTAAACATTACAAGTACTTTCTAGGTTTTTATTTTTGCCAAAAGATGTATTATAATTACGTATACATACTTCTTTGCATATAACAACAGGCAGCACACATGAGTCAGTAATAAAAAAATATTGTATCATTGACAGCCCTGCGTACTATGTTACACTGTAGAGACGTTGTCATGTCACCTCACCTCACTTGAGGAAAGTTCATTTTAAGCAGCAGTTTCGATACGGCTGAAGGCTTGCACACCTCTGAACTCGCGCTCTACTAAACCTGTAAAGTAAAGAAATTAATACGCTCATATAAGCTCATCTCTTCAGTTTTATTCTGTCTGATGGCACGGATACGTAATTAACAAACCAAAACATTCGTACATAAGTATTATGTAGCTCAGAAATATTTGCCTATTCCGCGGATTGAATCCAGAACCCTAAGTTTATTTTCCAACGAACGGGTTGGACGCTATCAACAGCTTTATACAGTTTATGTAGGCAATTTATAAAATATTTTATTTATGTAAATAGCCGACAGACGAGCCGGGGAGCATATTTTTTCACAAAGCAATAAATTTAAACCTAAGCCACCTTATCTTACTCTCTGAATATTCATTATTTTTAGTTGGTTAGATTTACTGTATAGTTAAAAAAATACCACTAGCCCACTAGGTATATTAGTGATGGTATTTAGTTTGACCACAGCCCTGTTGTACAGTCGGCACATGAAAGAAAAAGTGTGTGCGGCGCAACAAAGGGCCTGTCTCTTGTACCGTCAAGTTCGGCTCGACTTGGCTCGGCCGCTCTCTAGGGCTCCGGGGCTCCGGGCAAAGGTTATCAACACCCGGCTTTAATTTTTCAATATTTGTTTTAAATACATATTTTGCTTTGAACATATACAATAAGTTATTTGTCTAAACACTTTGTTTGCACACTTTTATAGTATGTTTTGAAGTTATACTTCTTATTCTATCCAATCCATTATCCAACTCAAACAGCTGTTTGCTCGTTTAGCAGAAGATCTATGAGAGGCTATACTCACGTCTTCTAAGCCCGTCTTTGAAGCATGGTCTCTTCCCGTAGTCGTATCGTGCGATAGATATTCCAGTGCATTGTATAACTTATTATGTCTATTAAGTAGATAAATAATTTATTAGAGTTCTATAGAACCTTCACCTCCTCCACGTTAATACTTCTCAGCCATTGTCGGGTAAACACAGTCTGTGATGGACGGTGGAAGCCTTTCTGTCTGTTCCATAATCAACAAGTTCTAGTTGTATCTGACACGGCAACTATAATGACAGCGCAGTGGCGCGCGCTCGTCTCGGCTTCCCATCACAAAGGCTCTGTGTGTCTACGAATGTCGCCACATTTATTTTACCTACTAATACAAACGGAGCAAATTCCCTTTTATCTGCGCTCCCTGTTTCACTGAGCTTTATTTAAAAACGCGAAGATTCTCTTCTCTTATTACACGGAACCTGTGATAACTCTTCTAGAATTGCCAACGCTCCTTTGTGAGGCGCAAAGTATGGAATATGTATATCCTACTTGCGGATGTATAAGCTACATCTACTCTGTTTATTACAAAACTTTACATCAGAACATTCCTATTTTGAAATGCAATATATCTAATACGATCCACTGGATGAGGAGAAAAAATCTGCATTTACTTTACGATAAACAAGTATTCCGTTAATAAAAGTAGTTGCGCTGTCGAAACTTTACTTTGCATCAAATTGCGTCCCACGTTGGGCTCCAATGAAACGCCGTGGGCGCCAAATCGCTATATAGAGTTTTAATTCGAGGCGTATGCTCGATGATGATGGTGCGCACAAAGGGCACAAAAGTAATAAAGGGGTGTCGAGTGTTCATCGCGCACCGCCCTCTTCACTACAAATACGCCGCTCTCGTGCAAGCTTTTTGATACATTATTACCAGCACGAGGAATGACATTGAATGTTTAAATTATATCTTTATAGTAATCGACGAGAACCGTCAACCTTCCAAAGGCGTGTTCACTCGGCGTGCATCCTGCTCGGCTGCCCGGATGAGGAATGCCTTCCCGCGCCCCATGGGCCAACGACATGTTAACGTCTCGGTGGTCAGAGGACAGAGAGCGCGTTCGCTAATCTCAAAGAGACCACTCAAAGTGGAGCGTGCAAATTCGAGGCCGAGCGGGAACAATAAAACTGCAGGTGGACCGTCCGCCCCGCGCCTCCTCGCCTCGCATTAAAGGGGAGCTCGCGATACCATACAAAAGCCCTAATGAGACAAACCCGTGGCGTAATCGAGGCGACGGAAAAAGATGAGACCCGAGAGGTACGAGGCAAATTTTAATAATTGTCAAAGCGGCGGCGCCGATCAAACGCGAGGCGGCCGCCCCCACCCTCCGCGGCGCCCCCCGCCCCTCGCACCTGTGACGTGTGCTCACCGCGGGCCTCATTAGCGCCGCTGATCTAATGCAACTTCGAACTCCGTGACGTCTAATTAAACTTAAACAGAATTTCAGTTTTACGACTGAAATTTTAATACGCAAAGCTATCGCCGCGGCGGCCCCGCAAAGGAGACGCGTTCAAAGGCGACGCCGTGCACGTTTTCGCAGATATTAAATGTGTTGACAATTTAATTTTTCATTTCCTCTAGGCGCGGGGTGGAGGAGGGAGGTGGCGGCCGGGCGCGGGACGCCGCTCCTTTGACGTCGCGATATTGTCTTTGTGCGGCGCGTGGGGTGGGGCGGGCCGCCGCCGACGGAGACTTTGTCGCAATACAATGTGTATCAATAAAACTTAGGATTGGCTTTTAGTGGTTGCACTTACGCTTTGTGAGGCGGCGCGCTCACCCTTTGACATTATATGTGGGGCGCTACGCGTGTGGGTGCGGGCCGAGCGTGTGTGCGCCTCGCTCTCCACGCTCGGCTGCTGGCAATGATACAGCCCACTGGCATGACCCGGCGCCCGCGCTGCTCCCCTGCTCCCAAGTTGGGCCCAATGACTACCTAGTGACACATTTTTACTACTGCTCCTCACTACCTAATCCTGACCAAATGCGGAAGAAATGGCTACCGTTTTCATCAGGCATTTTACATTTTTTTTATTCTACTCATTTTTAGGGTTCGGCTATTCATTTTAGTGGTCGGCTAGAGTCACGTGCTCCCTGTTAGCCACACGTTGAAGGGTGATTTAATTGTTGTAACTTGAGTATCCGTCTGCTGTCTGTGTACTCTTCGTAGAGTAAGGCCTGCTGTCCACGGCGCGCGGCGCGGCGTTTCATTTGAAGAACGCATGCAAGCTGCATAATCAAATATAAACAATTGGACATCGATATAAACCATAATGTTTTAACTAAATTGAAGAAATAATTAACACATAGTGTAAATTATTTTTTAGTTATTTTTTCTAGTCTTTATAATATATTTGCGTACTTTTACTACGCAAGATGCAAGCAAGTTGCGTCAGTAACGTGCGTATGACGTGGGTCTACGTTAACAGAAGACAGAAGTTAACCTAATCTGTTATTTCATAAAGTTTGTGAAGACCCTTACTCTATTATACATAGTCTGAAATCTGAATATAAACCCGGGACAACTTTTCACCCAGTAACCGGCCATAAGAACGCTTATCCAAACTGCTAATACGGAAGCCTTCATTAGTTAAGTCAAGTCAAACCCTCGCGAAAAGCAGATTCGGTTTATTAGCCGTCTGCAGCAAACCTCTCAGCTCGTATGAGACGGCACACAGCCGACGGCGCTTATGACTTATGAGGTTTCGAACAGTTCTCATAATGACACACTTGTAAATATCATTCGATGTTCATTTTACTGCCACCGGCGCGGCGCGGCGCACTTCACCGCAGACGTGAACCTACTTATATTCATGCAGCATGATCTATCGTACCTACTCGTATGTTATAACAAAAGTACTTGCGAATGAAAAAAACACTCATAGCCCCACTCTAGAATTCCCTGTGTCATCATTCTTTCCGCCTCGCTGGGAATCGAATCCAGGATCCTTGGCTATCCGGCATGGTAAAAAAATGCGCCACGCAGTTTGACACAATGATTATTATAATTAAATGATTTAAGAGAATCATGAATTATCTAGCATAGTAGTGTTTGAGTAATTCAATGAGATAAGCGTGTCTCTTATTCGGTAAGAAGCGACCGATGGAGTCATCGAAGCAATCTTTAATTCAATAATTAATTATTCCGCGGATTTGGAATAATTATCACATGTTTCGAGTAATACGAGTAATGTCATCTCGTGTTATATCTAAGTCATTGTGTCTAATATGTTATCTCCTCAATAACAATATTAACAAACAGTAATAAACAGTTATTTAATTTTTAACCGAATTCATAAAAACGAGGAGGTTCTTAATTCGACTGTATTTTTTTATGTTTGTTTGTCCCTCATAACTTTTTACTGATTCATACTGCGTACAGTACTCATTCCTTTGTACCGATTTTGATGATTCTTTTTATATTATTTAAATTTGAGAGAGATCTGACGAGTAGTTCTTAATTATCTCTAATAATGCGTATTTTTAATTTAAGGGGATTGCCTTGCCCAATGACCTTGAAGATTTGGTCCCTCTACTAGTATTTTTTAACTAAGCGCCATCTACCGACCAACGACTATACTACAATAAAACAAACTGAAGATAAAGCAAGAAAACATGTGGCACAGAGTTGTCACCGTTTTTGCCTATTTATATTCGATCTCTGAGAGATCTTCGAATACATTTTGTTCCTATAGTTTTTGTAGTCTTGTACGAGTATCTGCCTACTTGATAATAATTTATTTATTTTGAACTACACTATGCATTATGCCTGCTGACATATTATGTAGCTTTCATTCCACTAAATGATACATTCTGAAGGTCTGATGATGACCAGGTAAGTGCTTATCGGTTCTCAGTAACGGAAGTACTTAGGATGACCTAGCTTTCAACATTTATATAATTGAGCACGGGTGCTACTACATGAAACATTCTGAAGGTCTGATGATGACCAGGTAAGTGCTTATCGGTTCTCAGTAACGGAAGTACTTAGGATGACCTAGCTTTCAACATTTATCTAATTGAGCACGGGTGCTACTACATGAAACATTCTGAAGGTCTGATGATGACCAGGTAAGTGCTTATCGGTTCTCAGTAACGGAAGTACTTAGGATGACCTAGCTTTCAACATTTATATAATTGAGCACGGGTGCTACTACCTGAAACATTCTGAAGGTCTGATGATGACCAGGTAAGTGCTTATCGCTTCTCAGTAACGTAAGTACTAAGGATGACCTAGCTTTCAACATTTATCTAATTGAGCACGGGTGCTACTACATGAAACATTCTGAAGGTCTGATGATGACCAGGTAAGTGCTTATCGGTTCTCAGTAACGGAAGTACTTAGGATGACCTAGCTTTCAACATTTATCTAATTGAGCACGGGTGCTACTACATGAAACATTCTGAAGGTCTGATGATGACCAGGTAAGTGCTTATCGGTTCTCAGTAACGGAAGTACTTTGGATGAACTAGCTTTCAACATTTATATAATTGAGCACGGGTGCTACTACATGAAACATTCTGAAGGTCTGATGATGACCAGGTAAGTGCTTATCGGTTCTCAGTAACGGAAGTACTTAGGATGACCTAGCTTTCAACATTTATCTAATTGAGCACGGGTGCTACTACATGAAACATTCTGAAGGTCTGATGATGACCAGGTAAGTACTTATCGGTTCTCAGTAACGGAAGTACTTAGGATGACCTAGCTTTCAACATTTATCTAATTGAGCACGGGTGCTACTACATGAAACATTCTGAAGGTCTGATGATGACCAGGTAAGTGCTTATCGGTTCTCAGTAACGGAAGTACTTAGGATGACCTAGCTTTCAACATTTATATAATTGAGCACGGGTGCTACTACATGAAACATTCTGAAGGTCTGATGATGACCAGGTAAGTGCTTATCGGTTCTCAGTAACGGAAGTACTTAGGATGACCTAGCTTTCAACATTTATCTAATTGAGCACGGGTGCTACTACATGAAACATTCTGAAGGTCTGATGATGACCAGGTAAGTGCTTATCGGTTCTCAGTAACGGAAGTACTTAGGATGACCTAGCTTTCAACATTTATATAATTGAGCACGGGTGCTACTACCTGAAACATTCTGAAGGTCTGATGATGACCAGGTAAGTGCTTATCGCTTCTCAGTAACGTAAGTACTAAGGATGACCTAGCTTTCAACATTTATCTAATTGAGCACGGGTGCTACTACATGAAACATTCTGAAGGTCTGATGATGACCAGGTAAGTGCTTATCGGTTCTCAGTAACGGAAGTACTTAGGATGACCTAGCTTTCAACATTTATCTAATTGAGCACGGGTGCTACTACATGAAACATTCTGAAGGTCTGATGATGACCAGGTAAGTGCTTATCGGTTCTCAGTAACGGAAGTACTTTGGATGAACTAGCTTTCAACATTTATATAATTGAGCACGGGTGCTACTACATGAAACATTCTGAAGGTCTGATGATGACCAGGTAAGTGCTTATCGGTTCTCAGTAACGGAAGTACTTAGGATGACCTAGCTTTCAACATTTATCTAATTGAGCACGGGTGCTACTACATGAAACATTCTGAAGGTCTGATGATGACCAGGTAAGTACTTATCGGTTCTCAGTAACGGAAGTACTTAGGATGACCTAGCTTTCAACATTTATCTAATTGAGCACGGGTGCTACTACATGAAACATTCTGAAGGTCTGATGATGACCAGGTAAGTGCTTATCGGTTCTCAGTAACGGAAGTACTTAGGATGACCTAGCTTTCAACATTTATCTAATTGAGCACGGGTGCTACTACATGAAACATTCTGAAGGTCTGAAGATGACCAGTTATGTGCTTATAGGTTCTCAGTAACGGAAGTACTTAGGGTGACCTAGTTGATGACCTTGTTTTAATGTTGCCATTGGGAGCCATCCATAAATTACGTCACACTAATTTCATGACTTTCTGACCCCTCCGCCTCTCCTTGTCACAGCTGGTCACATTTGTGAGACCTCCCCCCCTAGTGTGACGTCACATATTACGAATTAAGTTCCAAAATAAGTTTTATTTCCATTAATTGTTTTTTAATATTCACCTATACATATACATATAAAAGCAAAAAGAAAAAGCCCCTTGTAATTGTTCCTAAATTACAATAATTAATTAATTCTATAGGAAATAAGGTTATAGGGGCGTCAAGAAATCTGTAGAGTTTAAAATTTTCAAATATCACCATTATATCTAGCAGGTATGCGCGGTAGCGTGTCCAACCAAGTTCAAGCTAACAGAACTGGCGAGCAGTACCGTGTGTAATATTACACGAACAATTTGGAGCCACTTTTGACCCCCTCATAACTCAAAAAGGCTCATTGATTGAGACTTGCGAAATACATATTTGCTCCATATTTCATAAACACACCTCAAACGGCTATTAAGATAAAGTTCAAAAATCGTCATTTTTATCACTGAATGACCTATAAACTCAAACTCTAAACTAGTTCCAGATGACCTAGAAAGTTAAAATTTGGCTTCCAGATAGGTAGTAGAGTGAATACAAAGGAATAAATCAGAAATTAGCAAATTTATATAATTTTATTATAATGTGTAATATTATACGATTCATTTCGAGTTACTTTTGACCAGTTCATAACTCGAGACCTATTTCACCTAAATACATGAAATTTGGCACATTTATTAAAACCCCTTAGCTTATTTAAAATTTCATAGATGTGGCTAAAATTGTTTTTGATACATTAACGTTTAAAAATCCGCATTTTGGTGACTGAGTCACTGACATAGGATCAAAAACATAACCTACTTACAGATGACCTGGAAAATAGATATTTGGCATCAAGGTAGACTACCTGGCGTATCTAAAGGTAAAAATCTAAAAACTGAAAGTTATTCATAACTAGCTGACCCGGATCACTGAGATCCTTTACCCACCTTTGGAGTCCACCATCAGGTAGGTGACATCATCAGTCACCAAGGTCTCCAAAAGTCCTTTCAAATGAGTCCAAACATGATAGTTGTACGTAGTGCCTTCAAAGAGAGCCTTTACCCACCTTCGGAGTCCACCATCAGGTAGGTGACATCATTAGTCACGAAGGTCTCCATGAGACCTTTCAAATGAGTCCAAGCACGATAGTTCTACGTAGTGTCGTCACTGAGATCCTTTACCCACCTTCGGAGTCCACCATCAGGTAGGTGACATCATCAGTCACCAAGGTCTCAATGAGACCTTTAAAATGAGTCCAAGCACGATAGTTCTACGTAGTGCCGTCACTGAGATCCTTTACCCACCTTCGGAGTCCACCATTAGGTAGGTGACATCATCAGTCACCAAGGTCTCAATGAGACCTTTCAAATGAGTCCAAACACGATGGTTCTATGTCGTGACGTCACTGAGATCCTTTACCCACCTTCGGAGTCCACCATCAGGTAGGTGACATCATCAGTCATCAAGGTCTCAATGAGACCTTTCAAATTAGTCCAAGCACAATGGTTCTACGTAGTGCCGTCACTGAGATCCTTTACCCACCTTCGGAGTCCACCATCAGGTAGGTGACATCATCAGTCACCAAGATCTCCATGAGACCTTTCAAATGAATCCAAACACGATGGTTCTACGTAGTGCCATCACTGAGATCCTTTACCCACCTTCGGAGTCCACCATCAGGTAGGTGACATCATCAGTCATCAAGGTCTCAATGAGACCTTTCAAATGAGTCCGAACATGATAGTTGTACGTAGTTCCTTCAAAGAGATCCTTTACCCACCTTCGGAGTCACCATCAGGTAGGTGACATCATTAGTCACCAAGATCTCCATGAGACCTTTCAAATGAGTCCAATCACGATAGTTCTACGTAGTGCCGTCACTGAGATCCTTTACCCACCTTCGGAGTCCACCATTAGGTAGGTGACATCATCAGTCACCAAGGTCTCAATGAAACCTTTCAAATGAGTCCAAACACGATGGTTCTACGTAGTGCCATCACTGAGATCCTTTACCCACCTTCGGAGTCCACCATCAGGTAGGTGACATCATCAGTCATCAAGGTCTCAATGAGACCTTTCAAATGAGTCCGAACATGATAGTTGTACGTAGTTCCTTCAAAGAGATCCTTTACCCACCTTCGGAGTCACCATCAGGTAGGTGACATCATTAGTCACCAAGATCTCCATGAGACCTTTCAAATGAATCCAAACACGATGGTTCTACGTAGTGCCATCACTGAGATCCTTTACCCACCTTCGGAGTCCACCATCAGGTAGGTGACATCATCAGTCACCAAGGTCTCAATGAGACCTTTCAAATGAGTCCAAACACGATGGTTCTATGTCGTGACGTCACTGAGATCCTTTACCCACCTTCGGAGTCCACCATCAGGTAGGTGACATCATCAGTCATCAAAGTCTCAATGAGACCTTTCAAATGAGTCCAAGTACAATGGTTCTACGTAGTGCCATCACTGAGATCCTTTACCCACCTTCGGAGTCCACCATCAGGTAGGTGACATCATCAGTCACCAAGGTCTCAATGAGACCTTTCAAATGAGTCCAAACACGATGGTTCTACGTAGTGCCATCACTGAGATCCTTTACCCACCTTCGGAGTCCACCATCAGGTAGGTGACATCATCAGTCATCAAGGTCTCAATGAGACCTTTCAAATGAGTCCAAGCACAATGGTTCTACGTAGTGCCGTCACTGAGATCCTTTACCCACCTTCGGAGTCCACCATCAGGTAGGTGACATCATCAGTCAACAAAGTCTCGATGAGACCTTTCAAATGAGTCCAAACACGATGGTTCTATGTCGTGCCATCACTGAGATCCTTTACCCACCTTCGGAGTCCACCATCAGGTAGGTGACATCATCAGGCACCAAGGTCTCCATGAGACCTTTCAAATGAATCCAAACACGATGGTTATACGTAGTGCCGTCAATGATATGCTAATACCCACCTACGGAGTCCATCATCATTTAGGTCTCCATCCGCCGTCAAACGAAATTCTCAAGATAGCTAAAACGTTAAAAAAATAAACACACTAGAAATAATGTACTCAATATTTGGAGACCTCGGTCACGTTTCACTTTACATTTCATTTATTCATATATTTAGCCACAGTCAGTCTTACTCTATGATAGGGTCAATAAACTAACGAAATTATAATCTACTTTACTTAAATTTACAAACTTAATTTCTATTGTTCTTTTACGAAATATTTATATTTGTACTATTTACAATATGACTTCATTCAAAAAATTTTCAAAACGTGAGGTTTTAGTTTTTATTTGGAAAAAATAACGCGCGTACAATCCACCCGTGACAAGAGTCATCGAGACACTGATCCGAGACTCCCGAGCACGCGACGCAGGGCTTAGCGGGGGCGCTCCAGCGGGGTACTGGTGAAGTTTTGGGTTTTTATTCATTATTTAAAAATATTAAAAGAATTAAGAAAAAAAAAACAATACAAATTGTGAAACATGTCATTACATATTTTTTAGTATAAAATTCATGCCGAACTATTTAACTGTTACAGAGAACATTTACAATTTATGTTGAAGAAGGACCTATTTAACAAATTTTTTTTCCAATATTTGGGAGAGGTTATTAAAATTTTAAACAATACAATATCATTGTGATGACCTTCAGTATACCATATATTTTTTATGTGGAAATCGCACAAAAGGATTCATCTGCAATCTTCTTCAAACTTACAGTGTTTTTGAGATTTGAGCGAGCCAATCCCCTTAATTTAATAATATTTTATTTAATAACGCTTCACATTCATAGCCCCACACTAGGATCTCCTGTGTCATGGGTGCCATGGATAACACATAGAGACATGAACACACACACTCAGACCGAGAACAGAGATTCAAACTCATCATTCAGATTTCCGCCTCGCTGGGAATCGAACCCAGGACCCTTAGCGCGGCGATCTGGCATGGTAGAAGGCTGGTGGTTCGAAGGCTGCATAACACTACTGAAAGTCTACTAAATAATACTGAATGAATGGAAAAAACTGCTTTTTCTGTTTTTTATGTGTTGGACAAGTGTATAAATTCTCAAAAATAGGTTATATTATGATGAATTTACAAGGAAAACACTATTACGACTATGTTAGCGTTGTTAATGAGTAATAGTCGATAAACTTACTACTTTGGAACCCTTCATTACGCGTGGCCTGACACGCACTTGCCCGGTTTTATTTAAAATTATTATAGGTGACGACATCATTCAAGGCTCACTTAACTTAATGTTGTGTATTAGAAGTTACTTTTCACTATTTTTGATGACATGGCAAACACAACAACGTTATCTTTAAAAATCTAAAATGCCCTCTTGTGTTTTCCTGCTTGACCCTTCTCTTGAAATGAATCCTCATAGAATTCTGCAAGTACACTTAAAATATATAATGTACCTTCTTTTTCATCTAAGGCTTGCTTTGATGTCTCTCGTTTCACAGAGATTACATTTTTAAAAACGTTATAGTTGGCCCAAACAGACACGAGCTTTTATCCTTTGACCGTCACTGCGTAATATGCTATCGGGATTGCATTCGCCGTCACTCCACTCTCCTCATGCATGTGGAAAATATCATGTGGCCCGGACCGAGGGCCCCTTTATCTGGCGGAGCCCTTGCTCGACTGACCATAAAAAAAATATCCACATTTTTGTAATAAAATTACCTGTTTTAAAAGGATGTTACTACCGAGATTAAGGAGAAGAGCGATGTAGTTAGTTGTCGGCGACTGATCAAAGGACCCGCTCGTCCAATAGTCGCGGACGGTTGCGTTAAACTCCGCCCATTTTTAAGACCACGTGCGACGCGCGCATGCTTTTTGTAGATTTTTGACAGTTGCTTCTCGCCCGTCGGTGAGGGTAGTCGCGTCGTTCCCACGGAGTTCGTTCCCGCACTACGGTACGCAGATCGAACTGTGCGAAACGTGTTTAAAACTTTGTGCATGCAGTTATTGCATAGTTTTTGGATTTTGGAAGTTGTGGTGTAATATTTAACTCAGTGTTAGTGTCTAAAGTGATAGTTTCCTTGGATTGTCTTCAATAAGTTGGATGTAAACTTACCGTTAGTTCCCAGGTAGTAAAATATAAATTTAATAAAAAGTGTTTGGACTAATTTGATGATCGTCTAAATATTTGGTTTCTCAACGACGGCATCCATCAACGGTATGCAGGCATTGTTTAAAAGGACTTGTAGAGTCCTTGTTTCAAATATGTTTATTAGCGACTATTGTTTTGGATCGTTCGTTGTTCCCTATTGTTCCCGATAGTGTGGCTTGTTGTATATTTGGTGTCGATATTGTTCCTTGTTTTAATGGCGCTTTTGTTTTTATCGTTTGCACTTAATGTTGCTTTTTAAAAATATATTTTGAATTTTGTATTGTTTCGGCATGCTACTTAAATAGTGTTCTTTAAACTTTTTCACATCAACCGTAGATGTTGTTTGTTTTATGTGTAGATGAATGTTTTAAATTAATTATTGTAACAAATCTCACGTCGGATCCATAAACATGAAAGGTAAAATACTACGGGTTCAAACTCCAGCGATTACCAGATCTAATGATATTGACAGCCAGCCATGTGATGCTGCGGTGGGCATTGATTGGCCGGCAACGCGTTGGTGACGCCCCCAGTGTTACTAATGTCCATGGGCGGCGGTGATCACTTACCATCAGGTGACCCGTCTGCTCGTTTGCCTGCTAAAAGCATAAAAAAAAAACTAATTGAGAAGCAAGCTTTACACGAAGTATAGTAATCACCAAGTGGTGCAGGGAAAAGTCTACTGGAAAACGAAGAAAATGAGATAGTTGCCTTATAACCACCTAACTCATAAGTCACTGAGGCCTGACTTCGTCCTACCGGTACTCACGATAAAGCCTTACCTGCCCAGCGAGCCAAGCCAACAGTTAACTCTTAAAAAATAAACGCGAATTGTTTTAACATGTTTTTCTTGTATGCCAGTGAATGAGCGGATTCAGTTCATTTTTGATGGACAACTTGACGCCTCTGCTAATGAAAATGTGCGCCAAAATAAAGATTTTTTAGTTTTCATCTAAAAAAGGTATTTTTGTTTAAAAAAAATTAAAATTTATTTCGCCAAGAAAATTTCATTTCTTTTTAAAATATTAAATTCATTATGTTAAATAATAAAAAATTGATATTTTTTAGTATTTCGTTTATAAATAAATAGAAAAATTTACATTTTAATACATTCAAAGTAACGTGATTCCGAGCTTTAGTCTTTTTTAATCCTAACGGGACTTCACTAATAAGACTGATGGTAATTTCATAATAGTTAAAAAACCAGTGGGTAACAAATAGTTATGCTTGAAATAGTTATTGATCGAAACAAAAGACTTCAACGCGCACGGACAATGGTTCGTTTTAGAAATAATAGTTATTTAATGTAAGGGTTCTTGAATCTTAAGTAAAATTATTTCGTTATTTATATCTATATTATATTTTAGTTATTATATCGTTATCCTATTAATATTATAAAGAGGAAAGATTTGATTGTTTGTTTGCATTGAATAGGCTCCGAAACTACTGAACCGATTTGAAAAATTCTTTCACTGTTGGGAAGTTAAACTATCCCCGAGTGACATAGGCTATATTATATTTTCAAAAAAATTTGGGATCCTTAATAAAATTCCAATAATGTAACCCAAGATGTAAAAAAAATAAGAAAACCGAAGCAAAGCGAGGGTGGTTAGGTACTCGGAATTTGTAAGTTAAAAATTACAAATTACAAATAAGATATAACACATCATTACAACGGAGAAGGAAAACATTGTCAGACCCTCCAGGACGTCAGAGTTCTCCAGGTGTGTGAAACCTGTCAATCAGAATTTGGCTCGTGGTGAACTACACAATTACACATGGCTTGTACTGTAAGGTACTCCTTACGTTATGAGAGTTAAATCATGCCCGTGCCGTGTAGCAATGATGAAAAATATTCAAACCGCACTGGGGCAGCTTAGAATACTAATCCCAATCCCACTCCTGGTGGTAGGACCTCACGGAGGATCATATGAGTAGGTAATATTGATTTTAATAGTTTGTTAATATCATTATTACTATTGTTCTCCATGGGGTCCATAGATAGCGATACCACCCTTTTGTTTGAGTCAGCCGCCAAATGACTCGTCGGGTTTCGGCTGTGGGGTCGAGATCCAGTTCTTTTTTCTTTTTCTTCTCTTTCTTGGCCGGCAACGCGTCAGTGATGCCTTGGTGTTGCTGATGTTCATGGGCGACGATAGCCACTTACCATCAGGTGGATCGTCGTGACGACCCGTGTGGCGCAATGGTTACCATGCCGGATCGCCGCACCAAGGGTCCTGGGTTCGATTCCCAGCGAGGCGGAAATTTGAATGATGAGTTTGAATTTCTGTTCTCGGTCTGGGGGTGAATGTCCTTGTCTAGTGTGTTGTCCATGGCACCCATGACACAGGGAATCCTAGTGTGCGGCTATGAGTGTGAAGCGTTATTTAAAAATCGTTTGCCGGATAATTCCATTAAAAAAAAACAACTATACATTTTTAATACACCAGCAGCTTCTATTGACAAGAATATATATGGACTGATAAGTAGGTAGATATATTTTCTATATCTCCCAATAGATTCGATCTATAGACTAGTCACCATGTAGAAAAATATTAGTAACGAAAACCTTCTTAAAATATTTAACTCGGCTCCGTCGCTTTTGAAATAAAAATCAAATAGCATAATTTGAATGAATAAATGAAAAATCTTTATTTACGGGTTTTCACCGCATAGCATCAGCCAAACAATAATATAAACACCTTAAAACAAATAAATCAACAAAATAAAGTGTAAATAAATTGAACAAAACCAAAAAAAAAATTAGGTCCGATAGCTTTACTTCCGTTTGAGGATATAAGATATAAACTATTATTATTATAATATAATATAAGTAAGTGAACCGACATCTCATTAAATGCGGGCCGAATTTCAAAAATCATTGACAGCGCACTCCGCAGTCCGCACCGCACCGCATAATCCCGACACATTAGTGTTCCGCCTTTGAATTAAGCGAAGCGGACGCTTTAAAACCTGAATAAAATATGTCATTAGCTACATTATCGCATTACCTCCGTCTGTCCGTCGCGTATCACACAAAAAGCTCTCATGAAAGCGTAATGCTAAAAGCGGCTGAAAGGGTGCGCAAGCGTCTTTGAGTCGCAAGGAAAGGATTGCTCTGCTAATTTCCAAACTCGGTTTCGCGCAGATAAGGCTCCAGACGGGAGAGGTGTCTTTGATGTAGCCGCCCGGCCCTCTGACTTCGGGATGAGAGCTTTCAATGAAAGGATTTTTTTCATCTCCTTTCCCTTTGTACTTAATTTAAATTTCGTTTATATCAATGCTACGAGTTTCCTTTTTCGGGTGTGTTTTCTCTTTTACTTTGTCGCGTTTATCCTCTTCAATTTGTTATGTTCGAGTTCGCTTTGTAATTAAATTTAGTGTTGGTAATCTGTCCGTTTCTAATTTTTTTTTTGTTCTCTCCTAAGGCGGACTACCGGTGTAATTGCAATTTATGAAGTAGGTGTCCCTTTGATTTTATTTCTTACAAAGCGTCCGTATTATATTGGACTTGATTGTTTTTTCTTTTGTAATGTTCAGTTTAATGATAACGCCGCGCTGGTGTGTTCACTTATTTTGTGAATATTGCTGAAAATAATTTTACTTTATCCAATAACGGTGATTAGGAATATGATGTATGACGCATCTATGATATGACAGTATGCATACCTATTTGTCTGTTTCAATTTTATAAACTTCAATGTTCTTGTGGCGGTTCAACTTTAAAAATACAATTCAGATATCTACCTGTTATTTTTTCAATCACCTTTACGCTTATATCACAAATAAACATATTTTTTACAGTTTCCTTAAACAAATAGTTTAGGGGAGTTTTCTTAATATACTACACTACTGGCCAGTACCTAATGGTGGACTACATGCGTTGGACTATAGCCATTGCGTCTAATAATAATTAATTTTAAAAATACTTTAAAACTATGATATGTGGCCACTGCATGTCGCCATTATCCATAAACACATTGTTACCATGCGTTATGTTCAGTAACAAAATAATGCTAAGCGATATTCCTTTGCCGAAACTTTAAACGTACTAATATCTATCTCATAACGAGACAGTTTATTATGCAAGTGCTTTCGTTAGTTTTTCATCAGTCGTCTGGCGGCGTCCGACGTCCTTTGTAGCAAAGTTTCGCCGTGTTAAGAGGCCGGCACAAAGTTCCCTCTAACTAAAGCACCCGACCTATACCTCGAATTTCCACGACAAAGACATCACTCAAGTCTTTTTAGAATTAAACATCAAAGTTTACGTAAAGTCTTTGATCTCGAGCGAGTCATCGATATAGCTGAATTCACTAACACGTAATATCGTACGTACCGTTCGTACCGTCTGATGTTAATTGTACACATTGGACGACTTCAAAGAGATAGTTATTTAAATAAAATTCAGTCATTCTCGACGCAGACTCCAATTCAATTAATCAAAGTAAATTAATTACATTTTTCATTATTTGATACGAGAGCTTTTAATATCGACTTGCAGTCGGTGTCGGTACGGGGAGCTAAGTAGCGTTAATGAATGTGATCGTGAGCTCGAGTGATGAATGTGATTCGGATGTCTATTAATCGAGAAAGTTTATGAGAGACGACGGAAGACAAAGAATTTGTTGCGAGGAGTGGAATCAGAGAGCGTTTCCCGCGGCGGCGGCGGCGGCGGCGGGCTACACAAAGCCGCCACTTTGTGGAGTCGTCTTTGACTTTGTGTCTGGGACGTGTGGGACCTAACATTAATAACCTAGTAATAGCTCAGATTCCCTCCTACTTGCTCATAAGTTGTGAACGGATACGCTAAAATCGTTCCCGTAGCTAAATTCTTGTAGCCTCCAGTGGAAAATCACTGCCAATCTTAATTTATTCTACGCTCTCTCCGATAAAGGCGAAGCAGCGATCCAATTTTTTAACATAATTATATTAGTGACAGTTTAATTAGCGCGGCTTTCATCGCAGCGGCTTTGAGTTTGAACGTTTCAAATAGATTTCACAAGAAGCACTTTCAAAGAGAGCACCCCTAATAAGTACTGAAGAGTCCTCGCACGTGTTTATCAAAGACAGCCTTTCGTTACTCACCGTCTGAATGGCCTCAAAAGAAACTCGTGTAAAATGCTCCACAAAGTACTGTATCAAAGGGAAAGGCGGGCGCAAATATCTGTTTCGTAAACTAGTAAAAACGAAGCTCTCAAAGGTACTGCGTACTCGCGGCAAATTAGGCGGAGTTAAATACAAGCGCCGCTCTCACAAATGTATAACTTTGAAAGTGACTCGTCGCTCATTATTTATGTAAGTCGTCGTAATCGTCAAAAGGCTCCCTTGAGATTTATTTTTGACAATATCACCCGTTCGGTCCGAACGGAGCCGGCCGGGCCCGGGCGCCTCGCGTGCTCCTCGCCTCGCATGTGTATCCATTTAATGCTCAATTCCCATATAATTTAACTTTGCGATCAAAGCGAAATTTTGCAAAGAGCTTCCCGGCGGCGGCGAGCCGGGAGGCGGGAGCGAGCGAGACGCCCACATCGGAGTTCCCGAGATCAAATGCTGGGCCAAATTAGTCACTCTCCGTCTCTCTATCTCAAAGCCGATCCGTAGCAAAGTTTGCGCGAAGATGACATCAAAAGGAAACCACACACCGGGGTGGCGCCGCCGCCCGCCCGACGCCCCCGGCCCCATACTTAAATCCGCCGTGTCTCTCGCTGTCTTATTGACACGCGACTGACAACTTGCAAGTCGCCAACGTCGTCTGTTTCAGAAGCTGCCTTCGCTTTGGCAGACTTATTTAGTTAATTAATACGGAATGTCCTATCAACTCCCAACTCCCGCAAGGCTGACTTACAAGGCTCGACTGTGAGCAAAGTTTAATCATGCCGCCAGAGATGTGTGTCCTCAACTCCTCACTATGCCAGCGTATGTTCATTACACATATTCATCGGCTTTACCTCAAACTTGATTACGGTTATTGAGTATTGAAGTGTGACTTGACCACAACTATTTAAATACGGATAATAGGTACATTGAAATACATGTATCGAGTTGTGGAATAACAAAGCACGATACCACGATATATGATCGTCCATTACCTTATGATTGTCATACTGAACCATAAATGGACCGACGAAACAACGTATAAATTAGATTAAAACTGAAAATAAAATTACGCAACTCTCGTTTAGGTTTCTCAAAGTTTTGAAACCTTAGAAACGAGAAGTTTTAATTTGGAAAGTACTTACGACGGAACCGGCGATTGTAATATTTCCCTTGTATTTGTTTGGGTTCGGTGTCGGTGTTGGCAGGCGCGGCCGCGCGCGCTGTGTTCGTAGTTGTTTCAAATTGGAATTTGTTTACTATGAGCTGTTTCAAAATGTATAGATACTATTAAAGATTAATAATTATTAATTAAAGTAATGGGACAAACTACACCTAACCTACACATAAATAAATTTTATTTATTTATTTAATTATTATGGTAAACACCAATTACAATAATTAATATATGAACAGGAAGAAAATAAAATATTAGCTAACAAAACAAAAAAAAATGAAAAGACTGTTATCTATGTACGCTTAGGTACAAGCCAATTTAAACTTATTTCTGAGCTAATATCACGTGGATACCACAGATTTGATTTGATCATACTTGGCACAGGTATTTTATTATGTGTCACTAATTACTATATTTGTCATCCTGGAAAAGCATTTGTTCCCATGAGGTGTAAAAGGTAAGTATAATTAGTATAGAAGTTCTTTCATGGGATTAGTAATTAAAGTTTTGATTGCTTTTAAGTAAGAACAAAAATGTCATAACTGACCAAGGGGTCAGTTTGTAATCTAAGGAGATTTTATAATTTTTGTAATCTCCTTAGATTACAAAATGAGAATACAAATACAATTGTTTCGGGAGCGGATACCTACTAAAGCTAACTTCCTGAAACGAAGCGAGAGTGATTTACAAATCTGATATAATTTATAGTCAATTAAGAAATTTGTTTATGAAACTTAATAATCATTACTTTCTATTTTTAACCGACTTCAAAAAAGGAGGAGGTTATCAATTCGACTGTATTTTTTTTTTATGTTTGTTACCTCAGAACTTTGGACTGGGCGAACTGATTTTGATGATTCTTTTTTTAATCAAAAGCTGGTGGCTGTCATGTAGTCCCACATAAATTTTATTGAGATTTGACAATGGCATCCATTAGAAAACCACATAAGTCGTAAATTTGTGGTAAGATGTGCGCGACAAATTGACGAATAACTCAATATCACGCCAAAATTTGAACGAGATCTGACAAGTAGTTTTTGAGAATTTGAAGTCGGTTATTTTTTGTTAGTAAAATTTAGATTATCTAATCCATTAGCTTCATATATATTTTAATAATAATAACATAAGTATTGTCTAGTTTCTCTTCTGAATTGCTTTTTCAAAAGGCATAAAAAAACGTTTCGGAATTTGGAATACCAACTATCAGTGGTGTCGGGTTCGATAAAGTCTCGGCGGTATTACTCGTATGCGCAGGAGTTGAACAGCGCGGATTCCCGGAACGGCGGGGACCCTCTACCTACGCCCGAGCCCGTCCTTTTGTGACGTCACCGAACACTCGGCCTTCCTAATTGAACAGCCTTGTTTAGTCTACCTACCGCTTATTTAAACAAACGGATCAATAACGAATTCGTTTGCAGTTTACATCAAAAGTTTCTGTGCGAAATAAATCTGAAGTGGCGATGCTTTTGCTACTTAAACTAGGTTATACCTAAGTACATTAATTTCATTTATAAGTAATTTTTCCAAAAATAAAACCACCGGTACTCCTAATCTCCTCCTAATTCCTTGTTAATCCTCGGAACAAACACAGCAATTAACCATACCATGTAAAGTTATCCAAACCTGATTAGCATTAAGACTAGTTGCTGGACCACCGGAGATGTATCTTCCCGGAAGCATGGGCTTGTCAAACATTAACTGTTCATCTTTCAACAATATACCTAATTGTGAAACCCAGAATTTTACTGAATGCATTTTCTAGAACTTTGTTACTTTAAAATTGCAAAGTAATTTTTAATTCTTGTCTTCAGCCATCCAATCCTCAATTTGTAACCAATGTACGACTTCATCTTTACGATCACCTTTTCATCAAGGATTAACGAGATTTCCAAAAAAATACTGAAATGAATTTCTAGTCAAGCGCGAAAAATATTTTCCGGTTTCACTTTCATTATCAAGCTATCAATCATATCCTTGAGGCACATACGTCGAGGCTTAACGTCCATTTAATATTCTGCGTTGGTGCCATCATTCAACTTTTTATTCCGTATTGCTCTTGTAATATGATTATAATTTTCTCGCATCTGCTGTACCGATTCATTCTGCTGCTTAATTTTCTGCTTTGTGATCGATGTCGTTAAGGTCTGGTGTTGCTTGTGTTTGGTGCTTATAAAAGTTAGCTTCGGCTTCCATTGAGCAGGGACCGGTTTGGTGGAGGAATGCCGCACCGCGAGCGGCTTTTTGCTTTAGATGCGTGCTGCCCACGCGGCTGGCCCTCGGCCCGCCGGCGCCAGCGCCGCTCCTGCCTTCACGTTTGATGTTTGATAAAGGACACCTCGCAAATATTTGATGTAATTTTATATTTTATTCGAGATGTTTATTGCCGTCATACTCGCGGTACGGATGCGCTCACGATCTCGTGATAACTTAAAATCGGATTTAGTAAACGCTCAGTTGTAAGATCCGATAATCCTGCTTCTGATAGTCTTAATTAAAAATTATGAACACTCCTTTGTTAAATAATTTAATTAATAAAAAAAATATCACCATAACCATATCCCTGACCATATCATCGCTGTAAACCTTCTTCAGGAATTAATTATTATTTTAACTCCAATCGCTAAAATTATTCAGAACTAACGACGATCAACAGACAGCGTCGATTATACAAATATTTGTAAGTATAATTGTTATCAGTCTATATTGACTCTTCTGATTGTAATGGAATAAACACAAGCAAGTCGAGTTGAGGCAGTCGTGGCGGGGATCACCGCCGCCGCGCCGCATGCCGGCTGGATGGCAATGCAAACACGGCGAGATCATCTGTTGCCATTAGCTGATTGTTCTCGAATCCGGCTTGCACAGCAACGTCCACCTCTTCTCGACGGACTCGGATTTAGTTTTATATAAATATCCATTCAGGTTGCTTGTTGGTTTTATGTTTCCTTTACAACTTTACGGGATAGTAATAATAACTTGAGCGGATCTGAAGGCTTGTGCGTCGTTTTCTACTACTAAGTACTAGTTCTAAAGCTAGTAGGTCTATATGAGATCTTCTGTTCGGTTGTTTCGGTTTTTGAAACATGGTCCTGGGGTTTAATAATAGTAACCGTAGAACAATTGTTACACTTTTCATCTAGCGATTTGTAAACCCGCACTTTTACCCCGCCTAAACCATTTTCATTATATTATAAAGTCCATAAAAATGTACATTATAACATGAGTTCAAGCAGAGACTTCGTTTTTTGCTACATAGTTCACTTTATATTAATTTAAAAATAAACGCTTGGTCTTAAAAGCATTTTCACATGTAATTTGTTTACATTCATGTTGCGAGTAGTTTATTAGTCATTCCTTTGAGACCATTAGTACAAAGGGCAAAAGAATATAGCTCAGTCTCCTCGGTGATAGATACTACGCTTCTACTTAATTATTCTCTTAACCAAGTAAAGCACTAGTGCAGGTTTGACATAAAGGAGCTAGTGTATTTACAGGCATGGAATAGGTAATAGATGTTGATAAAAAATTGTTTTGTTTTAATTATCATAAAAATTTCTTCTTTCTTCTCTTTTCTTGGTTGAAATTTAATTGGAAGTATAATGTTACCTACCTACATATTTGCATGAAAACACTTTCAACGTTATTTTAATTAACATAAACAACAATTTTTAACGTCAATTCACCTTAACTAATTTAAACTAAAAAAAGCGGCCAAGTGCGAGTCGGACTCACCCATGAAGGGTTCCGTAGTTCGTTGTAACATTGATCAATGTTTTTTGCGAGTTACGATTTATGAGTAATGTACATCATATATTTTTTTCAGTTTTATCATTCTATTATTTTAGAAGTTGGGGGGGGGGGGGGGGGGGGGACACACATTTTACCACTTTGGAAGTGTCTCTCGCGCAAACTATTCAGTTTAGAAAAAAATGATATTACAAACCTCAATATCATTTTTGAAAACCTATCCATAGATACCCCACACGTATGGGTTTGATGAAAAAAACATTTTTGAGTTTCAGTTCTATGTATGGGGAACCCCCAAAATTTATTGTTTTTTTTATATTTTTGTGTAAAAATCTTAATGCAGTTCACAGAATACATGTACTTACCAAGTTTCAATGGTATAGCTCTTATAGTTTCGGAAAAAAGTGGCTGTGACATACGGACGGACAGACAGACAGACAGACATGACGAATCCGTAAGGGTTCCGTTTTTTGCCATTCGGCTACGGAACCCTAATGACGCAAGGATTAAATTAAAAATTAGTTTGAGGCTTTTTAAAATCGTTATTTATATTTTTCTAATTGGCTTATATTGTTTCAGGATGTTATTCTCCTCATATCCGGCACCGTTTAGCTGAAGTTTAAAGGTGAGTAGTTTACACAATTCCCTTTATACATAGTTGGTTCATCCTTTGTGTAAGGAGGTGCGCTGTAACTACAAGACACACTTTAAAAAGGGCTTGTAACTCTTGTAAGGTTGAAAGAGTTACAAGGGAAACTAGGCCGTGTAATTTCCGTGGTTTCTACAGCGTTCGCTTCATATGCGATGCAATCGTGCGCGCGATTCAAAGCTTTGAATAGCCGATTTGAGAATTTTCAAAAAACTCTAAATGTAATTTTTTACAGCACATCGACAACAGAACTATGATTGCTTCTAGTTTAATTGAAAATTTAAATTATTTTTAATTGAGTAAAATAAACATATGAATATTTTTTATGCATCCGATTAAAAGAACAGAATCCCTGTCTCTCTAATATATCTAATGTGTAACCTAACGAATTATGTTAACTCCACGATGAGTTAAGTTTAAAATCTTTTGTGTGGACAAAGATTTGTTCCTAAATGTTATTTGTGATGTCCTAATTGTGTTTGCCCGTTCCAACTGCAATACAAGGAGGTCTACTCACCTGGGTGTGTGAGAGTTTATTTCCGATGGTTCTAGTAGATTCGCTCGCAATTATTATTTATTTCTTTCCGCGTTTAATCTTCCTCGTCAGCACAACGCCTGGACGTATTAACGACTGACGATGTAATGGCAAAGTTTGAAGCTAACCCTGTTTCGTTAACGTCGTAATAACGAACTTGGCTCGATTTTTCCACGTGCGGAGCGTTGTGTCAGCACCCGGTCAGCACAAATTGGCGACAATTTGTAACTCTCGTACCTATAGCCTTACATTCAACTTGGATGTGAACACGTGACAGCTCTCACGTAAATGGTTCATATCAGAGTTCAGACCAATTCTTGTATCTCGTTATTTCAGTTATTATGTGTAACTTACTGGAAATAAATACGAAGACATAACGTTTAATGGTCTCAAATCCTTCATAATTTACAAAGTTAGGTTTAGAGTATAAAGAGACATTCGATCATATTGCAAAGTATTATGGTTTTTTGAATGTCAGGTTGGAGTTCTTAATTTCAGTTAGGTACTAAGCAGATAAAAACAGTTACCTACCTGATGCATTGGCTACTAGTATTTTGTATTGAGTTTGGAAAGATTTTTAAGAAAAGCAGATCTGTCTAGGTCCCGAGAAGGAGTAAACCTATACGGCGACTGGACCAAAGGGATACCGAAGGGTATTTAATATGAGGGAATCCCTTTTAACCATGAACCGCCTTCTGGGTAATTTATTAAGATTTCTTCCATATTTCTTGTAAAAATAGATATGAAAAGTATACTTGTATACTAAATTCATGCTGAGAATCTTTATTTTATGTACATACTACGACATACACGTTCATTAAATTTCTGGAAAGCGAGTAATATCAACTTTGAACGTAAAGCAAAATACCCTTTGAAAGCAAACTTCAGAAACTAGCTTCTGGGTATTATTATCAACAGTTAAAAGTAAATAATAATAATCTTTTACAGTATTTAAAGTACACATAAAATTACACATTAAAGCCACACATGAACAGCAAACAATTTGGGTCATTTCAGATTTAGGAAAATAGGAATTAGAAAATAATCCTTCAAGACTTTGAATTTGGGTTTGGAGTATGGGATTTCTGATTCACAAAACTAACAGACGCGAATAGCTGATAGACAAGCTACCTGATGCTAAGTGGTGGCTGCCCTGTTGGCTCCAGAAGTATGGTGGTAGCTAACCAGGCAATTATAAAACCACTATGCACGAAGAACATCGGAAATTCGGAATGACCCAGCGTGATAGAGAGCGTCGAAATTCGTCGTCGAGCTTATAAATCGTCCCCACCAATAAGTCCTATATCTATCCCATTCCCACTACTGGGCACAGATATTCTGTGCACAGACAGACGTTTAATTTGCCAATCTTTCTATGTTTATGTCACTGAATATTCTGTATGGAAGTATAACTACAATTACGTATATAATAGACGTAACATATTATAGTAATAGCAAATATTAATATCAAACTGAAATGCTATCACACTTCCAACATTTTCCCGTTGGATTTTTTGTCATTAGCTCAGGTACGCTTTTGCCACCGGCAACGGTTGTTTTTTTGATTTCAATTCAGCTTTTATATAATTTCATTTCCCTTTAAACCCTCTCTAGCGAAAACCAAAACTACCGATCTCATAATCCCATTACTTCTACGCGTTTACTCTCAAAAGAGGCAACAGTATAACGTTAAATCCCGCGTCACACAGAAAAAACGAGCGAATTTTTATATTAAACCAGCTCTCGTAGGCTGCATTCACCTGAGGAGGCTCTAGACGGTAAATTAAGTGACATTAGAGGCATTATGACGGTCGAGGGAGACGTGAAAGCCGAGTGCCGGTGAAGGATCCGCCGCACAGATTTACGGCGACTCGCGCCTCTCGCGGTATCCCGTACACTAATATAGTTTTTTGTGTTAGCGCATTACTGTCGATAGTGCCTTGCGACGTGCCAGCGAATCAGTTGCAGCTATTTTGAGGAGTGTACGTGATGAGGTAGTTGCAGTGGTGCCACCAGAATTTTTGATTATTTAATCCTTACTGATGGCGATTTTTGGTTCAGCTGAAGTAGCTTCAACTAAAGCAGTAAAGAAGCGCTTTCAAAAGGTTCTTGGTCCTTAATTTGGTTATTTTTTTCTCTTGCAAAATAAGCGTTTATTAAAATTTACATAGATCACATCACAATGAAAGCACCTTTTACAAAATTACTTGTCCCAACTAGCTAGGGTTGTGACTAGTGTGAGTAATATATTTATTTTGCTTCATTTAATTTCTGAATAATAAGATTTTCGTAGCTAGTTATTATCTAAATGTAAAATTAGATTTCAACTGATCAGTGATGGACACAATTCCATCTTATTATGACATAAATTGTTGCCAATGTAAAAATGCGAACTTTTACGATTTGCAATTGCTATATAAGCCAGCTGCGTTCCTTTGAGGAATAGCTCTTCATCTAATTTTCTTTTCATTTCTTTCAGATTAGCTCTTTCCGATGATTCGCAAATGGATTTTACATAGAGATCCAACTCTGAAGTAATTTAGTTTATTTCTTCAAATCGGCGTGTGTTTTATGGGTTTATTTTTTTCTTATTATTATCTTATATGTCAACTAAATAACAAGCAAATTATCTAAATAATTATCTTTTGTAATAAGTTTGGACGTAATCTCGCAAAAATGTATCATTTTATTTAAATTGTAACTAAATTAACACATGCGATACTTAAACTACTGATATTTAAACTACTTATCATTAAAGTACTAATATTATTTAGTACTAAGGCCCAAATTTGAAGTCTACGAAGTTATAGATGCTAGAAATCGTGAATCGTATAGATCGTGTTTTGATCATTTCACATGCCTTTGAATAGACGTGTGACCAATTGGCAATTAAGTTCTTAAACATATCAATATGTTCGTTTTCATTGTGGACAATTGCAGGGCTTCCACAATGGGTCGCTACATTACGGCGCGTAATAACTTACCAGATTAAACCATTGTGTCGTCGGATGCGAACTCTTTATATTGAGATAATAGCCACAGCGGCTTCATATTAGTGTGTGCTTTACTAGGTTTCTCATTTTGAGGATGTGCTGAGACATTGTCCATGCAATATACGGTAAAGCTAAAGTAAAGATATCATGTAATATATAAAAGAATCTGTGAAAAGAATAATCTTTTATCATTTATGACATGGTTAGGATATTTGGATTTTTGAAATTCAACACTTCAGCATTACATTTTAATGAATACGTTTGTATGGAACTTAATAAATAAGTAAATATCTTAGGTAATTACGTACTTGAAACTTGTACATTTGCATGAAAACAAACAGTTGGGTGTAAAGTTAGTATACCTTCCTAATGATACGAAATGATTCAGTGCGATCCCTAATGAGGATTATACAGGATGTTATTGTGTGTCTGTTTCCGCGTTATCTTCGTAAATCGTAGACTTACAGTACAAGATAAAAGTGAGTGCTTTTAATTACTACCTGACATGTATAGAAGCTCCCAATTGTTTCAAAATCAATCAAATGAGATTCATATCTGAAGTTGGTAAAAGTGAAAATATGGTTAAAAACTAAACTTAAAATGTTGATAATTTTGAATCGAAGTTCAAATTTTTATATTGAATCCAACAAATTGTAAGGTAAAATACCAAATAGTTAATATTAATTCATCTGAATGTTTAGTACATTATAAGATACGACTTCCAGTCGACAAAAACTGAGTAGAGGTACTTACTTGACAATAACCATTGATATATAAAATGTACTAATACTACTATTATAAGTACTCTATTATATCTTCTGTACTAATACCGAACTCACGTTGTGGGAAAAATAAATGAATGATGAAAACAAAATGTTGAGAATACATTAGCTCATAGCACGTTACATGTACAGTACAGCGCGGTGAGAATGGCTGGGAATTATGTGGCGCAAAGCGACTCCTAAGAAACACAAGTATACTTAGCTTTTAATTTCAGCCTTTAAAATTATTTCAAAAGCTTTCTGTGCACTCATTGAAGTTAACGGAACCCTAAGAAAAGTAGAGCCGCCGCGGCTTATGGTTGAATTGCAATAGAAAGAACATATTCGTAGGTAGTTGGCGTGAGGAATGTGCACTCTCGTATTTCCCGGCTTGGCAATATGGTTACCGCAGATTGCTTCCAAGTAAGGCAGCCCCGCATGAGCTACAAATGAGATCTCCAGTCTGTCTGATTCTTCACTTAATACGTTGCATGCATGTATCCAATCTCATCCCGAGTTAAAAGGAGCAATTCTTTCATATTTCTTGCTCATACATTTCTTCTAAATTCGATTTGGTAGACATGTTGCAAAATATGAATAAAATTAGAAATTTTAGATCGAATAACGATATTCCTACTCGTATAATGTCGATTTTGTTTATGAGGAAGCTTGAAGGATGTACATTAACTCTTACGTCCTGTTTAGAGTACAGAAATTATGTACTCTACATACATATTTCTCCCATATTACCAGATTTTTCTCAAGTGTCGTAGTTAACTTAAGGGCAAAACATAAAGCTTTACAATTTTCTGTAAGTGGCAATTCCAATTCGAATAAATTTGTTTTAAATTCTTAAATCTTAATTCAGTCTTTATGGTGATATATGTTCGAATGACATTATGTGATTTGTTTATACTAACACACATTATAAATCCTGTGATATAATATGATACACAATAAAAGATTGTATCCCTAGAAAGTTGTTTTAGATAGATATCTTTAATGTTAGCAGGGGAGACGGATATAATAGGAAAATTGAGAGTCAATTGTTTCTTACTTTTTAGGGTTCCGTAGCCAAATGGCAAAAAACGGAACCCTTATAGATTCGTCATGTCTGTCTGTCTGTCTGTCTGTCTGTCTGTCCGTCCGTATGTCACAGCCACTTTTCTCCGAAACTATAAGAACTACACTGTTGAAACTTGGTAAGTAGATGTATTCTGTGAACCGCATTAAGATTTTCATACAAAAATAGAAAAAAAACAATAAATTTTGGGGGTGCCCCATACTTAGAACTGAAACTCAAAAATTTTTTTTTCATCAAACCCATACATGTGGGGTATCTATGAATAGGTCTTTAAAAATGATATTGAGGTTTCTAATATCATTTTTTTCTAAACTGAATAGTTTGCGCGAGAGACACTTCCAAAGTGGAAAAATGTGTGTCCCCCCCCCCCCCCCCGTAACTTCTAAAATAAGAGAATGATAAAACTAAAAAAAATATATGATGTATATTACCATGCAAACTTCCAACGAAAATTGGTTTGAACGAGATCTAGTAAGTAGTTTTTTTTTAATACGTCATAAATCGTAAACCGCAATTTACCTCGATCAAAGTTACAACGAACTTCAAGAACTTTTATATTATGTTACTTGCTGCTACGGAACCCTTCATGGGCGAGTCCGACTCGCACTTGGCCGCTTTTTTCTACTCTCTTTCCGATAACACATCATTGGTATCACTGATGTTCATGGGCGACGATAGCCACTTACCATCAAGTGGATCGATAGTTAGTTTGCCGGCGATTTCAATAAAAAAAAATCGATAAGACACTAAAATTATTTGTGATACTTACTCAAGACAAGAGAGATTCTTGACTCGATAATATTCCTTCTTCTTGTAGTCGATGAATCATTCATTCGATGATCTTAAAGTTCTTAAGCTTCATGCTGTCGTTCTTATGACTTTATGTCTTTGCACATTTTACGAATACGAGTATTGTAAGGTTCATTAAAAACTGGCAACATTAATAAAATATCTGTATAAAAAAAGAAGGAAATATAATCTATGGTCACACTGCCCACAATATTCACAGATGGAATTTAGGTCATGGCAAGATAAATGTTTGGATAACTTTATAAGTTTAGAATAAGAATAGAATGGTTATGAACAATCGATATATTATACCATGTTTAAATTCAAGTAATTGTACAAAAGTTTAGCAATAAATATAACATAATGTACCCAGTTTGGAGTTTTCTTACAGTATGTACTCACGAAATGTATTTTGCTCACCGATCATTGACATCAGTTGTATGTTGTATGGATAGTAGTCGCGGCTAGACTCTACGAATATAATAATGCCAGAGTACCTTATTTACGTTGATACTTCGTAGGGGTCAAGTAGGTATTCTTGTATCAATAGATTAGTCTTGTAATACCGATTGAGGCGAAAGATATTACTTTACAGTCAAAACAAATTGAACATCAATTAAGACTAATCTGTGTGCGGACGTTATCTTCAGATTGAGAGCCCTTCAAACCCATTCAAATCCGTTCCGGTTACACCGAGACTGTCGGAGACATCCCCTTGTTTGAGTGTAACAATAAATATTCATTTCACGGCAATGAGGATCATTGGTGTCAACCGCAGGTGCGTTGCGAGCGGCCGCGTGTCGACTCGCAGCGGGCGGCATCTCACAGGGCTCCATCTCGGGCTCACAATATTTTAATAGTTATATTGGTTGCGACATCATGATTGTTTGAGCCGTTGAAATACTACAGATGGTTACTTTAATTTATTTCGATTCGATTGCGTCTCCTTGTTGATAAAATCTATTGCAAGGAAGATACGAATATCAAGATAATTAGGTATCTGGAGATTCGAATCTTATCTATCTAATTATATTATAATAGGTATATAAAATCTTTCTAATTTCATAAAAAAACTTCACAATTGGCTTTAAAAATAGGAAATTTCACAAATATTATAATAAACCTATCTAATATGTGATGAACGTACCTACGTCCCTGTTTTTGTTTATTTATTATAATTCTAACTACATCGGACGACACAGGTAAATTCCCGATCCGGTAGTGTAGAAAAAAAAAACATTTATCATCACTGTTAAAAATCTAATAACAAAGATTAAATAACAGATGTGAATGTTATGAATGTTATAATAATACTCGTATGTCAACTTAACAAAATTAATTAAATGATGACACCAGAATTGCATTAAAAATAACCTCCTTAGATTTTTATGTATAAATTAACATCAAGAAAACAAAGATTATATCAACATAATCGATATACATGTATCGAATATTGGGTGACCCAAAAATTTTTGGGACAACAATATTATTCTTTCCAAATTTATGATCAGAAAATGATAACGTGCCTTGATGAATTATTATTCCTTATTAAATAATGTCTGCTCGTTTAATTAAAATCATAACATCTCTAAAACGTTCCGATTTTTCCGTAACTATCCTTGATTTACTTTTTCTAGTACCTAATGAACAGTAAAACAGGTTTTTTTTGCTCGTGAATAATTTAATTGGTCCGGGTCTTTCATTTCAACCCTTCCTCTGCTGTGGACGTGCGTCAGACGCAATTGGTTCGCATGAACGGACTTCGACTCGGTGAAATGTATTATACAATTCTATAGCTTTTAAGATCCATCGAAGTTTTTTGTAATAGGTACGTGTAGGTATTTTCTGTAAGAAATAAGCAAAAATTACAGCATATAATTTCAAAAGGATTTAAATAGGGTGTAGGGTAGATTGTATAAACCATTTCGGAGAATTGAGATACAATCCTATTAATATTATAAAATACTAGCTGTTGCCCGCAGCTTCGCACGCGGAAATTATGCTTATCATATTATTTAGTAACCCTTACAAAAGAAAATTTAAAAACAGGTTCATTTATATTGAAGTACTTATATTTAGGAATTTACATACTGAAACTTACGATACAATCACAGATCATTCCTCCGGGAGCGGGTTTGGAATAGTAAACAACATTAACATTTTTTTTTCTTTTCCCTCTCCCTCTCCCTCTCCATCTCCCTCTCTCCCCTTGCCCTCTTCCTCTCCCGCTCCCTGTCTCACTTCCCCTCGCTCTCCCTCTTCCTGTCCCACTCCCTCTCCCTTTCCCGCTCGAGGTCCTTCTCCCACCACATATCCCTCTCCCTCACCCTTTCCCGCTCGAGGTCTTTCTCCCACTTCATATCCCTCTCCCTCTTCCTCTATCGCTCCCAGTCCCTCTCCCACCCGCACCCGCACCCTCTCCCGATTTCTGTCCCGCTCCCACTCCCTCTCCCGCTCCCTGTCCCTCTCTATCTCCCTCTTCCGCTCCTTCTCCCTCTCCTGCTCCCTGTCCATTTTTAACTTAAAAAATGACGAAGTTGCTTACTTAGTTCATTCCCCTAAATTAACTCTTTAAGGGATGATTTTCCGGAAAAAAAATCTAAGTTAACTTTTGTTTATTACTATAAACTTACATAAAAAAATTTATATATTTTATAACTCTAAAACTGGCGAAGTTGATTTGTATATAGTTGACTACCAACCCCTATTTTTAGGGGATGAATTTCGAGAAAACAGTGGTACAGTTATTTTTAGTGTCTAAGTATAAGCTTATATACAAAATTTCACCCTTCTTAGTTCAAAACTGACGAAGTTGGAATACTTTGCACACTCTTATTTAACCCTTTAGGGGATGACTTTCCAAAAAAACGTAATATGTACATCCAAATTTTGTTTCTAATCTGGAGCTAATATATAAATTTTCATGTTTTTAACTTTAAAAATGACGAAGTTGCGTACTAAATGAAATCCTCTAAATTAACCCTTTAAGGGATGATTTTCCAAAAAACCGTGTTAAAATTAACTTTTGTTCACAACTATAAACTTACATAAAAATTTTCGTATTTATAAGTCTAAAACTGACGAAGTTGATTTATACGTAAATGGCTTCCAACCCCTATTTTTAGGGGATGAATTTCGAGAAAACAGTTATTTTTTGTGTCTAACTATAAGCTTGTATACAAAATTTCACCCTTCTTACTTTAAAAATGACGAAGTTGCATACTAAATTAAATCTACTAAATTAACCCTTTAAGGGATGATTTTCCGAAAAAAAATGTTAAAGTTAACTTTTGTTTATTACTATAAACTTACATAAAAAATTCATATATTTTATAACTCTAAAACTGGCAAAGTTGATTTGTATGTAGTTGACTACCAACCCCTATTTTTAGGGGATGAATTTCGAGAAAACAGTGATACAGTTATTTTTTGTGTCTAACTATAAGCTTATATACAAATTTTTGCCCTTCGTACTTCAAAACTGACGAAGTTGCCATACTACCTTTCGCACTCTTAATTAACCCTTTAGGGGATGATTTTCCAAAAAAACATAATACTTACAAATTT
Organism: Thymelicus sylvestris; assembly: GCA_911387775.1. NCBI lineage: Eukaryota > Metazoa > Arthropoda > Insecta > Lepidoptera > Hesperiidae > Thymelicus > Thymelicus sylvestris. The sequence goes on from OU426895.1 coordinate 14,671,254, forward strand.
TGTTTCTAATCTGGAGCTACTATGTAAATTTTCATGTTTTTAACTTCAAAAATGACGAAGTTGCCTACTAAGTTCAATTCAGTAAATTAACCCTTTAAGGGATGATTTTCCAAAAAAATATATTAAAGTTAACTTTTGTTTATTACTATAAACCTACATAAAAATTTTCAAATTTATAAATCTAAAACTAAGAAAGTTGGTTTGTATGAAAGTGTCTTCTAACCCTTATTTGTACCCCTTAGGGGATGAATTTCCAAAAATCCGTTCTTAGTGGACGTCTCCTTAGCATAAACTATCTCCCTGCCAAATTTCATCTTAATCGGTTCGGCAGTTTCTGAGATTTTTTGTTTAATCAGCGGTGTGTCGCTTTTCAATTTTATATATGTAGATTTGAAAGTTTGTAAAGATGTTTGGATGTTTGTTCCTCAACCACGCCACAACAACTTAACCGATTAACACATAGGCTAAATTATCGAAATCTAAATTAATTAAAAATCTCGTTTCGAAACCACTCTAGCGCAGGCGAAACCATGGGCAAAACCAAGTTTCGACATAAAGATACATTGTAGATTTGTAACATATTATGCATAATTTTTATAAATGCTTCTGTAAATAACAAATAGTTGTTATGATAATATAGGTACAGGAAACGTATAATTGATCGGCGCATAATTGTTCGTGCGCCTTATGTTAAACACAAATTGAGATATCTTTTATTCATCGGTCCAATCAACCATACCGCCGAGTGGTGTCCAAAGGCGTCGCTGCAAAACATGAAAACTGTCCTATTATTCTAATTTCGGCTCTTTTCCAACCTTTCGTATTCCCTCGTTAGTGGGAGCACCGGAACGGGCTCCGTTAAACAATCAAACCGCAAATTATTAGCTTAGTTAACCGCTGTTTCACTTTATCTCCATGTTTACGAGACATTTGGACAAATTATGAAATCGCTACTTTTATACTTTTTTGAATTTTCCTTGGGGTCCGAGGAGAATAATTGTTTCTCTTGGTTCTCATTAATAAATAATTAATTTTGTGGGGAAACAACTGCAGTTTAAAAGTATATACCTACGCAGTTCTCATCAAAGAGTATCTCATGATCAGCTCAAACGTGGCTAACCGTAAATATACCGTAAAGGTATAAATCTTTTTTTGAACATGATTGGCATTTTACTAAACTCGCGAGTCTTGTAACGTCCAGATTTCCATTTAAAGATTGACACAAAAAACCGCAATGTCAATATGTCGCGGTCGAGTCCTATCGAATTTGTCAATATTCTTGCACCGCGGGGCTACGGAATTGGTCGGAAAAAACTAAATCAGTTTTAACCGCATCAAAATGCTTTCTGTCCGTTATGCAACTGATATGATGACTTTTTGACTAGGATAACTTATCAAACTGGACGTAAATGGCTGTTCGATCTGTTCAAGGTTTATTTTTAAATCGTTTTTTTAACTTAAATATAAGTAACGAGTAAACTATGATTTCTTATTTATCAGATTTATGTGTCTTTATACACTTTTCATTACTTCGCATCACTAGCGGTTTTTATCTTTTTTTAAAATAGGTTCAATAAAGGGGTCTGTGGCATTCTTCCCCAAGTGAACTCATTCACGACGGGTCATTGTATGCAAAATGTCGCGTGCAGGGATGTATTGTTCCCCAAGATTAAGGTAGGATCCCATTATTCGAGCTACCCCGGGGCTTGGCAGTCTCAACTCCATCGTACGGCTGATTGCAGCTGCCTCTGTACCTGTCGACAGGTTTAATCAAGCTTGCAATCGGAAAAACAATGCTGATTCTAGATTGAATGAAGCCGTGCCTTCGGGTCGTTTTCGGTGACTAAAGATTCTCTTATTACCTGAGAAATTGGTTCTTCCAAAAACAAATGAAAAATTTAACCGGAAATCGGAATTGAACCGTCGCGTCAGGGTTGGAAATGAAAGTGAAGAAATGGATGATAATAAGACTGAAGTTTTAAGGTCAAAAAATCTTAAAGACAATTATTTACCGTTCATCATAATTTAAGCTACAAAGAGTGCAAATTACCATAGTCACTTTGTTAATGGCTTCTTTTAATCCCTTTCAATTTCTGGATTTCATTACCTTTGTGAAACTAGGTAGATAAAGTTGTTAATCCCTTTAAAAGGCGATTATTATTGTAAGTTACTGGGATAGATAACGAATGAATATGTGGCGTTTTAATTTATCTTAATCTGTAGGTTTCGTGGACTCTTAAATTTAAAAGCCTTGGTGTAATTCGAAATGTTCGGTAACATCGTCTTTGAATGGGTTTCTGTAAAGGCTTATTTCAATATCCAGGGTGTGGCACGTGCATTGGTCAATTTCCCCTCCACGTGGCTAGTGTAAACGGTCGAGGCGCCATCTCACAGCGGAAGGGCGACATCGACACTTGAATGCGACTGATTGGGCGCTTCCACTTGTAAAGCTGTTCACTCTTCTGTCTCAATTAAACATCGACCCCTGGATACATTGTAAACTATGTTTATGTACCTAACAATGTTTTTATTGCCATCTTGCGATACGCATACACTTTTTATTGTTAGACTAATTGAAGGAGCTTGCTGATGTTTGATGATGATGTTTGCTCTTGATCTTTAACTAAAATATACATAATGTGCTGCATCGCTTGCATCTTTCATCAAGGAAGCGTGGGGTTCCCTCTTTTGGAAATTTTGTTTATGATGAATATTTTTGATACGAAGGATTCGAGAAGAATACTGACGTGTTGCACATCTTGTTGGGACCATTGAACCCTTATTATTTAAAGCTAGTTTTGTAAAGTAGTAAAATTCTAGAAACAAACATTTCGGTCAGTAAAATTCTAGAAACAAACATCTTGTGATATTGGGCATAATATATGAACTTTAAGTTTTACCACAGAAGAAATAATAGTACATAGGTTTTACTGAATTTTCTATACAGCAATAAAATTAAGGGGTTGACTTTCCAAATCTCATCAATTTTCATAAGTAACAATCCAGTCGTAGGATCTACTTATTAGTTTCGTGTAACTTTGTGTTTCATTCATGTAAGACCCTAAAATAAGTATCTAAATAGGTTTGTAATGCCTAATGTAATTTGCCTTATAAAATTTCGTAGTGTTGATTATATTATATTCACCTATCGGAATTGCACGTGTGCTCTCTTTGCTTTGGGCTGGCGGGTTTCGTTTAGCGGCATACATAATCCATGTGGCGCTGCAATACGCCTAAGTTAACGTTACATTTTTACTGGCAAATATAATTTAGATTTCATGTACTGGTATTGAATTATTATTTACTATACACTACGAGTAACCGCCCTCGCTTTGCTTCGGTGATTTTTGTCAAGAATTATAATATCGCATGCCTATCTCATAAATGTGGGTATCAAACACTAAAATATTTTTTTTAATCCGACAAAAACAAGCAAAAACATTCAGCTTTATTATTCATATAGGGTAAGTCCAGGATAGATGCCCTACTTTTTGAAATCAATTTATATCTCCTGATTTAATGTCAGAAACAGAATAAGCGTGACATGTATAAAAACTCTGATCTTTGGTCTACCATAATGCAGAGACAAAAACTCGTACTTATTGATAGTTTTCATAACTTTTTCTTTTCTTTACAACTCTTAAATTTTAAGGATACTTGCCTCATAGAGGATAGTTGCCTCACGACTAAAATCTGGATGAAGGATACGTGCCCCGTTGGGAAAAAAACCTCTATTATGTTTGAGAATTTGTTGTTTTTAAAGTAAAAATAAACCTAAATACAGGGTATTTTTTTCAAACTAAAAATATTTGTGTGTTACGAAAAATTGGATTAGAGGATAGATGCCCCACCAAAAAAATTGAGAATCCACAAAAATACTGACAGATATCTAAGGGAGGCCATACACGATCACGTGTACTTGATGATAAAACAACATTTATCATTAATTCTCGTTATTAAATGATGACATATTCTAAAAATTGAATTATTTTATTATTTTTATTAATTAATTATTATTTTTATTAATTTGACAAGACGATTTTCCTGACAAAGTTTGACATTAATTTTATTATCAATAATTTGACATCATTTAATATTATAAACTGGCATATTACACTGACATCTGTTATGTAATGTAATTTGTTCTTACAAGTTATAATTTGTATGTTTTTTAACTAATCTATCGAATTGGGGACACCTGTGATGTTACATGTAGTGTGATTTAAAATAAATAAATGAAAAATGTCAAAAACTAAAGGATATGTATATGTACATGAGGCATGTACCTCATTTAGGGATAGGGCATCTATACTTCAAAAAAAACAGTGCGTCTATCCTTTTCTTAGAGGATAGATGCCTATCGCAGCCAAACGCAATATATAACATCTGAATTTACAAAAACGCTTTAAGTATATTGTATTCTTAACCCCACAATAGATTAACATACAATCAAACGAATTGACTTACCATATAAAAAATACCAGCGACAACAAAAAACGCACGTAAAATTCTGACGCAAATTTTCGTTGTCTCTTAAGTTTGAGCGGCCATAACTGGATAACGCGACCTCGCAGCGTCTTGTCGCACCGTGTACCAGCTGAGGGCGGAGGAACCTTTCGACGCGCATTGATTATGTCGGCAATCGTGTGCGCGAAACTAGAGTTTTAGAATTTGAGGCGTCTATCCCAATGCGGCATCTATCCTGGACTTACCCTAATACAGGTAAAGACACGCCCTACGAACCGCCACACGTCCATTCTTGACGATTCACGATTCTTGAACAACAATAAACAACAATAAGATCAACAATTAAATTCCAGCGAGCATAATGCGAAATATCAGTCCCGGGTTGCATGATATTTCCAATAACTGGAATAACCGCTAGCCAGTATGCAGGAGTTAAAAGTATTGGACAGTTGTGCGTTGTGGTCGGCGGCCGCGGGCAGGGCATGCGGAAGCAAAAAGATCGCTTCAATGGCTCCTGTTCACGGATGGATATAAGTAATATCTCTAGATATTTGTTGAATGCTCAAACTCAGTCTTGTTGCTTTTTAAAACAGGATTTTGTTTTATTGCTCTTAGCAATTGTCACTTTTTAAAACAACTGTTTATGTTATTACCGCTAGCATTTTTTCGGGTTTCTTTCTTTGAGAAAAGCGTGACAGATTTAAATCAATGTATAATGTGTATCAGTGTATTAGTGCATATAATCTGATTAACCACAATAAATTGTAGGCTCGGTTAAAAATATCACACACAAATACTGAATGAAGCAGTAGCGGTCGTACTCGTATTTTGGTTTAGTACCACTAATGAGGAGGATTACCCTATGGTAATCCATACCATACCATACCATTACCATAGGGTAATCCTCCTCATTAATCTCTAGCTAATCCTGTGATTAGCTAGAGATTTCTAGATCAGTAATTAATTTTAAGGTAATATAATGTCATGTTATAAAATATTTTTATGTACTATTTATTATATTTATGTGGTAAGACTTGTAACTTTTGACTTTTGTTAAGGGAGCCGTAGGCGAAATAAATAATTTTACTTTGACTTTGCTTAAGATAAAGTGGCCGAGTGCCACTTATCGAACTTCATACATTATCGTAAACAATGTTTAGAACACGGATTTGCGTTTACTAAAGGAAGCGATAGTTAATTTCTAGTTGCTTTGAAAAATAAGGGGTTCTCACCCGCGTGATTGTAGATTAGATAATATAAAGTAGGTATTTAGTTGAATAATATTTAGCAATTATGATCACTGACGGAATGTGAGGACAAATTCGCATTTTAATTTCTTACTTTTAAACGCTTTAATATGCATCACATGCATTTCTCTTTGACATTTTGATTTGGTAGATTTTTTACGATTTTAAAAAGAACTTTAAAGTTGACGATACTTTAATAAATAAACCTGACTTCCGCAGGACGAATTAGAATGTAAATATTTACGGCACGAATATTTTACGAGACCAAACTGCTACACACGTAACTGTTAAAACAGGTTAAGGGGCTAAACATACATACATAGCGAAATTGCGACAACACCATTAATAAGAGTACCTAGGTCTACTTGACGGAAAATATATGTATGTTACACATCATTAATGTAACTCATGTAACTTCTGATGATGCTTTTCATATTCATAAAATTTAATTATATTTACTCGACTGCCAGGAAGGGTTACCTATTTGAAATCCTTATGGTGAGGGATTTCAAAAAGGTATATCATGATAGCTTTTTTGATAGCAGGCGGGTTTTTTTTTAATTTTTGAGTTTAAGGGCCATCCATAAATTACGTCACACTAATTTCATGACTTTTTGATCCCTAACCCCCCCCCCCCCTTGTCACAGCTGGTCACATCTGTGAGACCTCCCCCCCCCCCTAGTGTGACGTCACATATGAAATTTTACACCTAGAAATTATTAAATTAAAACACCTGTTCCGAAATAAGTTTTATTTCCATTATTTTTATTATTTATTTTTACCTATACATACCAATTATTCGATTTTGAAATGTGACGTCACGAAATTTAGGACCCCCTCACACCCCTTGTCACACAATGTCACACTTCATCGACCCCCTCCCTCCCCCCTAACATGTGACGTAATTTATGGATGGCCCCTTATACTAGTTTATGTAATAAGTTAAGTTGTTTACTAATTCATCTGAACTGAAATTATTGATATGTATTAATATACTATATCTCTCAACAACGTTTTGCTGAAACAAGTTGCAAAGTTTCAGGATCTTTTTCTATAGTCTTAAGAATAATATGTTTTTTATGTGTGCCAAATGTACAAACTTTCTATACAGTCGCTCAGTCTAGTGAAAGTTTAAGGTTTCATTAAATAGAGAGTATTTAGTAAACTTACTTACTTAAGTACCTAATTGCAAAGTTTTTTACATACACGACAAATATCCGCATGTCGCAAAATCGCACGCATGTACCAGCCCAATGTGATTGATATGCCATCCATAGATGCAGTGTTAACATTCAAGGAATGCCTCATTAATGCTCTCAGTGGTTAACGAAGGTAATTAATTACCTTTGCATGCGCGCGGCGTACGAGAAATAGTACGCGTTATGTTCAGCGCCCATCGGTAACATTGTTACTTGCTTGTTACCTCTTACCTGCCTGCTACTGTAGCTGTAGCATGTTGCCTGTATCTCGAGATGATTTGGTTTGCGCGCCTTCCTAGGATATTATGGAACTATTTGATTAATTTTATACGTAATACTAATAGACCTTGTTATGGAGAAGCCACGTACAGGTTACGTGGTGTATAGTAACTCAATGATGAACTTTATATGATTTTTGTTACTTACTGAATTGGGGCAGTGACCGAGCGCGCGTGAGCTCATGATATGCGGTTTTTCGATAGAAACAATAAAAAAAAAATCCTTTGATGGCTGCGTTCAGAAATTACAATTACTGGGCAAAAGATAAATAACACCGCCAAATAGTAAGTACTTCTGTTTCATTCGCGAAATCATCTTCTAATAAAATTAGTGTGTGTGGTTAAATAGTAAAGATGCTAGCATAAGTAGTAGCATAAGAAAAACGAGCGTCCAATCTGCGAGATAAACAAAAAAAAAACAAAAGATAAAAACAAACATTAAACGCGGCAACTGGATTCTAAATCTAAAGTTCCCCCTCAAGAAACAAATGACAGTTGTGAAGGCTCATCGCACGCTCCATTCAGTCGGCGGATACAACACGACACGAGCCGCGGTGCGTGCTCTTTACCGGAGGTGTGAAATCGGAAAAAAGGATCGCATTCTACTGCAACTACTCGTGCACTCCAGCTGCGGAATCATCGCAGGGAGAGGTGTCGCGCTTTGCGATCAAAGAGAAAGCTGAAGAGCAAAAGTAAGCTTATGTTTCCGACCGCCTCGCGCCTACGCGTAGCTACGTCACTCAGTACATCCTCCTACAGTGCCTACACAGAATGCTCTGTAATATGTGTCATTTAATGATACTTTTGAGTGATTGTAGGTGGCCACTGGAGGCTTGAATAATATTTTCGAACAGGAGCGGTACTGATGCGATGCCAGTCAAGAAAGTTGAAGCTAAAATCGAACTGTTAAAAACATTCTACGTTTTTACTTAGGAAGGGTGTTAGGGGGTGCCTACTTATTGAAAATTTTAGAATAAAGTCAGAAATTTCAGAAAAATTTATTAATTTCCGTTTCGTTTAAAATTACGAGATTGCGTAATGATTAGCATTTAGACTGAAAATGCTGATCATTCCTTATTTGTTATCGCCGGTGTGTAACCCCTTTAAAACCTCAAAGCAGAACGACCAAGGGATGTGTAAATTGGAAGATTAGAGCGTATCACAAAATAGCTGAGTCTCTTGTGTTCCGACAAAGCGAAGGAATCAGTCTTGGTGCAAGGCCTGTAATTAGCAACCACACAGAAGGCTACGGATGCCTTTGGGTCACTTTAGCCGGCACATTGGCCTACCTTCCCTCTCCTTTGTTACAAAGGTTTGAGATCTGTGTGCTGTTGGCTCGACTGTATATATAGTATATATTCACTACGTAGAAGACGTCGACACGAGAAATAGTGAGGTACATACATATAGGAAAGAAGATAAGCACTAAGCATATAAGTACTCGTATACACCTACGTCAAAATCTCAACAAAATAAATTAATGATAAAACTAAAAAGTATTAAACTTATTACAGGTAGATAGTAATATTTATAATTGAATTACATAATTTTTATTTATGTAATTAAATCACAAGCGCGATACTGGATTTTAGGTGAATTAAATAATTGCAAATATATCAATGATAGTAATGATTTAAATTCGGCTCGTTAAAACTCAGAGAGCTACGCAGCTACGTTAAGGCGATATTATCCCAAAAAATGGTATTTTTGAAGGTGTTTTGTTCATAAATGGTACATAATACAATTCTAAAAAAAATATATGTTATTTTACAGTCTTTGTTCTTTCGTTCCCTCATACTTGATACACGATAGCCGTTATTTCATTGCATAGAAATAAATCACAAAGTTGGGTCTAATCTGGCATAAAAATGGAGTTTTATTCGCGTTTTAATCGCTTCCAGATAATAAAAAATATACCACAGTATAGGTCCTAAAGATACCGTTATTCCTTGGTGATCATAATTTGAAATTTTGAAAAACTTCCCTTTCAATTCCTATTTTTTCCCTTTCCACTAGCTACGAAACGCCCGACGCGTTAATTTACTCAATTTTACTCTCGCGCCAGTCGCCTTCGAGGTAGGACCTGTGCTAATCGGCATCGCAGCCGCACGTTGTCGAATTTCCGACACCAATTTTAATTTCGAATTTGGCGCGCGCGCCTTCTGAACTTATATTACACTGTCCAAAGTATCCACACAGCTGTAATTTGAAATATGTAATAAAAATTGTTCGTTTTTATACTTTAGTTACTGTTTATAGTATTTAGGTATTGGTATAAGTCAAGTGCTAATTACACAATAATTCTTGCCGTATTAGGGCGGCTTAGAATACTAACCCCAATCCCAAGCCGGATGGGTGTCGTAAAAGGCGACTAAATCCGGCCCGCTGGTGGTAGGGCCCCTCGAGGGATTATATTGGTAATATTGATTTTAAATGTTAATTAATGCCATAATTACTATTATTATTTCTATTGTAAGAATTTTGTAAGAATATTGTTTTTTAATGTTGTTTTTTATATTGTTTTTGAGTATTGTTTTTTTATATGTATAGTATAATATGTATATTTGTATATAAGTTAAACAGGGGAAGGAAGGGTAGAGGGAGGGTAGCGGGGGAGGTGGAAGGGAGGGGAGGGGGGAGCGGAGGGAGGTGGAGGGGAGGGGAAGGGAGGGGAAGGGCCGGCAACGCATCAGTGATGCCTTTGGTGTTGCTGATGTCCACGGACGATGATAGCCAATTACCATCAGGTGGATCATCAGCTCGTTTTCCGGCTATTTCCATAAAAAAAAATTATATCGTAAGAATAATAACATTGTTCGTGTTTGTACTTTAGTAACTGTTTATAGTATTTTGGTATAGGTATAAGTCAAGTGCTAATTACACAATTAATTTATATACTAAGAAATATACATATAAATATAATATAAACTTATTTATATTTCCTAACTGAGATACGCGTGATACACAAAAAAGTAGGTACTTACATACAAAATTGATTAATATCATCTAAATACTAACAAAAAATAACCAACTTCAAAAAAACTCAAAAGCTACTTGTCAAATCTCGCTCAAATTTATGTGGAACCACATAAACACCAGCTATCGATTAAAAAAAGAATCATCAAAATCAGTTCATCCACAAATAAGTAGGTACTTGCATACAAAATTGGCTAATATCATGTAAATACCTACAAAAAATAACCAACTTCAAAAAAACTCAAAAACTACTTGTCAAATCTCGCTCAAATTTATGTGGAACTACATGACAAACACCAGCTATCGATTAAAAAAAGAATCATCAAAATCGGTTCATCCACAAATAAGTAGGTACTTACATACAAAATTGATTATTATCATGTAAATACCTACAAAAAATAACCAACTTCAAAAAAACTCAAAAACTACTTGTCAAATCTCGCTCAAATTTATGTGGAACCACATGACAAACACCAGCTATCGATTAAAAAAGAATCAGTAAGAACAAATAAGTAGGTACTTACATACTTTGACTAATATCATGTAAATACCTACAAAAAATAACCAACTTAAAAATCGAAACGAGGTTTTTTCAAAATGGCAGACTTGTAGGTATGCCAGGTTCCGTAGAAAAATGTTCAAACCCTTTGGATAAGATATTTTACAAGTATATTGAGAATGATAAAAAGTATAACAATAATTTAAAATAAAATACCTAAAATTATGTAAAAAATAATAAAAACAAAATTAAGCTAAAATTATCATTACTCTTATTTTATTGCACCTAAAATTCCAATGAATAAATCAAAATAAAGTATACTTTCACCCCAACTCAGAGCAGTTACTAATAATAATAATAAAAACCCTTCCACACTCATACCCCCGCAGTAGGTTACAAGTATTTACCTGTTTCGCGGGTGGCATGGACTACACATATAATACATCACAATAACAGCCATGACACGAGTACAAATATTTATCTGTCACATAAATATTTGCCCCGCCGGAAATCGAACCCGAAACCCCTCGCTTCGCAGTTCGCAGGCAGGATCACTACCAACTAGGTTACAGGATCTAAAGCTACGCACGGGGTCATGAACCTCACGGCCGCGCGCGACCGGCTCACGGCGTGGCGGTCGAGTTTACACTCAGGGGAGCGGGGTATAGGGGAGTGAACAAAATGCCTACAACGGTCGAATAATCTCGCCTTAAGTCACAAATCCAAGAATAAGAGATCCGCGCACGCGATTTACAAAATGAAACCCTAAAGAAAATTACATGAGAAAATAAAATAAATACTAACAGACAAGCCACCTAAAGATAAGTGGTTAATTGGTCATCGTCGCCCATGGACATAAATAGCACCAAAAAAAAAGAAATAACTGGGAATAAATTCTAAATAAATGCTGTATTGCATGTATCTAGTAGGCGTAGAAACATAATATCAGTATAACATTGTATTGTATCTATGTACCTACGCTTTAATAGTTTTAATCTAAGTAACCATTTTGTATTTTTAGGCATAACTCTAACATAACATGAACTCTGAGGGCGCGGAGCCATACCTATATTTTCGACATAAAAATACTATGTCGAACGCAGTGTAGTGACATAAATGGCCGTGTGTAAAATGTTGTTGATGAGTAATATTTTTCCTTCAACTGTTCACCGGTGACTCGCCTGTGACCTGTGACTGTGACAGGGAATTGAGATCTGGGAGAGTCCCTTTATCGCAGTATTTATTTACGTCCGCACAGAACCACAGAGGAACCGACGCGACGCCGCGACGTCGACTGCGGCGCTGCGGCCTCCTCGGTCAAATAAATTACCTTCCCTTTGAGAATTTGATTCTTTTGATCATTGCGAAATCAATTTCGTCGCCCCTACTATAAGTTGCGTTGGCTAAAACGATGACGCTTCAGACACCAGTTCAAAATAACATTTCGCGATTGATAACATCATCTAAGAAAATTTTGGACGCGTACCACGAATTTCTTTAGCTTTTAATCTTACGAAATCCTGTGATCTTCAATTTATGATTTCAGGAAAGAAATCTCGACGGCCCGTCACACGTTGAAATACTTAAAATAGATTATTATAATATATTTTTATCATACTTACGCTGGAAAAACTAAACGATTAATTTATGAGCAAAAGGTCGTTTGACAACCCCTGTGGGGCAATGGTTACCAGTGTTACCACGCCGGATCGCCGTGCCAAGGGTCCCGTGTTCGATTCCCAACGAGGCGAGGCCGAAAAGGCATCCACGACACAGGAAATATTTAAAAAGCGGCTAAGTGCACATCGTTTTGTTTTAGTTTTACTACAAATACTACAATATCATTGTTTCTAGTCAAAGTTTATTATATTGTGTTTTCCTATGTACGTAGTACTAAATTTCCTTTTAATTGTATTCAAATAAAATAGTCTCCACACACGAAAATGAGTAACTCTAAATCAAAATATGCATCAAGTTTATAAATATGTACTGAAAAGTGAGTGAAAATACAAGTTTTACATATTACGTCGCAAAACCAGCATCGTACAAAGACAAAAGCTCTTTGATCACTCGGCGTAGTTTCGCCGACAAAGCGTGCTTCCACCACAAGGGTTAAAAATCGGCAATATGCAACATGGAACAAGTGGTTGCGTCGGACGCGGATACTGGCAGACTCGCAGACTCGTAGGTAATGTTAGTGAGGCTAATTCGTCAAAGGCAGCCGCCGCCCTTTGTGCCTTTGCAGCTTATGGTAATCAGCGCGGGGTGCCCGCTCACAATTTAATGACCAGATTTAGGCAGTAACTAGATATAAATTCCCTTCTTAGACGATTTTTCCAGCTAACTCCTGCCTGGCTCGCTTGCTTTGTCGTCTGCTATATGAAGTGGGACTGGAGATCGTTAGGTATACGAATTCGTAATGAACGCGCAGATTTTTGCTTTGTTCTTTAAAGGCAACACTTTGAAATGGAATACGACCAACTGGGGAAGTGACATTATGTCACAAATCGAAATTAATTGAGATTTTGAATGTTTCCCGTCATATTACATAGAATATTAGATAGGTACAAGTATTATTTACATTTCATTGAGGAATAGTTTTTAAATTTACCGTTCGTACGCATTTCGTACGTAGACATACACGCAAATGTGCATCATAATCTTAATTTAAATGTAGTCAATAATCTACAACAATTTGAGACATTTAAGATCAATGTTGCTTTCTATCCAGTAAGTTCAAATCTTGCGTAATATTTGGGAGATGGGACCTTTTCTGTAGGCACCTCATATTTAAATATTGTTCCATTTTTATTTATTTATTTTTTGGATTACCAACATAAGATACAGCGTTAACATTTGTGAAACATTTATTTCTTACAAAAACTATCAAAACTGTTCTTACTATAACCGGTAACCACAGCATGCTTAGTTTTTAGTGTATAGGTCTACTCGTATAGGATTTTGTGTGCTAATATTGGCTAATCTTCAGTTTTTGATGACGAGAAGTTTTAAAAGTGTGCTAGCCGCTGGGTATTGTTAATCGGTACAGCTTGCACTTGTACGCGGCTGGTGTCCGGGCACTCTATCGGCGACAATTATTGTCCAATGTCCAGTATGAGAGTGGCGTGTCGGCGGCCTATTGGCCGCGTTCAAAGGACGCCGACAAAGCGACGCCGCGGCGCTATACGGACGGCAGTAGCGGGCCGCGCGGCCGGCGTGATGCCTCCCCTGCCCCACGGCCCACGGCTCACACTCAAAACCCCATAGACCCCACGCGCAGGGTTGACAGTTAATAATATTTCCAACATATTATAATTAATTAGTCAACTTGGCGACGGTTGTTGTAAATTCTCCAGAACAGTGAACATGTCATACAGATAATAGTATAAAGCATGGCAAGGTCAACAAGAATGGAATTTAAGAATATAACCGGTTGGAGTTTACAATGTTCATTTCAGCTTTGGTTGGCAATCCTAAATCAATCTCCCCAGCGCAGCTTCGGTGCGAAACCTTTTGTAGGTGAACTTTTTCTGAAGAGCAACGGGCCATCAACACGTGTTTCCTTATGATATTCTTATTAAATGTCTTCTTAAATTCTTAAAGGTGTGAAATGAAACGTGAGCTTAAACGTTTGATTTTTCATTAAATGTTCCATCCATCCATCCATCCATCCTCAGCCCTTGGAGGTCCCCTGCTGGACATAAGCCTCCCCTAACTTGCGCCACTCTGACCGGTCCTGAGCCTTCTGAATCCAGCGGATTCCCGCTGTCTTCTTCAGGTCGTCAGTCCACCTGGTCGGGGGGCGTCCTATGTTCCTTTTTCGGAGACGTGGGCGCCATTCGAGAACCACCAAGACATCAGTGGCGGGCACAGGTCTTGGCTTGAGGGTAGGCACAAAAAAATAAAAAAAAAATTAAAAAAATCAAAAGAATACCAACGGTCTCAAGCGTCGCGGCCAATCGCGGAAGCCGTTGTCATCATCAGTGAGTTACATAACACCACCCGCCGCAGCTTATCTGACGGACTTATCGGTGAACAAGACTGGACCTCGCGTAGAATACCTAACGGGTTGAGTACCTACTCGAGAGTGTGATCTGTATGTGAATAAATGAAAATGAGAATGATTTTATACCTACTAACTTTATTACTAGAAATCTTAAGTAACCTAAGTTACCTTCACAATACCTACCTAAATTAATTACGTATGTTGTGTTTGCCTGTTATTGGTATTTTATGTAGCTTAAGACATTATGACTGTTTACTTAAGTTTAGTGTATTTTACCATGTGAAAAACTGTTGGTGAACCTATTAAATAAAATAAATAAATAAATGCGTCATATGAATCTGATGCTATAGTAATACTATTATACATCCCTAATATTGTAATTGTTGTATAACATTTGTTGGGTTAGTTAGCCCATGGAACTAAAATATAAATTTATAATTTCACCTGTATTGCTTTGACTTGCATTGACCGTCTTGATCGCCGCCCGCGCCGCGCCGCGGCGCCGTGTTGTTTTCGTCTGACCACGTCAAAATATCCAGTAATTGATTGATAGAAGACAAGTCAATTATAGGATATCCAAAGTGGCCTTCAGTCTAATTAAGTCTAATTTTGGTACACACCTTTACTCCTCAGATGAAAGAATTTCATCTGAGCTTTACTAATAGAGCAAGAGCCCGTGAGTGCCAGACCTTCGGCATTTTATAAAAGCTGAAAATTTTTCTATGTGTGTCCCTAGTACAGGTAAGAATGATCCCCACCCATGAAGCTGAGGCAGCGGTGGCTTTGGCAGGTAACAGGTAACAAAGGTGTATTAAATTCCATTTCAAATTTATCATAAAATAAAACTGATTTTTTTTATATTTGATTCATAATAATATCAAAACTCGCGTTGCTCATTGCCAGACAGTTAGTGTGGTTGCAACCCTCTGCCGGACACCCTTAAACTATTATAATTTATAATTATACTTACGTTATATTATAAAACCTAAATTTTATATATAATTTTTTGGGGGCCTATTAATCTATGTTTACATAATAGCCGGACAGTTTCGACGGTTCTATCATCTTGCCAGACGCATTCAAAGTGAGCAGTAGTTCGGAACTTCGGAGAGCAAGGAGCGTATACAGTAACTAGTGCGAGTGAGACAGAGCGCTTGGTCTATTGCGGCCCTTCATTGCGCATCAGCTGTTGTTTATTGTAACTATCTGGTGAACGGCTATGCTCATAATAAATGTATTATTTTTCTGTGCAGTTTATAAAATAAAAGTGATCAGTTGTAATAAAGTGCTATCATGAGTGACGAAAAAATAGTTTGCTTTGTTTGTAAGAAAAGTGATGAACATATAATAATATTTTCTGAGGAAACTTTAAAAAAATGCTAGACTATTCTTAAATTACGAAAAATACATAACCTAAAATACAGATACATTATTTTACCCAGTGCTAGCTGCCTGGACAGACTTCGTTCTGTCAAAAGTTTTTATTTTTATTTTGAGATGTAACCTATCCTATCTTTCAAGTTGGCTCAAACTGCACACGGTGTGCAAATTTGATTAAAATCGGTTCAGCAGTTTAGGAGTCCATCGCGGACAAACAACGTGACACGTAATTTATATATAGTAACTAGCTGCCCGGACATGTATGGAAATGTCTGTCCTTAACTTTTCTTTGAACCTCCGAACCCCCCCCCCCCCCCCTGGCTACGCCCATGCTGTGGGAGTCTCCAGGTACCTAATTTAAACAATGATATTCCTGGGTGACTTAGTGTCGTATTATAACACCCAAAAACAGCACAATATTTTGTATTCCTGTTTGCCATATTAAATACTTTTATAAGTCACACGCCGCACACGGCCACCACGGAACTAAACTAAAATAATTTGTTATTTGTACCGTGGGGCGCCCGGCCCCGGCCGTGGCTAAACCCGCGCTCGTTCGCCACAGTTTCTGCCCTTTACTACACTTATTCCGATGTGCGTAGGTATGACGCGCGTTTCGACCGTTTGTATGAAGAGCGAATACTGTTAGATTCCTATATTGTGCTCCTTGCTCTCCGAACTACTGCTCACTTTGAATGCGTCTGGCAAGATGATAGAACCGTCGAAACTGTCCGGCTATTATGTAAACATAGATTAATAGGCCCCCAAAAAATTATATATAAAATTTAGGTTTTATAATATAACGTAAGTATAATTATAAATTATAATAGTTAAAGGGTGTCCGGCAGAGGGTTGCAACCACACTAACTGTCTGGCAATGAGCAACGCGAGTTTTGATATTATTATGAATCAAATATAAAAAAATTCAGTTTTATTTTATGATAAATTTGAAATGGAATTTTATACACCTTTGTTACCTGTTACCTGCCAAAGCCACCGCTGCCTCAGCTTCATGGGTGGGGATCATTCTTACCTGTACTAGGGACACACATAGAAAAATTTTCAGCTTTTATAAAATGCCGAAGGTCTGGCACTCACGGGCTCTTGGACCATAATAATTTTCATTCATTCAAAAGACGCTTTTGAAAATGTATCATGTAAATTCACTAAACACACAGAGTCTTTACAAACTTCACAAGAATCCGTAATCACAATATTGCTCACAATTACTCACTAATCTATTTAATTTATATAAAACACGAATTTTAATGAGATGAGACTCGTGCAAGATTCTCACAAAACAAAACAAACATCGCGTGTTTCGTGAACTTTCGTGAAGTTTCGTGTTCCGAACTTGTTCGGCCTCCAACGTACGTAAATTTTGCAAGGTGTGAGCGAGTCAGCGAGCAAACTGCAAGTAGATCGTCGGCTGCTAATATTGCCAGAGCGCATTATTGAAATAAGTATGTAAATCGAGTAATTTAATTCAATTTTAAAGAAAATCCATACAATATTACTTAATTTAAAATTGTTTTCATATAATAAATTGTAAAACTTTTATTAAAGAAGTTTGGAAGAATATTTTAACTTTTTTATTTAACTGGCCACCCTAAGCAATGCCTGTATAGCCAGATTAGCCAGCCTGTTACACTGAATGAAATTCCGTTGCGTCGAGAGATAATTCTTATTATTACCAAATCCCCAATCCGTGGCCCTATAGCTACGTTTAGTTCCTGCTTTCACCGCACCGCAGCATGGCGGCGCTGTGTGTATGATCAATTATAAATGAATTTTATTATTAATTAGTGCATACGATTTGTGTAGTGTACGAGTATAATAATATAATAGTGTGTTGTTATTACGTAATGATATTCACATATTAGATATTTTAAGAGGATTATATACTTTTACTACCTAATTCTAATGTAATGTTGTAAGCATAAAGAATTTCCGACTGGGTCCTGGGCCTCGAGACCAGGGTAGGCAGTGCCTATGTGCCTATATTGAAAAACCGCCCCTGCAAGACATCACAGGTGGGCCTGTCTGCTCGTTTATCGTAGCTACAGAAATAACATAAAAATAAAATATATCGTCGAAAACAATAAAAATATAATTTCGAAACAGAATCCTCATACAAACCAGCTTTCGGATTTAACCTGTGAATTTAAAAGAGCGGGTGGCATCAACCCCGAGCCGTGAGCCCCTGAGCCCTAGCTCAAAGTGAGTGTGTTACTCTTTAACCTGAGCGATTCGCGACCGGCTAAACTTACCACTCCGCTAAATAAAGTTAAAAGGCTCCTCGAGCTTTGTCTCGGCGTTCCTTTGATGTACAGAACACCCGCCCCCACTCGCCGCGCCCCTCTCGCAAACAGTTCACCGCAACCTCCAACTACTGCCTTAATGCCTTTTCCGATTCGATATACGTACGATTGATTAGTAACGAAGTACACCTTCAAATTCGATGGACTCCGGTCAAAGTCGCCTTCGACTCGCAACAACTGAACAACCTTTATCGTTTTGATCTGGCGGTGGAACTTACAAGGTTTCGTGGTTACGCTCTTCACTAGCAATTGGGTGGGTTACGAACGAGCTAGAATTAGATACTCGACGATTAATGTTCGATACTTTATCGGCTCAATTTTATTGATCGTCGATGATATTGAATTAAACTAATTTGATTGCCGTACAGCCGCGTAGCCGTACAAATAGTATGTGGCCATGCGGGTCGGTGTAACAGAGCTTGTTAACGTTTATCGCGAGCTACTGAATTAACGATATTTATAATATTTTGAATTTAAGTTGCTTAATCCTATTAGATGACTGATTTTATACGTTTCTTCATTTCGCGGGCGGGTGCCTTGCAAATTTTTTATTCATTTATTTTATTAGTTATTTTATTACTCATCTGAAGACTCCTTTTGCTTTTATCCAACTTTTTAAATATTTTGATTTAAACGTTTTTTTTAATACTATCATTTATTTAATTTATTTTGGCGTTTTCTCAAAGTTTAAAACACGAAAAAAGTAAGTACGAAAATTACCTTGCAAATATTTTATTCATTTATTTTATTTTGTTACTCATCTGAAGACTCCTTTTGCTTTTATCCAACTTTTTAAATATTTTGATTTAAACGTTTTTTTTAATACCATCATTTTTTTAAATTATTTTGGCGTTTTCTCAACGTTTAAAAGACGAAAAAAGTAAGTTCGAAAATAAATAAGTAGACGCACTATACAAAATAAATTAGTCTTGTTAATTTTATCCAGTCTGTCCTGTCTGCGGCTCCATCCCGAATTCGCTCGGATGGCAGCGACATTCACCAGTCACCATCAGTTTGTAGGGTTACAAACAAATACCAAAACACGCGAAGGGTTAATTTTGACTGAATTCACAGAATGCATAACAGTAGGTACAGTTGAAATGAACAAATATTAATTGAAATGTCCACTCGGTACTTATCTGTAGGCTGTACTCATGATGATGAATTTCTTAATCCGGCTGTCCATCGAATCGTTGAGCCCTTTGACAGAATCGAGTACGAGGGCGGGGCGGGGGCGGGTAGTACCTATGCCCTATGGGATGTATTTGGAAAATTCAATTAGTGTAATAACTCGCAGTTCCATTATGGCAATCAGAGGAAAACGGAAAGTTAGTGCACATCAAAGAGGCGCTTATACTGCCTGTACTCGAGTAATGACGATCCGGTGACGGGAATTAAGTTCGGCGAACGCTGGTTTACCTTTGATTTATTTTAGTTACATTATTATTAAATTTATTAAGATAATAACAGGATATTTTGGTTTTTGAGTTTAATTTTTGTTGTAAGGGATAGTTAGGTGATGATTTTCTATGTATTCGCCACCTTTTGTCTCTGCAGTAAATTTCCTATCTTTGTCCAATATTCAGTGAATAATTAATATTTTAATCACAAACTAAATAGCCTCTGTTAGTGTACTGTGAATATTTCAATTTTCAGTTAACGCATGCATTGTCCATAACACAACAATCTCTGAAACCACACACCACGAGTCTGCAAATTTAATATCTTTCAAGAATATCTACCTCAAGACAATAATAGTCAAACGTCTTTGACGTGTATTGACTTCGATGCTAGATGATTCAAAATGGATTCCCCGAGTTAATTCGTCTTGTAGGGGTGAATGGCTCGGTTATGGAGTGTCTGCGCCTCAATATCGGACATTCCTATAAAATTTGAAACTCGGCCTAGGCAGTATGTTATGTACCTCAGTACATAATGCATAATGATAAGTATTGATTGCCATTATTACCAGTGCTCTTGCAACTACTGAATAGTACTGAAGAAGGGTTTTATTTATCATCCGATCACGTCATTACGAATCCGGCGTGTTGAACATAGATGCTTACTACTTTTACAAACTATCTGAATATTTAAAAGTTCGTGAAGGGTTCTTTTCTTTCAGATAATTTCATATTGCATCGATGCAAACGCAAAAACGCAAATCGTCGATGTTAACAGTAACGTGTTTGCGGAGGCCCTAAGCCGTCCATTGAAGCCCGTGTACGCCGCGCATACAGTTAGGTTTAAAGCCTTACGGGCAAAATAAAATTCTACTTTGATATAAATCTGTTTCGTTTCATCTTACTAAAATCAAACCATAAATGCGCTCATTTTTCAGGTGGACCCATTATTTCAATAGTTTTGCAGTAATATAGGTGCATATACATAAGTCAATGTAATAAACACACACCTTTTATTAATTTCTTCTCACTTTTAAAAACAAATTTTTCTTTTGTTCCAGATACATCGAAAGAAACCAAGAAGGCAGACACAAATATGCAGCGGCAATAAGCTGCTACACAGGTAAAATCGTGACGTGAATGCTTTGTCTATGTATACTGTTATTATTATTTAGTATAAAATAAATTATTATATTAATACTTAGTAGGTATGCTGTGCTGTATGCTACGCTGAAAACGAAAATACCTACTTAGTTCAATTGGATTACAATTTCGATGAAGCACTCTTAAATCTTATAGGAGGATCCTTCATTATACAGAAAGTCTGTCATTTTGTTGGAATCTGTTATTTCATAGGAATTTCGAAACTAATTAATTAGATTGATACTTGCTTTTATTTTTAAAACTAGCTATTACCCGCGGCTTCGCCCGCGTGTTTAAAGGGAAGTAACAATGAGATTTTTAACATGCGTGTATTATTTCTGTTACTTTATGAATTATTATTATTTTATGTTATAAGAATATGGAAGTATAGAAGTATGGACAAATACGCATCATAATGGATCTTTCCATGGGACTGATTTGTTTTACTGCGGTAAAAAGTAGCCTACGATACTCTCCGGATTCCTACCTATTTCCACACAAAAAATATTACCATAACATCGCTCAGTTACGACGTGAAATACGGACAAACAAACAAACAAACAAACAAACACACTTTCACATTTATAATATTAGTATGGATATGGATGGACAAATACGCATCATAATGGATCTTTCCATGTAAATGAGTTGTTTTACTGCGGTAAAAAGTAGCCTACGTTACTCTCCAGCCTCCTACCTGTCTCCACACAAAAATAATTATACCATAACAGCGCTCCGTTACGACGTAAAACACGGACAAACAAACAAACAAACAAACAAACACACTTTCGCATTTATAATATTAGTATAGTATGGATGTTATTAGGATATGGAAGTATAGAAGTATGGACAAATACGCATCATAATGGATCTTTCCATGTAAATGAGTTGTTTTACTGCGGTAAAATGTAGCCTACGTTACTCTCCAGCCTCCTACCTGTCTCCGCACAAAAAATCATAGCATAACATCGCTCCGTTACAACGTAAAAGACGGACAAACAAACAAACAAACACACTTTCGTATTTATAATATTAGTATGGATTATTATTAATTATTATGTTATTGTATCTAGGAAAGAGTCATGCATGTTAAACAACTCATTGTTACTTCCCTTTGAACACGCGGGCGAAGCCGCGGGTAATAGCTAGTAAGTATTTAAGTATAAGTATGGATAGTATGGATTATTAGTATGTTATTATATCTAGGAATAAATCACGCATGTTAAAAAACTCATTGTTACTTCCCTTTGAACACGCGGGCGAAGCCGCTGGTAATAGCTAGTCGCATTTATAATATTAAGTATGGAAGTTTGGAAGTATGGATAGTATGGATTGATATGGAAGTATAGAAGTATGGACAAATACGCATCATAATGGATCTTTCCATAGGAATGA
This sequence comes from Thymelicus sylvestris, assembly GCA_911387775.1. Lineage (NCBI taxonomy): Eukaryota > Metazoa > Arthropoda > Insecta > Lepidoptera > Hesperiidae > Thymelicus > Thymelicus sylvestris. The sequence continues at coordinate 14,693,565 of OU426895.1, forward strand.
GTTGTTTTACTGCGGTAAATAGTAGCCTACGTTACTCTCCAGCCTCCTACCTATTTCCACACAAAAAATCTTACCATAACATCGCTCAGTTACGACGTGAAAGGCGGACAAACAAACAAACAAACAAACAAACACACTTTCGCATTTATAATATTAGTATGGATAATTATTTTATGTTATAAGGATATGGAAGTATAGAAGTATGGACAAATACGCATCATAATAGATCTTTCCATGCAAATGAGTTGTTTTACTGCGGTAAAAAGTAGCCTACGTTACTCTCCAGCCTCCTACCTATTTCCAAACAAAAAATCTTACCATAACATCGCTCAGTTACGACGTGAAAGTCGGACAAACATACAAACAAACAAACACACTTTCACATTTATAATATTAGTATGGATATGGAAGGACAAATACGCATCATAATGGATCTTTCCATGTAAATGAGTTGTTTTACTGCGGTAAAAAGTAGCCTACGTTACTCTCCAGCCTCCTACCTGTCTCCACACAAAAAAAATTATACCATAACATCGCTCCGTTACGACGTAAAAGACGGACAAACAAACAAACAAACAAACACACTTTCGCATTTATAATATTAGTATGGATGTTATAAGGATATGGAAGTATAGAAGTATGGACAAATATGCATCATAATGGATCTTTCCATGCAAATGAGTTGTTTTACTGCGGTAAAAAGTAGCCTACGTTACTCTCCAGCCTCCTACCTGTCTCCACACAAAAAATTATATCATAACATCGCTCCGTTACGACGTGAAAGACGGACAAAAAAACAAACAAACGAACACATTTTCGCATTTATAATATTAGTATGGAGTATGGATGGATTGATATGGATATGGAAGTGTAGAAGTATGGACAAATACGCATCATAATGGATCTTTCCATGGGAATGAGTTGTTTTACTGCGGTAAAAAGTAGCCTACGTTACTCTCAAGCCTCCTACCTATTTTCACACAAAAAATCTTACCAGAACATCGCTCATTTACGACGTGAAAGACGGACAAACAAACAAACAAACACACTTTCACATTTATAATATTAGTATGGATTTACTGTTTTCATAATTTTATTTGATTTTCTTCAAAATTTGTAAATGTACATAGAAATACATTACATAGAAGCAAGACGTCATTTTCTCTGTAAAATAATACCTACCAAGTACAATATTATAATTTGAACAAAGTACCTACCTAATTTCGTTATTTCAGTTTTGCCGCCTTATGTATTTAGTATTTTTATTTTTACTAACTAATCGGTGTCGTGTCGTCATCTAGCGGGGGCTTGTAAAGTCTATGCAAATAAGTTCACACTGTTGTGTTGCGAGTTGTCGTAGTTCATGAGAAATGTCGCTAGATGGCACGCGCTCCCTACGTTCCACTAGACGATCACAACGACCACGCTCACGACCGCGATTTTTCCGTTCCACTACCTTGTGAGCAATACAATCATACACCCAAGTGGAACGGGTATAGTGAGCGACGTGAGTGAGCGTTCAAGCCACAGAGTACTTACACGTTTTAGCCGTTGGTACAAAATGTACTCTATGATGTTGAGAATAAGTCTGAAACTTAGATTAGAGGTTATGTTATAATTTTTAAGCTATAAATAAACGTTACTTAATTAATTATCAATTTTATTTTTATACTAGCAAAAAAGTATATCTACAAACAAAACATTTTTTTTATGGAAAGACAAATTAATTTAATAAAAAATTGCATATTAATTATGTTAATGGTATTGACCGACGAGAAAAAATGTATACATGGCTATATGTATAGTGAATTAAACATTAAAATTATTTACATAATTTAACATAATTATATCAACTTGTGACCGCATGTCGAGAATCTGCTGGAGAAACTACTAGTTCCATTAAAGTATCTCTTGTCGAATCGTTTATAGTTATTTTTTTCGTTGCCATCCTGAACTTTTATAAAATTGCACCAAATTTCTATCACCATCCATTTCTACCCAGTGTTGCCAGGTCTAAAAACTGGCGAGAGTAACTTCGTCGTATCTAGCAACACTGCAATTCGACCACTTCGACCCACCCCGTGAGGTGGGTTGTTTTGAGCGTGCCGTGAGAGAAATTAATGACGTCATCAATGACGTTTTATAATACATAACACATAACGTGGGAATGCGCAAAGAAGAAGGAGAGAAGAATTCACTATACATATAGCCATAAACTTAATTAATATGCACAGACATATAAACAGTTATATGTCTGTGTTAATAATATGCAATTTTCATTACAATTGAGAGTATATTTGTCTTTTCATAAAAAAATGTTTTGTTTGTAGACATACTTTTTTGCTAGTATAACTAAAATTGATAATTATTAATTACTAGCTGCCCGGACAGACTTCGTTCTGTTAAAAGTTGTTTTTTTGAGATGTAAGCTATCCTATCTTTCAAGTTGGATTAAACTGCACACGGTGTGCAAATTTTATTAAAATCGGTTAAGTAGTTTAGGAATTCATCGCGGACAAACAACATGACACGTAATTTATATATATTAAGATGTAACGTTTAATTATAGCTTAAAAATTATAACATAACCTTTAATCTAAGTTTCAGACTTACTTTCAATTTCACAGAGTACATTTTGTATCAACGGCTAAAACGTGTAACTACTCTGTGGCTTAAACGCTCACGTGCGTCGCTCACTATACCCGTTCCACTTGGGTGTATGATTGTAACGCTCACAAGCTAGTGGAACGGAAAAATCGCGGTCGTGAGCGAGGTGGGTTGTTTTGAGCGTGCCGTGAGCGAAATTAATGACGTCATCAATGACGTATTCGCCGCGACCATGACGACCGTGGTCGCCATGTGGAACGCGTTTTGATCATTGTGAGCGATGTGAGCCTCTACTGGAACGCAGCCGCTGTGAGATGTGCTTGTTGTCAATGTCAAATATGAATGCTGATTGTCAATTGAACGTCATGTCAATGTCAACATGTCACTCACCTCACCTACTAGTGTCAAACAGGTTTAGCTGTCGCTGTTGTGTTCAAGTCGGAAACGATCCAAGCTAATTTATTATTTATTTGTGAGAAACTTTTCAAGTTCCACGTCTGCCGTTTTTATTTCACCACGGCTCACCGAATTTCAGTTATAAGTGAGTGTATCAATTTATGGTATAGTGTTTCACTCATTAATGTTCCATAAGTACGATCCTTCCGGGTTTTGGGATACGGTTACATTACTGTGTTTACATCTCCGGAGCCTTCTCCGCTACTTCGGTGTAACGTGAGGCTGGGCGTCACGTTGTAATTAAATATTAAAGTTGAGAATAATGCATAGTTCTACTCTCGGTAGATTCTTTGCGATCTTTTCCATTGTTTACAAGTTGTTTCCTGTGTTATCGAATGTCACTTCAAATGAATTGTTTGATTTGGCGCGAACATCGCCCTAACTTTGAATTAGGTTGTAAGTGAGTGCCTGTATATTGTTTCCTGTAGTTTTCTCTGCAAGTACCAAGCTATGTCATGAAGTATAGACAATTTCTTTGGTTTCCATGATGATGAAGCTTTGGAGGAGGAGGACATTCTAAAATAGTCTGTATAAATAAATTAAATAAATAAAATCATTTGGCTGAAATGATTCATTTCTTCATTCAGTTCATTTGTCAAATTCAGATGTCTATGAAATGTAAATGCAAATGAAATATTCATGTATAACCATTCTAACCAAACCATCTGTACAGCCAAGTTATTGATTTCATACTCGTATTAATCCCTGTCATAACTACAACCACCTTATAATAAAGGAGGGTTGGGAACGCTGTTCGATCGGAGTTCATTGTGTTACACTCGGCCTGCAAGCCGGGCTCCTCCACTCGTATAACTGACATTGCGTCGTACAGTCGAACTCTTCTTATATATTAATTTCATTGCAAAAAATATTAATAACCGATATCCAAAAAAAAATCATAAGTTATTCTATTAACTGGTGCGCTCCTGTGGGTATTGTTTGTTCAAACACAATGAGTATGGTAAGGTCTTTCATAATTCTCTTTTTGTTATTTTTTATACTGTGTTTATTGAACCATGCAGTTATGATATAATGAGTTATGACATGAGCCTATTATGCATGGAAAAGGTGCAGTTTTTGTAGAGTTTTATAAGGGTATTTTGTTAAAAGCTTGTGAGTATTTTTTTAAAATGAAAAGCGGAGTTGTAATGTTGGGTGAAACACGATTCCTTAATATATTAAATCCATTTAATTGATTAATATGGGATATCAATACTTTGGAATGTATTTGAGCTGTGCGTGGATTCAGTTGTGATGTTTTCATCCGACGCGGATCGATGGAGACTCTTGACTTTGGGGTGGATGCCTCATTTTGTGCTCCATCTCTTTCTAACCCACAGAATTAGATGTAATGTTATATGTATGATTTTTATTGTTTGCCATATTGATTTTTTTGGTGGCCTGATGCTTTTCTGCTGCGCATCAAAAATGGAGCGGACGGAGTGTGTGCTTTGGTTTATATTTACCGTGCTACGGTTGATCACTTGTGTTTTTTTGTGTGTTGTTATACATCTTTGTGGTTTGATGTGTGATAAGGTCAAGGTAATGAAAAAAAAGCCTCATTGTATGCTTTTAAATGCTTTCAGACACTTTTTTGGGCTTGGTACTCGTAATGAACACCCATTACTCTTTCATTTCTTTTGTGTAATAGTGATATTTAAAAATTGAACTGCTGTAGAGGATCAATTTTAGTAAGCCAACAACCAGTAGGTACATTAGGTATTTTAGTGATGCTAAATATTATCAAAAATAATTGCATACAATTGATAAAGACTGTTGTAAGGTTAAAAAAATCAATCAAGTATCAAGAACCAATTTCATATATAGCAATTCTCAATTTGAAAGATAATTGTTTAAAATTACTTTACTGGATGAGGACTTGTGTCTACCCTGGGAGCTGGTGAGAGAATGTACTAGGTGCAATACAATGCACTAAATAATGTGATGTAAAAATACGGTAATTATGTTAGTTTGTCATTAGAAAATGTGCACGCCCAATCTACCTCTCGAAATTGTTTCTCCAGTAGCAAGTCTGCTGGAAGAAATTTCACAAGGAAGCCGTACCTTTTTACATCATTCCTTTTACATAATTTCTCTGTTATATTCTATTGTGTTTAGGTACATATATGTGTTGTACAGGTATCTGTTGTTATGTTGTGCAGGTGGTGTCTCGCCATGCAGCGCGCGGGTGGGAGCAGGGCCTGTGCGCCATGAGCCACACTCCTGTAGGCGGCCACCCGCAAGGTACGGCTTTAGAACATTTTTTTACTCACTTCAAAAAAGAAGGTTATTTTTTTTAAGGGTTAAGGTTTCGGTGTTTTGTAGACAACTAGTTACGCACGTCCTGTTGACCGTGTTTAAAAGGTTGGTGATAAGTGAGCAGTTTTTGGATTGTCTGCTTTTCCTCTGACCATTTCAACCATGAGTTTAAAAAAACACAAGTTTATTATTTTCTTTTTATTTATAACGAAATAACAGAATTAAATCTTGTAACAGTGATTAAGTACTCTGTGCAGTGTAACTTAGTGGTGCAGCAAGACTTGCACTACGGCGTTATACAACCATAACAATCAATATTGTCGTATACAATGTGTATTTTTCGTAACATCCGAAGTCAGTTGCGTGCATTGACTGTGGATGATTTTATTTATTTGATCTCTGAGTATTATTTGGTCAAATTACAGGCAACCAATGATCGACTATGAGCCATTATTTAATAATAATTAATCGAATAATTAATAATTCATTTACTTGTTATTGGTGGCTGTCGATACGACGTCTTAGTAAAATTTTATTTGAAATAGTTGTACAAGTTGCGCGTACCTAGTCTGATGTCGTGTATGTGTGGTTGCAGGTTGGGAGCACAAGCTTGCAGAGAGGTCGTCGCTGCCGCCCGCCCCCGGGGAGGAGAGGAGGTCCCAGGCGGCCCGACATGTGTTCGCACACCCACATCTCTCCAAGTCAGTATAATAATAATAACGCTCATAGCCCACACTAAAATTCCCTGTGTTGTGTGTGCCATGGACAACACACAAAGATAAGAACACACACTTGTTGTATTGTTGTATTTGTTGGGTTATTTCTTATATTAAAAAATAACGTCATTGCATATCATCATGTCCATCTGACAGTCTCAGATTGATCGACTTTGAATACCTATTTATCTTAATTAATTTTTTTAAATAAGCAATGTACAATTTAATCCACAATTTACAAACAAATACTGCCAAACTTTTGATTACATACCTGATATTAAAGTAAGGTGTGTATAATGACTTGCCGCAATTAAACCCAATTAATTCATTCAATATATTGTAAGCATACCATGGAATCCATCTTACATAAACACAGATGTACATAATCCCTGATGACTACATGTATCGAACGGAAACAAAAACGCTCAATCAGTTTATTCAAAGTTCGATTTTAAAAAATAAAACATTTTTTTATGTCCATTCACGATGATATTTAGAAGTGTTATACAGTGGTTGTGTGTGTCTATGGCAGGGCGTCGGCGTGGCGGTCGGAGACGGAGGGCTCGTCGGGCAGCTCGGCGCGCTCGCCCGCCAGCCCGCCCTACGTGCGCTGGGCGCGTACCTTGCACCACCTGCTCGAGGTAACACACACATACACATACACACCGCACACGCGCGCACACACACACACACACACACACACACCGCACACACACATATACAGTAGTAGTATCTATTGAAATAACGCTATACACTCATAGCTCTATTATAAGAATCGTCAAAGACAAAACAAGAAGACACGCCCAAAACGAGAACAGTAATTCAAACTCATCATTGAAATTTCTTTGGTTCGTCATAGTGCTTATTTACTCTTGCTTGATCATTATTATGTCTTCATTATGAATCTTCGCGGACATACAATGACGAAGCAGAGCGTTTAGTTTGCACTGGTTGGTGTTAGACGTCAATAGTTTATAGTGAGAGGAATGTGCTTGAAAAGTACCGTGTTCACTCCTGTATACCTAGAAACTGACTGTGTTTTTTACGATGGCCGTGTAAACCATACTTACATTGTCTTTTTAGACTTTTATCTTGTCCGTTATTTGTAATTTAAAAATAAGGCAGACACAAAATGATAATAATTTAAAGGTGAATAAAGATTTATCGCCAAAAAAGCTAATTTCTATTTGCCAATAATTAAAAAAAATTAAATTAATATTTCCATTAAAAGTGCTAAGTTTGTTTACTAAATAAGTTTTATCTAAAAAAAATTGTATATTATAATGTTATGTGGTGTATGTGTTGTGTGTAGGACGCGGAGGGCGTGCGGCTGTTCCGCAAGTTCGTGGGCGGCGCGGGCGGGCTGCACGTGGACCGGCTCAACTTCTACTTCGCGGTGCAGGGGCTGCGCCAGGAGGCCGAGCCCGCCAAGATCCGACAGGTCGTCTCCGCTATATACAAGTGAGTGCGTCGCGACGGTCGTGCGTCTACCAATCCACACTTGGCTAGCGTGGTAGACTATTCTCTGTAACCTTCACACTGTGAGAGGAGACTCAAACCCAGTAGTGAGCATTGAAGTATTATTACTATCGTATAGAACAGACACCGCGAACACAATGTATGTTCCAATGAATTGAAGCCGCGCGGCTGCATTTCCAATGGATTCGTTCGATTTTGAAAGGAGAACGGGGGCTCAATTTTGAAAATAGAACTTCCCGGCGGGAACACACATTTTGTTCGAGATGTCTCTTCTATGACATTATACTTCAATGGTAGTGACTAGTGAGACAGTTTTTTTTACTATTTTTTTATTTATGTAATCAGCTTATGTAGTATTACAATATTTTACAGTCTGCCAAACTGAGAGCCAGATTGTCGGCAGTAGTTCTCGTGGATTACTTTACTTCCAAGTACATATTATCTTTATATTTTCTTTATATAGTTACGGGTTGACTTTGACTGTCGTGTGATAGGTCAGCGATGGTTGGTATGCAATTCTTTTTACGACTGGTATAAAATGTCAGATCAGATTATCCATCACGCATCCCGACAAAAATTAATTTTGCATCAATGGTTTGACTTTAAATTACCAAGCAACATTGTAAAGTGGCAAAGTTTTGATTGGCCTTGAATCTATCTAGCTAAGTAGATGGTTCCTATAACCAATTTATTTAACTAATTAGGCATCGTCCCCTTCAGTATGTAACTTTTCTTAAGCAAATGTGTGTTGTGGGCAGGTTTCTGCGCAAGTCCCAGCTAGCGATGCCGGAGGAGCTGAAGCAGCACGTGAAGCAGTGCCTCAAGGACGGCGCCGCCATCGAGAAGACCATCTTCGACCAGATGGAACACGAGGTACCACACACCCACACATACACCACACAGTACAGACTACAGACGGTCATTGACCACCGTCGTTGGTAGGTGCTAACGACAAATGGTTCTCAGTTGGATTATCAACTGGAGTAGACGAATGAATAGGTGAGCCACCCGATAATAAGTAATCATCGTCGCCCATGAACATTAGTAATACCTTTGATAGGAAAGAGAAGGACGAATTGGCCCTCAGGTCAACACAAACTCATTTTTTATGGAAATAGCTGACAATCCACTTGAAGGTAAATGGCTATCGTCGTCCATGGACATCAGCAACACCAACGGCGTCACTGATACGTTGCCGGCCAAAAAAGAGAAGAAAATGAAAGAAAGAACAACTCTTAAGCCTCCAGCCGGAACACGACGAGTCGTTTGGCTTGGATAGTAAAGTTAAGTGATTTAACCGTGTCCGTTAATGGCAAAAATAACCTCCGTGTACGCCAGAGCGGGCGTGTTTGACGCGAACTATGTTACTGTGCGTGTGTCATGTGTGTATGTGTATGTATGTATGTGTGTGTTGCGTGCAGGTGACGCTGGCGATCACGGAGACGACGTACCAGGCGTTCCTGCGCTCGGAGGCGTACGTGTCGTACGTGAGCGCCGCCACGCAGCCGCTGTCCTCGCCCGACACCGAGCCGCCGCAGCGGGAGGTACGCATAGCGCATAGCGCATAGTACACAGATAATATATTGGTTTTACTTGTACAGAAGTAAACTCCTGTTGGTGATGAAAATAATCTGGGCCCTGTTTAATAAACGTTACAATTCGACAATTTTGTAAATAAGTGACATATTTGTTAAGTTGTATGACAAGTGCTGTTTAATAAACCTTACAATTATGTAAGAATTTTACATATAAAAATCTTACAAATATTAGAATTGTAAATGCTGTTTAATAAACGTTTACAAGTGTAGAAAACGCCTGTAGATTTCGATAAAATATTGTATCTACAAATTTGTAGTTGTAAGTCTGAGTTGTAAGTTACAAATTACATAAAATGAAATTTTTTTTTTTGAAGAAATTTACGGTAGTAGATGTCAATTTTAAAATATTCAGAATTTGGTTTTACCAATTAGTTTACAGACTGCTTTTCTATTTGTTTGATTTTTAACGAAACTCATGGAACATAATAACAAAATTAGGATTTTATTTATAATATACCTTTAATTTGACATTGACGTGTTGTTTTTCAAGTCATGGAGCACAATAATAAAATCACGATTTTGTCTTTAATATACGAGAATAAAGATGTTTTATTCGGTTCCTTTAGTTACACCATGCGCATCAGCTAAAACTCGCCGTCGCCGTTCACTTATACGAATATATTCATCATCACTACTATCACTACCACTACTACTACTTGTTAGAACCATTTTTTTGTGTATAACAATAAAATTTCTTTACTTATTAGGTTGAGGCACTAAACTGTAAAATTCTGACACAAGACAAGTCCACCTGTCGGAATTGTACTACAATTTTACAAAATATGTAAACTTGTAATTACAATTATTGTTCAATAAAACAGTTTTCCTTACAAATATGTTAATTGTCACCTGTAAAGAGAAAATGTTTATTAAACAGAAATATGTAAAATTGTAGGTACAATTTTACAATTTTGTACATTTTCTACCATGGTAAACTTGTAAGTTGTATTCTTTATTAAACAGAAACTTGTAAAATTGTAACCTGTAAAATACAATTACAATTTACAATTTGTAACGTTTATTAAACAGGGCCCTGGTATTTTAGTACATAGTCCTTTTCAAAAATTTACACTTGATTCAATGTTCAAATAGCAATATTCAATTATTGTGTTAAACAGTGCTTATGAATATGAATTTCCAGAAAGTAATGACATGCGGCAAGCGACATTATCGATAAACATTTTAACGATAAAAAAATATCGTATAAAAATATTGTTGTAAAGTATGTTGTAATAAAATTTGTTTTTAACTGATCACCAGGTGGCAGGCGGAGGCGCGCTGGCGACGCTCCACGAGGGCCAGGAGCTGGGCAGCGGCGCGCCCGCGCGGCTCACGCACGACGCGCTGCTCGCCACGCAGACGCGCCGCCTGCACTCCGACGTCGCACCGTCAGTATCTGCCGCTACCACTAACGTACCACACACTACCACTACCACTACCACTAGCTACACATGTCGTACACGGAAGGATGACTCCTTACAAGCGCGCTAGAACAACGCACACATAAACAACGGTCTGTTGAGCAACGCGCATACACAGACTGGTAACGGATACGAAGAGTAATCTACTCAGTACTGACCGGATTCGCTTTTGTTTTTAGTCTCCGTGTGTTAATGTGTGCGTTGCTCGAGCGCATTTGTGTGGAGATATACGTCTGTTCTCTCTTCATTTTGTGCTAGAGCACTTTATGGCAGTAGCGAACACAATTTGTAGAAATAGACATTATTTAGTTATTTATAAATTGTTCATTTGCATAAAGCTGATTGTAAAATAAGTAGAATTTTAAAATACATTACGTCATATACTAGACTTCCAAGTAGTTGGACATTACCATGTGTGACCCCGTCCATAGAGTGCATTTTACTTTTTAATTTTTACCTTTGATTGAGCGTGTCCCCTGCGTGCATGAGCCGACAGCCCTAGCTCGATGGCCGAATTAATTTTAATTTTAATCCATTTTGTCCGTAGCAGCTTGACTTATGTTCTGTATCGTTTGCCCCCATGTGTGTACCCCGCGCCTGCATGCCGCCCGCCGCAATAAACACGCCACATACGAATACCGCCCGAATATCATCCATCTCCCGTTACTCCCATCACTGATCGTCCAAATTACTTCGTTTCCAAATTACACTCTCTTTACATTACATTACATTTTAATCAACTAATTTTTTATTTTATTTAAATTATGTTCAAAATAATATCATACAATATTTACAACGAAATATAATTATTATTGTATGTAACAAAATACTTAACAAACGTACACAACGCATATTCTGTGTTATATCAAAATCATATCAATTGCAATAAACACGTAACAAACGCTCACGCTCACCACCCAAACGACTACACACACACTCACACTAACTGACCGCGCCGTACGCACACGCACACACGCACGCGCCCGTGCACGCCCCCCACCCTCTCCCCTCCCTCCTCCCTTACCGCCGGACGGCAGTAGTCACCGCAAGCGGTCAGTGTACAGCGCGCACGTGTCGTACGCCGGCTACTGCCCCGCGTCGCGCCAGGACTCGGAGCGCGCCAGCCTCAGCAGCGGCCGCACCGACAGCGACGCCGTCTCGCTCTCCGGCAGCTCGCTGTGAGTATACACCTCTCGCTCCACTGTGACGTCACCGACCCAACTGCTAGTACGTCTCCCTCTGTCCCAGCTGTGACGTCGCCGACTCCACCACAAATTCGTCGCACCCTCGCGTCGGCCTCGCTGTGACGTCACTGTGCACCAGGTCGATCGACACGCTATGCCGTGAGTACAGCAACGTTTAGCGAAGGGTAAATGGAACCAAGGTATCTTACCATGGTAGACGATTACGGATAATATCATGGGTCTAGTGAGATACAACCCTGGAAAATCGTCTTGAGTTCTGATGTAGAAGATACGTAAGATACGTAAAGGATAAGAACACTGCATTCATGTTCATCATAGTTATAAGTTGTCATAATGACGGTAAGTTCTAATCTAGAGAGATGTTTAAATAGTAGTGAGTCAAATAGTGCGTAGTTGTTGCTGTAGTTGTAGGCTGTAAGTACAAGTTTTATTTTATTCCATGATTTATTTACCCCAGGCTGTACCCTGCGCTTTGTTTAAGTTTTATTTTCTACTAATATCACATTCACCATCAAGTCACATAATTTATTCATATTAAATTATTTATCTAATTTATCTTCTTGAAATCAACGAACGCTCAACAAAACTATTTTAAAGACGATAAAGTTACTTGTACTATTGTATGCTTCTTTACCGTGTTTTCTTAATTAAATAAAACTACTTATTCTAAACAATTAGCTGGAATAAATAGCTGTGGAATCAGTGTATTAATAATGTCCGCAAATCAAATGTCACTTTCATAAGCGTCGTTGTATTATTACATACAATTGCATACAATAATAAAAAGATAACGTGTATTCCATTAAAAGCTCTAAGTAGTAAGTGTATAAGGTTGAAAGTGTGTCGCGTGCGCAGGGACGGCATGTCGGTGCGCGGCGGGCGCGAGGCGCGCGAGCCGCGGCGCGCGCGGCTGCCCGGCGTCGACCGGCACGCCATCATCAACAAGGAGCAGGACACTGCGCTGGTACGAGGCGTTCTTATTATCATAATTATTGTAAAGTTTTGTTAAATTCGACAAGGAAACAATATACTGAATAATATGTATAAGGAAACTCAGGACAAATCAAATTTTCCATTCCTCGATTAAAAGTACAGCACTGCTCCTGCTAATAATATTGTTATATTAAAATATTGTATAAAAAACATCAAATTAATTCATCGAGTTAATTCCAGTTGCGCTAAAAAAAATTAAATAATATTATGTCCTTAAAAACGTAGAAATTGCACAGCACCTGCAAGATACTATGTGCAGTAAAGAGTCGTTATATATTGCAATATGTTGTCTCGTATGTAACAGATGATCCCGCGCACGGCGCGCGTGCAGTCGGAGCAGCTGCGCGTGCTGCCGCCGGCGGAGTTCGCGCCGCTGCTCATCGAGCGGCTGGAGCGCGTGCGCCGCGACCAGGAGGCCAAGGAGCGGCTCGAGCGGCGGCTCGCGGAGGTGACACACACACACACACACACACACACACACACACCAAACTTATAACGACGCACCACGCATACGTCAGTATCCACGTGTATTCTCAACTATTTAGATAAGTCCTATTTGGTAAACAATCTTAAGCCCAATGCATACGTAATGGGTTTTTTCCCCGTATGGGACGGGGACGGGGCAAAAATATACGTGCGTGCCCCGTTCTCGTCCCGCACGGGATTCCGCTGCGTATGCATTATCGTATACATTTTTTATCGCCTACGTTTAAAAGACACAAAATGAAAAGAATTTAAAGGAATGTCAAAACTAATTTCTGTTCAATATAAAATATTTTTTTAATTAATTTAACTAATATTTCAATAAAAAGTACTGTCAAGATTGTTTACCAAATAAAACTCGTCTAAAAAAATGTACTATACAAATGTCTCTTCATTGTACCGCTGAATTACACACAGACGTGTGGCAACTGGCGACGTTACGTCGCATACTTCGCGCGGTGAAGTCACGTCATCCCATCACGCTTTGATATCGATGTATTTACTTCGATATCATTGTTCCTGCTGGAGTGCTGGGCAATACAATTTATTGCACCCCTACAGCTTCACATACTGTCGCACCACTAACTCATGAAATTATTATATAAGGGCAAAACTGACATGCTTGAATACACACACCTTAGATTAGCTATAATAGATATTATAAATGTTGTGTGGTGTCAGGGCGAGGGCGAGGACGGGTCGCAGGCGCTGCCGCCGCAGCTGGTGGCGGCCGCCATCCGCGAGAAGCTGCAGCTCGACGACGACAACGACCAGGACATACTGGGTAACTACACACACACACACACACACACAGAATTTTATTGTGTAAAATCCAGTTGCAGTTACCACACACATATACACCCGTATATCGGTCTCATTTATCGTTAACTACTCAAAAAAAGTGGTAATACGGTGTATGGAAACGAGATGCAACAACCTCAAAATCTTCTTCATAGTCATTGAAGTATAATGTCATAGAATAGATATCTCGAACAAAATGTGTGTCCCCGCCGGGAGGTTCTATTTTCAAAATTGGGCCCCCGTTCTCCTTTCAGAATCGAACGAATCCATTGGCATTTGAAGCCGCGCGGCGCCAATTCATTGGAACATTGTACGTTGTGTTCGCGGTGTCCATTCTATACGGTAGTAATAATACTTCAATGTTCATAGTACACCAAAATTAAATAGGTATAGAGGTACATTACTATTGTTATCTTTGTCTTGCTTTATTTGATACATCACGCACACTGATATCTCTATGTGTATCTAAGTTGCATAACGCAGTTGGGTCTTTGACGTATCATTAATTTTAGTGGTTATCTACATTCCAGACCAGCACGTGTCTCGCGTGTGGTCGGAGCGCACGCCGGGCGCGTCCCCGCCGGGCGGGCGGCGGGTGCGCGCGCGGCACGGCGCGCATGGGGCGCACGGGGCGCACGGCCACGCGCACGGGCGGCGCGCGCCCTCCGCGCTGTCCGCCGACTCGGGACACTTCGACGCGCCGCCCGATGCGCCGATGCATCCGCACTCGTTGACGCGCAGGTACGTTGGAACGTCTGTTACGTGACGTCACGACTGCTTTAAGCTATGCCATATCCTCCTACTATTTGACTATGCTATATCCCCCTGCCATCTAATGGTATTGTGGTCAACTTTGGCCTATACACATTGGTAGACATACTTACACTTACATATTAGTGGTAAAAAATCTTATGATCTTCGTTTGTTTGAATAGTTTTTGCGATATTATTTGAAATGAGACAGAATAATTAATGTTAATTAATTAACGCGTTAGGACGCAGGTAGTAAGGCCATAACAAATCTCCTTTACCCATTCTAGTACTAACGATTATAACCAAGTGTTCTATGTTTGTAGATCGTCGTCGAAGAAGACGGTGACGGAGCTGACGGACAGCGGCGTGTCGGTGGTGTCGGAGGCCAGCACGGAGCCGCGCCTGCTGCAGTGGGTGGCGGAGTCCGAGCGCCGCGCCTCCTCCGCCGAGCGCCGGGACAAGCTGCCACGATCACGGTACACATATACACACTGTTTGTCTATGATAGTCTTCGAGGAAATCAAATCATTGAGTATATAATTATATTATATACCTGTTTTATAGTTAGCAGGGCGCCAGGGGGTGCACATGCATACCCTGGTCAAAAAGATAATTCATAGAAAACATTATGATTTCTAATTGATTATTAAATTTAATTCGTTTCCTGTGTTCTGATATAAAATTTTGACAAAACATGAATAATAGCTCGATAAGTAGATAATTATATAATTTTGGCCGCCATGTGTTGGTGACGTCCCTGGTGATGTAAAAATATATGGTATTATAGTATTTTTAGTAATTATTATACTATTTTACTGTATTGAAATGACCGAGAATACTGTCTGTTTCAGTGGCGGCGGCGGCAGCAAGTCGAGCAGCACGAGCGGCGGCGGCGAGCCGGCGCACACGGTGGTGGTGGTGAGCTTCCTGGACGAGAGCGTGCCCTACCGGTTCAAGCTGCCGCCCGCGCCGCTAACCTTGCGCGTCTTCAAGGACTACCTGCCGTGGAAGGGGAATTATAGGTGGGTGGGTGATGGTGGCAGCGGTGGGATCGCCGGCCGGTGTAGATTGTGTGATGGTGGCAGCGGTGGGATCGCCGGCCGGTGTAGATTGTGTGATGATGGCAGCGGTGGGATTGCCTACCGGTGTGCATTGTATCAGTAATTTTGAAATATCATTGTGTAAAGTCGTACACTTGCTGAGCTATAATGCGGCGATAATGGATTGTGCAATTTGAAAACAGACAACATGATAAAAAAAATGGCAGCGGTGGGATCGATCACGGTGAATAAGAAAACAATAAGAGTCGCTTTGTACTATTAGTATCGCTTATAATATTTGAAAATGTGGATCTTTATGATGTGTCTAACACAAAGGCCTATCTATTACTTGCCGGGTCACTCATGATTTTTAACCATTTACGCACATTAAGTAGATCTTCGAACGGCAACATAAAGGCAGCACATCGTTTTCAGATATTTCTTCAAAACAGAGTGCGCGGACCTGGACAACACGGTGATACAGGAGGAAGTTAGCGGCGATAGCGATACGCTGCCTATGTTTGAGGGGAAGGTCATGGCGAGAGTGAAGAGCATCGAATGAGCTGCCCACTGTCGCCTACTATCGCCCACTGTCGCCGCCCGGGGAGCTTCGCTACGCAGTTCTTACGTCAGTGAGTTACCAGTGAGGACTACTATTCAACAACTAAAGCTAAACTTCGAGGCTCAGTCGCGCTCCAGTAGCATTATCTCCCGTTCAGCTGGCGACTGCGCCCGAGTGAAGAAACCCTAAAGAGAATGAATGAACGAATATAAAGTTCTATTGGTTATATTACAAGTGGTGTATCTGTATGGTTTCTACTCTCAGTACAGCTTGCGGACTGTATGGATCGCTCAGTGTGGAATGTCCTAGCACAGTCAATAGAATATTTTCTACAAACCTAGCGACCTCAACTACACATATTGAAGTACTTACCAGCTGTTGCAACTGAAGTAGAATCTATAATTCGACGGACTAGTTTGACAAATCACAAAACACAAATGTTGCCAGCAGATATGCATTTCGGTTTCATCGATCGTATGAAAAGTTACATTTTTGTGTGACGTTTAAAGTTAAGCTCTTACTTTTTGTTAGTTTCTAACATTTATGTGTCTTTTTTATTATAAAAAAGAACTTTATACAATTGGATTTTATGAACAGGCAACACTTTATTTGTCAAATTAGTCCGTCGCATTTTGGATTCTACTCATTACGAGTATTTATAAATTCAATTAAAGTTGACAATTATTATTAGGGCATTTCATGCTTAACGAATCATACGAGTGTAACTATTGTGTGGTCATAGGAACTCTTGACATAAGTGTTTGTAGCAATGAGCCTTCAATGGAACTTGAGTCCTATCCCCGAGCAGTAAGGTAGCTATTACCGCGGCACCGTGAGGTGAGACGTCGCGTGACGCCCGTCGCCCTGTCTGTTACTATTGTACCAGTGACACGCCAGTGAAAGGATTCTTGAAGTTGTATTGAACCTATCGTTTATCGAGTTAATTTAATAATGCCTCCTATTAAAATTTTATTGTAATTCGATCTTACAATTGGATATTTATTTTTGTAGTCTAATTGTTGTATAAATAAAATTTTAATGTAAATCGATTAATCGCTCCAAAAATTGTTTCACTGGTCCCAGCGAGTTTCGCCGGCACATACATACATACATAGGTTACTATTACCTAGTGGTAAGCGATGGACTTTTCTATTGTAATATTTGAATTTCGCTCTTTACATATTGCTGTAAATAATAGATGATATTTTTATATTTCAAAACGTTAGTTGTGTAAGCCTAATCCGTGTCGTGACTTGTATAATTTCGTTTCCGCTCCCCCGCGGCCCCGTCGGCACATCCAATGACTGATAATAATATGTAAAAATGTAATTAATGCTAGACAATATCCAGTTGTTAAATCCAGTTTACTTAAAACCTGTATTTCTATGTTCCTATTTTAAAAATAATTTTGCAATAATGATTATCAATTAGCCGTATTTCGACATCGCCACACACCTATGTAAAACGTTGTACACTTTTAGATTTAGGGAGTCAAATGTACATTAATTTTTTTACTATAATTGACATTTAAATTTGCATTTAACTATTGTTAACAATGTTTTCTACGGAGTGTAAAGCTTTTTACAGACTCGTTTGACCGGTCTAATAATATTTTACGATTCGAATTTCACGCCTTGTTTCATCTGCAATTTCTGTCCAAAAATAATTCGAAGTGAAAATTTGTTTTTGAGTTACTTTATTAATTTTATACATTAAAAACTCGCATCTTAAAATGTTATTTGACCGTGAGCATTTATGTACTTGCCGTTGTGTTAACTGTGATTGCAATCGCCGCGCCGTCGTTGTCGTTACACTAAAGCCCAATGCATACGTAACGAGTTTTTTGCCGTATGGGACGGGATTCCGCTGCGTACCTATGCACTATCGTATACATTTTCTATGAAACGATGTTTCCAAAACTTCACGTCCCGTCCCGTACGGGAAAAACCCCGTCACGTATGTATTGGGCTTAAAATTGATAAGTGATCCTTTGAATAACATCGTTCTCTCTTTTATTTCGGTAGCGATATATTATGTGTATCTAAATGTTCTTGACATTGAGATATTATGTTGTATAAAGTATGGTAGGCAATACAGAGTTGCGGCGCGACGCAGACAGGGCGGCTCTAGATATATTGTAAATTATTTATTTAAACTACGATAGGATAATCGCAGTAGGTATAAACGATGGACATTGTAAATAAAAATTGGGTTCCTCAATGACTCTTAGCTTTTTTATTTTTAATATTTTTTTTTACTCGGAGCTAGTTGAGTACGCTTACTACTGTACAATATTTTTTTAAAGTAATTTTTATTACGGTATGCGAGGATTTTGTTTCTAATATTCCTAGTGTTACTTGAATGACTGCTTAGTTTGTATATTTTTTAAATTAATAACTTAGATTTAATGTGCCGTGTTCTGTTCAAATAATTATGTCTTCGTTAAGAGTGATGGTTTTTTTATTATATTTGATCAATTGTTGACATGAAGTTTTAGATTTGATCGAGAAGATACGGGTCGTTGTGGTCGGGTGACAAGTTATTAGATGTGTGACATCGAAATTATTCAAAATTATCATTTTTGTATTGACAACTCGTTAGTTTTTAACATCAGCTTATAATTTTGATAATAATCAAGGAACAGTATCTTCTCCGTCCAATCGGATGTTGAATCCAAATTTGTGTATTATTATAAAAAAATCTTCCAATGCATGATGGGATCTCAATCAAATATCACCAATAAAGTTTAATCTAATGAAATAATTTTATATTAAGTGGACAGTAAATATGATTTCCGTTCTGCAGCTGTGAATAGGTCTATTTAGCGAAATAGAATAAGTTTCTGTTTTGTTATCCGCCAGTCACTGTATATAGCGGCCGGCGCGCGCCCCTGCCGCTCAGCTCGCGGCGGGCGGGTAGCGGCGGGCAGGGGCGGGCAGGGGCGGGCAGGGGCGCAGCCGGCATTTTGTACCGACACACTAGATTATCGATTGTCAGACTGAGTTCCCTAATATAATTTCAAGTGACAATGGCTAGTCTACACCGCCGCGCGGGGCCGACCCCGCTATGGTACTTATTATTTCGCATATTGTTAGACGTAATTTAGTTATCGCGTCCGGTCCACGGAGAGCGCCAGGAGACGAGTGCACCTAACACTGCACAATATTGAGAATAGGGTGCGTAAACATGTGCCTTCAATGTTGATACAATTTACATAGTTGATGCTTCTATTAGATTTAAGGTAACGATTGTAAATATAGATTTAATGCAACTTCGATTCGAACTCTTTATTTTTTAATTATTTAATTTTTTTATTTATTGCCTAACGTTGCATTGTGGATGCGCGTATCCTAATACTGCGAGCGTCTCAGACTCGATACAAAATATTTTTACTCCGGCTCGATGCCGCGTCTTCCTTCTGCCCGCCCGGGGCCAGTGCGTGCGTTTAGTGCGTACAGCACGAACACTACACTAGTATAATCCGTAGTTATTTTTTAATTTTGTTATGTTTTTAATTTGTTTATCAATGTTTTCTTTAGTAAGATGTTTGAATGTTTATCGAATAATGAACTTAGCAGACCACTGCGGCGGTCCCCGGGCGTTTCTAAAGTGTGATGCTTCTAACCTGCCGTCTTATTTTATATTCTTGGCAATATCTAACTTCCTTGTAATCTGCTTTTGTTCTGAGACGTAAAACTGTGTCCATGTGAAATATCAGAGTAACGGGAGGTGGCCACGGCCACGATAGTTGTGTATAAATAGATGAAATATATCGTTTTTAAATTAAAAATAAGGCACTTTCAGTACACTGTAGCGTCTCGAAGTACCTTGTACGGAAAGTCCACAGGGGCTCAAAATATTTGGACGCTGAAATAACTTGTTATAAAGGTATAATGTTTTCCAATCGGGGAGTGTATAGTTGTATACGAATGTGGCGACCTGGTGGAGTATCATTGTAAAGTAATCACTAGTATTATCGCATGGACGCCGCCGCCCTCTTAGTAACAGATTTACTAATCGGACTGTATTATTTTTTTATCTAGCACATGTATCATAAAAATAAACTGGAACTGTGCCATATTCTCCCGTTTTTTATTTTACATAAATAAGAAAATCATCTAAATTTTCTCATGCTCGAGGTACCCACTAAAGGACCGGCTGCCGACTTGGGAGCCAGATCTTTCTCCCCTTCTCCCTCTTTCTAGGTCGGCAACGCATCGGTGAAGTCTTTGGTGTTGCTGAAGTCTGTGGGTGACGGTTGCCACTAACCACCAGGTGAATCGTCAGCTCGTTGGTCAACTAGTTACATAAAAAGTACTAACGGAATCTGATCAAATTCACATGATGCACAAATACTTAAATTCAAAAAATCTAACCCTTATTTTGAAGGCAGCGCGGCCGAGGTAGAATTTTCACCCCGAAAACGAAAATGGAGTTGAAATTCAAGGTTGTGCTTTAAGATAATAAAATAAAACTATTGAGACATTTTTTATTAACACAGTATTAAATATTCTTATTACTATTAAAATTACTGTTCATGGCAACAAAATTATTCTAATACAATGTCAATACACTATCATCAATAGTGATACATTCTTGTAATTGTGTGATAAATTCTGATGAGTGCCTGCTATTGTAGCACTATTTTGGAAAGCTCGATTCCCTAGGAGCCTGAAGCATTAAACAATCGGATCGGATGTATGGTCTCGACACGACTATCACAAATGTCACAGTAGAAAATTGAGTGCGAGAAAATCTATCTACATAAACATAACAAACATAAATAATGACCTTCTGAAAAAAAATGTATGTACACCAAGATACATTTATCGAATTAATGCAAACAGAACTAAAATGCAACACAAGTATTTTGCAAAAATAAAGACACTTGGCTATGGATCAATCTATACTAATATTATAAAGAGGAAAGCTTTGTATTTTTGTATTTTTGTATGTTTGCAACGAATAAACTCAAAAACTACTGAACCGATTTTCAAAATTCTTTCACCATTAGAAAGCTACATCATTCATGAGTAACATAGGCTACATTTATTACTAGAAAAAATTAGGGATCCTTGCTAAAACATCAGTAACATGAACCAAAGTGTGAAAAAATTTGCTTAAAAATTTCTTTCATCGCATACGCTGCGGAAACTATTGATGATAGAACAAAAAAATGTTCTACAATATTATAGAACATATCAATATCTACAAAAAACCTCGCGATAGTATATGTCCAACTATTGTCGTTATGTCACTATAACCACTTTTTACATTTTAAAAGTTAATAAAAAAGATGACCAAAATCAGATCATGAAAACCATACCTTCGTATTAATCCTTATCCAAATAAATCAAAACTGTTTCAATACCTATAGATAACTTTTTGAATTACTCAAATCGGACATTCCATTCAGAAGATATTACGTAGTAAAGGAACTACGTGACAACGTGATTGTACGAGTACGAGTAGCAACAATCATCACCGGCCCCGCGGCCGGACAGCTCGCGCATGTCCCGCGGATCCCGATTATGTAAAACGGGGAGGGGAGGGGAGTGGAGTGGGAGCGGGAGAGGGAGAGGAAGAGAGAGAGGGAGAGGGAGAGGGAGAGGGGGAGGGGGAAGGGGAGGGGAGAGGGAGAGTTAGCGGGAGCGGGAGCGGGAGGGGGAGGGGGAGAGGGAGGACAGGGAAACTATAACGGCTAAGAACGGCAGTACCGATTTTAATGATCTCTGATTTGTCACATTCTAAGGCGATACGAAGTTCGCCGGGTCAGCTAGTAATTAATATTTTCGAAAAATAATATTTGGGCAGCCTTTACGGCTATTGTCCTTTTCAGGTAATAATTCCTATACTACCTACGTGAAGTAAACGTACGTAAAAGCTCCTTTCAGTGTCATACTAATAAATCAGGCATTATTATTAGTAATAATGGTACTTTGAGACTGTATAAAATAAATAATATAGTAACGAGGGGAACTCTAATTAACGTTCACAACAACTCGTGAAGAACCCTTCGCATGATCACAATCCACAACCCTAGTTCGTGTTCGTCAGCTACCTGAAGACATCCCGGATCCCCTGCAGCAGCCGGGGAACCAGAGGGTCCCAGTCGCCGTACCCCGCCGACCGCATGTGGTGGGACACGCTCGATATACACTGCACATGGACAACATTTACATGTATCAAGTAAACATGACAGATGACATGTTTTTAGTAACACGTGGTCTTCTACAAGTAGTGGATCAACTGAAGTTGGAAGATAACTCTCAAAGTTTACTGTCACTCATTCTGCAGAAAGGGGCCATCCATAAATTACATCACATTACAGCCGAGAATTCGACTTTAGGTAAATTGTAACACAGGCACTTTAACCACTTGATACTGGTGAGAATAACATAGGATTACGATCTTTCTCTTTGAAGTTTCAGCGAGTCAGTTAGAAAATCCCTGATACTCTACCTTCTCCAAGTAGGTGATGCAAGCCTGCGGACACACGTCAGTGGTCATGTCGACGCTGAGATCGTCGTGGTCCAACTCTTGCACCATGGCGTTCAGGTCTGCGAGGAACTGGCCAAGGTTCTCCGCAGTGAGGTCGGCCACCAGCTTCACGCTCAACTGGTAGCCCGTTGGTGGGTCCGTCTCTTCGTCGTCGTCTTCCACTCTAAAGCACCTGGAATGGAGTAATATGGATGGTTTACTAGATGACTGATTTACCCCTGGTGTCACATGTATCGGAGACGTTGACCAATTTCCTGCCCCTCTCCTAGACATTATAGTTACAATGAGATAAAAAATGATTTTTCTAACACACTTTAGACGCAACTAAACTTTGCCAAGTTTTCGTTAACTGTTGCTAGTTTCAGCAACAAAAAACGCTGGTTTACAGTTACTGCAAATGTCAATCAATATCAATGTCAATAGTATAATTGACATATATGACACTTCGATTGATCAAACTGATTAAATACACAATAGCCGCGATCCACTAGACGCTCATAACGCTCACAACGATCAAAATATCATACTAATTTGACAGTTGTGAGCGTTTTGAGCGTCTAGTGGAACGCGCCCAATACATAACAATAATCAACATGGCAATGCTGGTCGCATACAGATTGTTAGATAATGGCGCTACTTTTCACTTTTATTTGAACATTTACGTGAAACATTCCGACATGAGGAAGGATAGTTCCTGTTCAAACAAATAGTATAGTTATTTAGCTTTACCTTTTTATGTTTTTTTTTTTTATATTATTTAACTTAATTGGTATGTACAGTCGGCCGCAGAAGTAGCTTAACATTATAGTACTTTGTAATAGTAACTGTTTCAACGGTTTCCTAGCAACATCTATGACAAATTCAAGAAATGTAATGTGACAAGGTGCTAAAATGTTAAGCTACTTCTGCGGCCGACCGTATAGTCTACTCAATAAGTTCAAAATGGTTGAAAATAGACATACTGCTCTTAAAAATACGTGCGATAGCTCATTCTGTTCGGAATGACGTCTAGAAAAATGTTTCGGAAGCGTTTACCAGCACGTAAAAAATTGCAAAAGTTATTGACAAAATAAAGTTGAAAAAAAAAAGTATTTTGTTTTTGGTAATAACTCCGAAACTAATAATATTTAAGAAATTTTAAAACAAGATTCCTAAAGAAGAGGAAATTTCCAAACAATGACTCGCGGCTCTCGAAACTCTATCTCCATTATTTATAACTTTAATTTAACGCTGAAAATGGGTCTCCACGCGGCATTTTTAGGTTGCGCGTGCGGCGTCAAAACCGAGTTCGTCACACTCAATATTTTTTTAAGGTATTAATTATTAATTTAAAAAAATAAAAAAAATATGGTGTATTCGAAACACTTCAGAGAATTTGCTCCCGTAGGAAATTTTGCTTAAAGTTAATTTTTCAAAAAGTTAGACGATTGTTAATTAACTAAATTTTCTCGAACTTCCATTTTCATTGTACATTAAAAAAAATGTTTAAGTAATTGTCCTATAAATTTTTCGCTTCGTGGAGCCCTTCTTATATACATGCTTAACGAGATCACGTCATAAAAGTTTAAAAAGTTTTAATACTTTGTGTATAATAATTTTATAAGTTGAACAAATAATTTTTTCGTTTTTTTATCGAATCGAAATTTAAAAATTGAAAAAAGTTTTTATCTGTACTTTGTTATACATCGTTGTTTTTTTTATTTTTAGGAGTTTCAGAAAAAATATATAAAAAGTTGAGAATTTGTTTATAACAAATTGTTAAGTTAAAAAACAATGAAATTGTTGATAAAAAAATTATTTTTTTAAATTTCTATAAAAGACGGTCAATTATAATTTTTAAGAAAAAAAAAATTCTTGACTAATTATTCAAACAATAGAAATATTAAAAAACGATTATAAACAATTATATATCATTGTTCCTGCGTCTCATCGCGGCGCGCGCATACCCATCACATCATATGCTACATATCCTACATCACATCGCGGTGCGCGCGGTCAGCGCGCCGCCGGACAAGTGGCAGCCCGCGCATTCCAATGGTCACGTGTGGGCCCTCTTGCCCCACTCCGGTCACTCGCTCAAACGACGTGATCGTGCGCATACGCGGCTCCTATTGTACGATTTATTGCTCATTATTATACAGCGCCTACAGTCGAAACACAGCAGTTTTATTTTAGTTGGGACCCCCAGCCCACACCTGGAGCCTAACAGTCAGACATAATTATTAAGAAAAAATTTTTTTTTTCAAAAATCATAATATTTTATAAAGAATAAGGTATTAAGAAAGTTTTTCTTGAAAGCATTGAAATAGTCTATTTGTTAATAAAAAAAATATAAAAAAATGAGGGAAAATTATTTTTTTCAAGTCAGTAAATGTCTTTTATGAATGCCAAAACGATTATGTAATAATAAATTGGGAAAAAAATATTTTCAATAATGTTATTTGGATTTTTCATTTTTTGTTCAACTTATAAAATTATTATACACAAAGTATTAAAACTTTTTAAACTTTTATGACGTGATCTCGTTAAGCATGTATATAAGAAGGGCTCCACGAAGCGAAAAATTTATAGGACAATTACTTAAACATTTTTTTTAATGTACAATGAAAATGGAAGTTCGAGAAAATGTAGTTAATTAACAATCGTCTAACTTGTTGAAAAATTAACTTTAAGCAAAATTTCCAACGGGAGCAAATTCTCTGAAGTGTTTCAAATACACCATATTTTTTTTATTTTTTTAAATTAATAATTAATACCTTAAAAAATTATTGAGTGTGACGAACTCGGTTTCGACGCCGCACGCGCAACTTAAAAATGCCGCGTGGAGACCCATTTTCAGCGTTAAATTAAAGTTATAAATAATGGAGATAGAGTTTCGAGAGTCGCGAGTCATTGTTTGGAAATTTCCTCTTCTTTAAGAATCTTGTTTTAAAATTTCTTAAATATTAATAGTTTCGGAGTGATTACCAAAAACAAAATACTTTTTTTTTTCAACTTTATTTTGTCAATAACTTTTGCAATTTTTTACGTGCTGGTAAACGCTTCCGAAACATTTTTCTAGACATCATTCCGAACAGAATGAGCTATCGCACGTATTTTTAAGAGCAGTATCTCTATTTTCAACCATTTTGAACTTATCGAGTAGACTAGTACGCCTACCTAGTACTTTTCTCCGTCACACTGGGTTGACTGGTAGAGAATGCCAATAGGCATTAAGTTCGCCCTTTATTAAACCTAGCTTAAGGTGAATACCGTATTATTAAGAATCAAAAGACTTTAAAACTTTGTAAGTGAACATTTTATTACAGAAGTCATGATGTCTTACAGTACAGACTAATTAACATCACATTCACATATCATAGACCACAGACTATATATTTTATAACTAATAAAATATTGTATAAGTACCGGTATGTGGTGGCGGCGCGGCCCGGCGGCCACTGCTGCGACGTGAGCAGCGCGAGGCAGGGCGCGCGCCACGCCAGCCGCTGCAGCGCGCGCTGCGCCCGCAGGTCCTGCGCCGACGGCCGCGCCGCGAACGACGGGTGCGAGTGGTGCCAGCCGCACACCACCAGCGAGGACAGTTGGAGACGCGTCGCGGCCGCCGCTTGGGACACTACACACACACACACACATCGGTAATGTATGGTTTAGTTTACACTTCTCCGTTTGTTTGTTTGCCGGCCAAGAAAGAGAGAAGAAAAAGAAAGAAAGAACTGGCTCTCAAACCCCCAGCCAGAACACGACGAGTCGTTTGGCGGCTAACTCATGCTCAAGGGAGGTAGCTAATCAGGCGAACCCCATGGAGAAATAATAATTGTAATAACCCATTTCACAATTAGGGATAACTCAAAAACTACTTGTTAGATCTTGCTCAAATTGACCACATGACAAGCACCGCATATTAATTTCGAATATTAAAATAAGCATCAAAATCAGTACACCCAATGAGTAGTTATGACACATAAAAAACAGTTGAATTGAGAACCTCTTCCTTTTTTTTGAATCCGTTTAACAAACACTCAAAGGGTTAACACAATCCACTTAGCATTGTTGTGATTTATGTATTTGTTGTTATTTGAGCAGGCATTCTTACGATAAAAAAAACGGAATAACTCATTTTTCACACACAATCATCTCTCTCACTTCCACTCTCCGACTCCGTCTCACCAGGGTCCATGTCGCAGTGTGTGTGCGCGGAGGCCGCCCGCGCGTGCTGGTAGCCGGCCAGCAGCAGCCGAGGGAGACTTCGCCCCCCCTCCGCCGCGCCCCCCTCGCTCAGCCGCCCGCCCAGCAGCCCCATGACCTCGCCGCGGGACGTGTGCGCGTGCACGTCCATGCTGATCAATGTTGACACTTGCATGGACACCTCGCACGGCGCCTGCGCAAACAAACAATTGTTTAGATCGGTGTGTACAATGTGGGGACAGTTACTAAACAATATATGCAGGTCAGTTATACAATGCAGTGTTTAGGCTGGGTCCCACGCCCCGTGTTGTCACAGGCCAGATCGCACCAGGCCAGACCGACAGGCCGTGGGAACGATCGCACCCGATGAAGCCTGTTGTCGCCAGTCCATGCTCGTCCGATCCGTCGGGAGTCGGTAAGTTCAAAGGCGCGGCGCGGCGCGGCGCGACGGTGCCTGCCGCGGCCTGTGCGGGCGCGTCCGCGTTCAAATGTTTTACTAGGTTCCCGTATAAAATCACTCAGCATATCAGTTGCATTATACCTATCTGTAAGTAATAAAGAAAAATATGTTTCTGTTGCTGAAGAATACAAATTATAAAAGGAATCCAAACATACTGGTGACGTATAGAGTTGCCATTTTCGGAATTTAAAGTTTTTTTTTTCAGTACCTCAAATCTGCCAAAAACTGCAAAGTTTTATAAAACGTCAACCGATACTGCCATAGGGCCCATAGGTTAAAATAAGGGGCCAATCCTGCCAAAATGGCAGGATCCTGCCACAAATGGTCACACTGGACAGGCCGCTACAGGCCATGGGAACGGCACTGCGCGAGACGCAACACGCACGCACAGGCATCCACAGGCGTGGCACGATCCGGCCTGGCCTGTGATAACACAGGCCGTGGGACCCTAGCTTTAGATGTTCCACCCTCTTTTTGTTTTTTGGTATACACCAAAAATGCGCATATATTTATGTGTACGGTCGGCCGCAGAAGTAGCTTAACATTATAGTACTTTGTAATAGTGACTGTTTCGACGGTTTCCTAGCAACGTGTATGACAAATTCAAGAAATGTAATGTGACAAGGTACTAAAATGTTAAGCTACTTCTGCGGCCGACTGTACCACAAAAATGTATTAGCTCTTTAAATTACCGGTTTGGTATAGTCGTAATTTACATTTCACCACTAATTGTAAACATTTTTCGCGTCATCCGTAAGAATAGCAACAGTACACACCGGCTTCTCAGCATTGTAGACGCGGCAGGGTATGAGGTGCACGGGCAGCTTGCGCGGCGCGCGCTCCTTGCGGGGCTCCGCCCTCACCTCGTACAGGTCGCCGGCCGCCGTGTGCATGATGGTGCAGCCGCCACCGCCGTCCTGAAACACTTTGTTTCTTTAATGCATCCATAGCAAAAACAAATTCATAAGTTAATAAGTTACATTGATAAGTGAAACAATTATAGTACAGTAGAATCCCGATTATCCGGATCAAATAAAACCAGGGGTATTCCGTATAATCGAAAATCCGGATAATCGATTTCAAATTCAAATCAAACAATATTTAAATTTTATAAAAAATACGTGCTATAATGATAATGAATTACATAATACTACGCGTTTACTTCAAGTTTGCCTTCGTCGACCGTTACGATTTCACAGCTAATGGTACTGTAGACAAAAAAGTAATCAAATAAGTTCACTAACTTAGATAACAAATTACGTATGCCACTGTGTAAAACATTTTCTATTTTAGTCATTGAAGCGACAAAAATCAATGTAAAATAAATCAATACAAAAATAATTTAACGAAAGTAACATCAAAATCAACAACAAACTCCAGAACGTACTCGCCGCACGGGACCTCAAAAATACGCTGGTAGCATTGCTGTCCGTACTAAATGAGGTGCGGTACGAGGAGCGGGATGAGAGGTAAGGGCAAACTTGACGTGAACGCGTAATAATACCTATGTAATTTAGAACTTTTATTGGAAATAACTTGTAGTTAATCTTGGACGCAATCGTTTCATCTTTTCATTGCAGCCAAGACGCTTCTTGTATCAAACTTTTAATTTGTAACGTGCCTCGTTGCGCGGTAAAACATTTTTAAATCAGCGAGTAGAGCCGTGACGCGAGTCCGGATAATCGGATGTTCGGATAATCGAGGTTCGGATAATCGGGATTCTACTGTAGTCGTAATTTACTTGTTGACGTAAAAGTGCGAGATTTAAGTGCAAGTGAGCGCACAATATGCTTTGCCCTGCTCGCACTTTTACATCAATGAATGCAGAGAGATAATGCGAAGACTACTATAGTAAGATAATTCAAAATCAATAAACAAAAACTACTCATGCTTGGGATTCTTACCCAATTTATCTTCCTATTTCGTTTGGGCATTGGCTCAAATCTCCCCAGTGGAACTGCAATAGGTTCTTCAGGTTCCAGCGCCGGCACCAGCTGAGACACCTGTGACTCCGGTTTCTGGTCCTGTACTAGCTTGGCTTGAACATTTGACGTGGAGGCTGGAGAGTCTACTTCTTTATCACTGTCTATATCTATTTCTTCATCACTCTCTGCTTCACTCTTCTTTTCAATTTTAATCTGTAATAAGTAAAATGAATTGATGAAAAATGAAATCGAACTGAATATTATTTAATGACTGTTTTGCCTCCTTATATTTGTTAAATATATTACATTTTTAACAAAGTCGAACTTTAAAATTATTAGCACAATTTTGAACTAATAGTCATTAGAGAAGTGCTTAGAACAAAGCTAAAGTAAACCCAAACCCATATAGAAACAAATACCAACCACTTGTTCACCTTCAGATACCGGCAGCGCTTGACCCGAGCTAAACACTATTTGCATTTTCGGACTCTTAACACTATCCTCTGACAAGCTAGAATCTTTCCGTTGTCTGCCTTGTGGTGACTTCAGAGTCTCTTTACTCCGATTCCGTGATTTTCCCTTGTCGTGACTTCGTGAAAGTTTCCTTCGGTGGTTGCCAATCTTCTTCAAAGCTTTAATCCTCTCTTTTTGTTGTTTTGCTAGGTTCCTTGCGACAAGATCAGTCTTGTCCACTTCAGACCCAATGGACTGAGTGGATCCGATTGCTATGTCATCATCATACACTAAATCAGACGGGTTAACTAACAACTCGGTCTTGTTACTGGCTGTAATACTGGGTTTGAGTAAGCTTTTTTTACTAGTCTTAACATTGTTATTTTTTCTTCTGAATACTTTACTTGGTAGTGAGACAGTTGGAGAGCCCGTGGTTACCATGCCCAGGACATCGTTCATGTTTACCACTTCCTCGGCTACTATTTCTTCTTGTACTACAGCTGGGGTCCCATCCTGGTCGGCAACCTTGGCCAGACCTACGCTTGGAGTGTCCAAATGGACCCCATACTCTGCTTCGATCAATGCTTGAATCTCAGCTTCAGTCTTTGTTGTTATTGTCTGTGATATCTTAAAAATATTGCGCCCATATTTTGCCTGAAAATTAATCAACAAATATTAAATTAAACAAAAGTGCATCATGATTTCTAACCAATCTTTAAATTAAAAAATAACTTGTATAAAAAAAACTACAAAAAGTTGTATTTTAATAACCATTTCTCTTTTAAGTAGTTCCCGTTCAGTTTGGCTCCAAGTTGTACGCATTTCATTGATGTGTCTATTTGTGGCATTGTTCCCAGAGAGCTTTCTAGATGGACCATCTTTAACCCTGAAAAACATCCATAATAGTAATTAGTACTATAGTTAATATAGATGTACCAAAATTTGTTACATTCAATACCAAACAAAACCCACATAACAAAGTTAGAAACAAAAGGTCATATTATTACAAACTTGTTTTAGGACACACAAACAATGAAAAACTTTTTTTTTAAACATATCAGACTGTATATTTATTAGCATAACCTTACATACACTAAAAACAAGAAATAAATATACTTTTTACTATATCAATTTAGTTTTGTACTGAGTAAGTAAGTTTTATTTGTTTTAGTATTAGTTCTATTAATTTTACTACGAACTGTTTTTTTTTTAACTGCAAAGTTACACTAGGAGCTAATCAAACAAACCTTACCTATAATCTTTACTCTGTAAATCATACCAATTGTTTGCTGTAGAGTCCAGCAACCATTGCGGGTGCACAGTGTCTTCTCGGTCTGAACATGACGGGCTGCAAATGTTATAGTGTAGTGTTAATGTATAGTGTTAATACACTCCAGGAACAATGAATTTTAAAGGCTGTTTTATATTAGTAATATAGAATGACAAGATTGATATTGTTTCCAATTAGAATAAAGAAAATGACATTAAGAACTCTTGGTGTAACTGGTAAAGCATCATAAAACGTTTCAAATGCGTAAGAAATTTATATGCAACAATAACTTTGTAAAGTGTAAAGATTTATTGCGTATTGTTTTGACTCTTTTGTTTGACATTTTTGTCACAAGAATACAAACAAACACAAAAATGGTGTCATTAGAGCATAGCTTGTCATATCATTCAACCAAGTAGATTTCATATTTACAAGAACCAAAACATGGAGAAAATCCCTGTAAGACTAAGAAATAACTTACATTCCTTGATTATTCTGAGCAAAACAAGAATTAAATGAAAAATCTCCAAGAATGTCAATCTCGTCCTCTTCCGCCATTTTATTTTCATCACAGAGTACTTAATCACTACATTCATCACAAGTTACAGTTTTCAATGTTTTCATTCAAAACACCACAGAGTACTTAATCCACTTTATCCACTATTTTTTTAAGCCCAATACATACGTAACGGGCTTTTTCCCGTACGGGACGGGGAAAACATCGTTGCCACTGACGATGTCGTCCCGTACGGGCCACGTTCCGCTGCGTATGCATAATGCACTATCGTATACAATTTCTATGAAACGATGTTTCCAAAACTTCACGTCCCGTCCCGTACAGGAAAAAAATCCAACACTCATGGAGCATAGAAGGTAGAAGGAGGGCCATCTCTTATGATGGGAAACTTGAAAAAGTATTTAAGCATGGTCTATAATCCGTTCACAAATCTTAGAGACTAAATTGACGTTTAATGGGTGACCAGTTTCGGGTGCAAATTAAATAGTGATGACCATAAACCGAAAAGTAAATCGGAAAAATTTTCACAGCTTTTATGGAAGGACGACTATTTGTGTGATTATTGAAGAGTCCCTAAAACTACTATAAAAACAAGTTTAAGCGACCATTATCATTCATATATCCATATTATATTTACCCTTACTTACTAAATGTATAAATGATTTTGCTTACAAGATCGAGTATTTGGTTATGATTACATTCGGTATACAGCTAATTTTATACTATTTAGCCGAATACTAAATATATAGGTAGATATGAGTGTCGCTGCTAATATGTCGCTATTCTTACGACATAGTTTACGATTCAAAAAACCGGAAAAGTAGATCGCGCAAATTTAGCTGGTATCATTATTTCAAACTTTGACATTAGTGGTTGTCATTTTAGTCTCTAAGATTTGTGAACAGGGTATAATAGACGTCAGCTTAAATAATAATTATAGTCCGTTCAAAGTTATTTTACTTCTGACACCTGTCATTGTACCTTCCCACTAGATTGGCATTACCTGCTGTCAATATTATTGGATTTTTCTTTTGCATTAATAATTTTTAACTTCTATCATGCCAAAAAGGATATAAAGTAGTGGTAGAAAAAATGTCCTATCAGTGCGTAGTTTTTGTAAAAAGGAAAAAGCTGAAAATGTCCCTCTAACTAATGCCATTTACGAATGTTCGTTGACGGGTAGCAGCCATGACAGGTAAGAAAAATAGTGTTACCTTTTATTATTTTTTCCTCGTAGTAGTGTCCAACTAAAATGATGTATACGGTTAAGGTATATTAAAAAAAATAGCTCGTCATGGTTTTGTATCGACATAAAATTCAGTTGACCATAGAATTGAATTGAATTTTGTATCAATACAAAAACATGCCGACCATTTGTAAACGAACTGATTATTTTTTTTTAATTTATTTAAGCAGTTCTTTTGTTTTGCTCTTAATATAACAGTGTTCACGGATAGTTCTTATTTCAGGTATATCTGAAAAAACTGTCAGCACCATTACCAAGGAAGGCAAAGTTACTGCTTCTACATCTCAAAAAATTCTTTCACCTCTAAAAAACGAAATCAACAAAAGAAGATAAAGTTAGAAGATTTTGATCTGTGTACAATCAGAAATAAAATACATGAAATGTACACAGTCAGAAAAGAGATTCCAACTTTAGGAAAGCTATTAGCTGAATTATTATAAGTTGAAATCCACTTTAACATGAAATATTTCATGTAAGGGAATCATACAAACTAAATATGACAATACACAACTAAGGTTAGCCAACTTAATAGCCAGAGGTAAAATAACTTTGAACGGACTATACAGTTATTTATGTTGGCTGCGTTCCAGTAGACGCTCACATCGCTCACAACGATCAAAACGCGTTCCACATGGCGACCACGGTCGTCATGGTCGCGGTGAAAACGTCATTGATGACGTCATTAATTTCGCTCACGGCAGTTCACGGCACGCTCAAAACAACCCACCTCACGGGGTGGGTCGAAGTGCCCGTTCCACTTGGGTGTATGATTGTAACACTCACAAGCTATAGGTGTACCAGCATCTCATGGCATTTTTGACAAGCAGAAAAATGGGTTTTTGATATGGCAATGAAAATTTTTAAAACTAACTATTGTCAAGCGGCTTGTCAAGTCAAAGAAAGAGTTGTATGGAATTTTTTTCTTTTTCTAAAATGATGATTATTTTCGATTTACTGTCGAAAAGACCTTTACGATCAAAAGTCACAAATATTATTTTCAATGTTTATTGAAAAACATGTGAGGAAAAAGTTGTATTTAAGCGACAATCTGCATTATTAATATCATCCATCTTGTAGGATTAACTCGTTTTGATACTTAGTTTTCGTGATTATATTTTCTTAATAAATAATCTACATATGATTTCTTTGTATCTAAGTAAGATTAGCAAATGATATTAAATTAATTGAAATAAATAATACACACATTGTTACAAATTAAAGGTAGCAAAAATTTTGTGAATATGAAATGAAAAGTTACATGATACAAGTTCACGTAACTGAAACGGTGGAGGAGCAATTTATTATTATTATCTAATTATTCTCTTCATCAAATTTTAAATTATAGTTGCATAAATTATTGTAAGTCACTGTAATAATTAATTATAATATAAAAAAATATGTGCTTGTCTCAAAAATAGCTTTATTTTCATCTGAAGTTAATAAACCATACCTACATATTATATTGCCTATTATGAAACTAATACTGTTAAAAATATCAAGGATCAAAAAGTTTTATTCCAGTTTTCCCAACACTGGGGAGTGTGTTGTC
This sequence comes from Thymelicus sylvestris, assembly GCA_911387775.1. Taxonomy (NCBI): domain Eukaryota; kingdom Metazoa; phylum Arthropoda; class Insecta; order Lepidoptera; family Hesperiidae; genus Thymelicus; species Thymelicus sylvestris. Next base: position 14,728,046 of record OU426895.1, read on the forward strand.
TCCAATTTTAATTTCCACATTTTGCCATCAGATACTGGTATACCTATAGTGGAACACGAAAAACCGCGGTCGTGAGCGTGATCGTTGTGATCGTCTAGTGGAACGTAGGGGTTATGTCAGTCAATTTTCATTCAAATGATGAATAATGTCATTCGTTCGTGTCATTTTGTCAACTAGGGAATCAGAATGTCATTTCACATTTGTCATGTCAAACTCACTCAAGTCAATTCAATTGTCATGTACCTACGAATTCGGTCGCAAGTGTAGATATTATTTTTAATGTGTTTTAACAATACATAATTTTAGTCCAAAAATGAATAACTTGTGCAAGTTAACTTCATCTTCATTTATATCAGGTCTGCAAAGATCTTTTTCTGTTTCGGCGGTTTATAATGCAGATTATTCGTAAGTAGTGCTTGAGACCGTTTCATTTAATTATATAAACAACATGAATATAGCTTTATGTATCTACTACACCAATTATAACTAATCTCATGTGGGTTTTGTTAATTCACGAAAAATAATTCAATTATGGCGTTAATACTTTTACAAACACATTTACTCCTAGTTATTTTAATTAATGTAAAAACTGGCTAACATTACTTATCATCACTTAATATCAGGTGACCCGTCTGCTTGTTAGCCTGCTTATGGTATAATAATAAATTCCGACACTTGGGTTGGCCATCAACCTCTCCACCAATCCGCAGTAGAGCAGTAAGAGTGTTGAAGTGGTGTATGCTCTAGGCCTACTCAAGAGAGTAGCAAGAGAGTGCTCAGTAGCAGTGGAGTAGCTAGCCCTAAGGGGGCCCCATGTCTATATTTGTTGTAGGGCCCCTCGACGGAGTGCCAACTGTAGCGGTCATTGGCGAGCCAATAAAGAATTGGGAGTGTTAGTGGGGACCCCTTTACGCAGGGGGCCCCGTATAATTGATACGGCGGTAGCTACGCCCCTGTTAACTAGTGTAGTGGGCTGTTAATGGGTTCAAGGGCGTTGTACTCTATAACTCTCATGCATGGTCATAGGGATTTTCACCTGCCTTCCCTTAATTATTGAACAGTAATTGTTATCCTTTGATTGTAGATGCAAGTTACTTGTGGTTGGCGGTGGTACTGGAGGATGTACTATAGCGGCCAAATTTGCAAGGAAACTCAAAAAGGATTCAGTTATTGTGTTGGAACCAAGCTCAGTAAGTTTGGTTTTGTATTAGGTTGTAAAGTTGAATGCTTATTATATAAAACTAATGATGGCCATAGGGTAAAAGTTATTGTTATTGGGTATTGCGTAATCTGTGGATCTGATTATTAGGTTGTAGTTAATTTACGTGCATCTATTTGCAGTCACTAAGTTAATTGAATGTAGTATAGTAGTCCCACATATGCACACTGAACATAACTATACTGAGTTGCAATTCTTAGGTTTGATCCCAGGAGTAGTGTGTGACTTTATTTTTCTTCCTACTTATCACTTAACTTGTTTTGTCTTCACCATATTATATTGATTGCCCTAAGGCCTAAATCTACAAACAATATTTCTCTCCCCAGGATCATTACTACCAGCCACTATTCACGTTAGTGGGCGCGGGTGTGACGTCAGTGGCGGCGACGCGGCGGCACGCCTGCAGCGTCCTGCCCCGCGCCGCCAAGTGGCTCCAGGACTCCGCGGCGTGCATTGACCCCGAGAAAAACTTCGTCAAGACCACCCAGGGACACGTCATCAATTATGAATACATCGTCATCGCTGTGGGGCTCAAGAATGATTACGACAAGGTAAACCTACTAATCAGCATAGACTAAAATATCTAGGACCAGAGAACAGCTCAGCCACGATTTGAGCCAGGAAAACCGTGCAGAAAACTCACTACCCACTATGCTTCAGAGTTATCTGAATATTATCTTAATATATATAAATTACGTGTCACGTTGTTTGTCCGCGATGGACTCCTAAACTACTTAACCGATTTTAATCAAATTTGCACACCGTGTGCAGTTTGATCCAACTTGAAAGATAGGATAGCTTACATCTCAAAAAAAAAAAACTTTTGACAGAACGAAGTCTGTCCGGGCAGCTAGTAGGGTTATAATTTTGTTCTCGATCATATTAAAGCAAACCAAATATTTGCCAGCTCGTAGTTACTTGAGAGTTGTATTATTCCCAGTATGAGTACACAATCATGAGAGTAGCATGCAAAATTGATACAGATAAAGGAATATGGTAGATTAAGCTCTCAAAAAATCTCAATGCAAACGTTAATGGGCGAGCCATTTAGGTTGATTAACGATATTGAACGATGTAATCTAAGATCAGTGTTATCAATTATCAGGTATTATTAGCTTTTTACAAATGGCCATGCAAGGATCACGTCATCATTGGTTAATACCCGACTGAAGGACAAATATTTATGTAATGTTATGTTTGTAAAACGCACATACAAACGGTACAATATGTTACTTGTAAGACAATAAGAGTACGTAATTTATAGTAAGTAAATGATTTGTTATTCATTTCATTATTTATATGTCAATATATTTGTTAAAATTTCGAGCAAATTGATGTAGGTCGAGCAAGATGTGTGAGCTCTGGCTCTGGCCAATCGGATCAGACCCATGCGATCCACAGACTGGGTCACTAGCAATCCTTATTCATAAAAGAAAATACGAGCGGAAGCTGCATAGGTGTCATGGGTAAGGCGGTGGTAAATAGGTATAAAGATACAATACAATACTCCGAATAGATGGCGCAACTAGATTATGTTCTAGATTACTTAGATAAGATGGTAAATGGCCGACCAAAAAAGAAGAGAGAAAAGAAAGATGGCTTCCAGGCCAAAAAAATTCCCTATTACGTAAGTACCTAATCGACATCGCTTCACGCCTGCTACGTTAGGTTATCTAACTGTTGTCGCTGTAGATCCCCGGCCTCCCCGAAGCACTGCAAGACAAGTGCAGCAGGGTGTCGACGATCTTCGCGCCGGAGTACTGCGAGAAGACGTGGGCAGACCTGCGCGCGTTCAAGGGCGGCGAGGCAGTGTTCACGTACCCCGACACGCCCATCAAGTGTCCCGGCGCGCCGCAGAAGATCGCGTACATGGCTGATGCCTACTTTAATATCGTAAGTTGTCTTTTGCCTATATAATTATGTATCTTTTGCCTATATAATTATGTGTCTTTTGCCTATATAATTATGTGTCTTTTACCTATTAAATTATGTGTCTTTTGCCTATTTAATTGTGTCTTTTGCCTATATAAGTATGTGTCTTTTGCCTATACAATTATGTTGGACGAGCCTGATTCAAGCGGAAAGTTCGTAATGGCGGATAACATATATGTATAGGCGGCTTTACAACGTTCGATACCCAACGAGGCGGTTTAAATGATGAGTTTGAATTTCTGTTCTCGGTCTGGGTGTGTGTGTTCTTGTCTCTGTGTGTTGTCCATGCTACCCACGACTGGCCACGACACAGGGAATCCTATAATAGTGGAGCTATGATATGAGGTACTCCATGAAGTTGTAAAAAGTTGACCGGACAACTCTTCTTGTTGCTGTGCATATGGCCTCTTACAATAAGATGGTCCTTCTGTTTTTTCATTGGCCGTTTTTTTTGATAAAACCCTAAAATAATTCTAAAAATGAAAACTGAAATTGATTGTATTTTATGCCCTAAAAAATGATTCATACATTTATTCGGCCACTTGCAGTTACTCATCCAATGTTGGCAAAGTAGATAAACATGTCTTTGCTTGCAAATGTAATTGCTTGTAAACCTTATCGCATTATGAATAATATTGAATTGCAATATTTATAATAACATTTCATTTAAATTTTTACGGATTGTCATGTCATTTCATAGAGTATTGTATTCAAGGTTAACAATACATCATATCATAACAATGTGCATTGTATCATTGCTCATTTTTTCACATTTCCAATGTTTATGACAGGTGTTTGAAAATATGGTTTATTTTTATAATACACGAACACACACAACCTGTATGATTGCATGCAACTTACGAAATAAATACAATGTATTGCTGTTAAAAATATCATACTGAGGAGTTTCATTCGTGTATGAATCGAGTTTTTAAAAGCTTTCGAGGTCCTAATGCGTGTGTGATATGAATGTATCTACTTCGTTTTTTAACAGACTTCAAAAAAGGTATTCAATTGGACTGTTTTTTTATGTTTGTTACCTCAGAACTTTCGACTGGGTGAACCGATTTTGATGATTCTTTTTATAATCGAAAGCTGGTGCTTATCATGTGGTGCCAATTAAATTTGAGCGAGATCTGATCAGTAGTTTTTGAGTTATCCTTAATTTTGAAGTCGGTTATTTTTTGTCAAGAATTTTTAACAGAGTCCTATTTGGGTGAAATTCTTGGCACTACTTTACACAAGAAAGTTTAAACTTTAAATCATAATTTATCTTTTAATTCTTTAAACTTTATGTCTGCCTTATTTTTAAACTACAAATTAGTAAAAAAGACCCAGTAGTTTGTTAACTAAGTAAGTAAGACTCGTCTAGATGAACTATGTAAGCGTTTATTCCCTAACTTCCAGTCGAAAGTCCGCTCCCGATCGAACATAGTGTACAACACGCAGCTGCCCGTGATATTCGGCGTGAAGAAGTACGCGGACGCGCTCATGAAGGTAGTGGCGCGCAAGAACATCCGCGTCAACTACAAGACGGTGCTGAAGGAGGTGCGGCCCGACAAGAAGGAGGCGGTCTTCTACAACGTCGATGATAAGAGTAAGGTATTTACACCGTTTTATCCCTTTTTAGGAAGAAACAATATTCTTAGGATTAAGTAAATGGTTTTTCTACTAAATTTTTAAGTTTAGGAGTGTCTGTTAGGGGGTTGAAACTGTGCTGTCTGGTCCGAAGAAAATATAAAAAAAACTGAGCTTTATACTTTAACGAAAATTAGGTCCAATTTTATATACCTTTATTGGTACCTCCTTACTTCTTAGTTCCGGAGGGTTCTTACCTATATTGGGGACATACATAGAGAAAGTGTCAGGTTTTATAAAATGAGGAAGGTCTGAGTGTCGCGGACGCTTGGAACATAATTATACTCACTAATTATGTTATACTCTACTACTTAAATCAAGATTATAATACAATTATTGTAAAGTAAGTAGTATCTATTAAAAGTATAGCTGGTGTATAAAGTATTTTTACCGTTGCTGGGGAATGATAACGAAATATATCTACTGAATTCGATAACATTTATTAATATGATTGTGTTATTATGAACTTAAACACACCTATGAGATAGTGTTGATTCATAGATTGAACATTAAAAAATAGGTTTTCTTAACTATCGAAAATACCTAAATCACAGCAAAAGCAAATTATTTCAAATGATTATAGCTGTAATCTATAGAATCCTTAAATTGCTTCAAATTAATTATTGTCTCGATAAAACAAAATATCATATCGTGTGACCTTCATACGCTACATATCGCTAACAGACGTACCAACAATATCCGGATATTCACTAATGGTGTGTAATATACTAAATGGTGGCTCAATAAAATACTTTTTTAGATTTCCGTAATCAAAACGGATCTCTTACAGCTTCGTCATAACACTCGTAACCTTCCATCCGTCCGCAGCGCACACTCTTACGCCCCAACAGTCACTAACAGTTACTTTAGTCGCTCCTTAGTAAAAAATCACCATTCTGTACTAAGGAGCGATTTAAGTAACCGTTAGTGACTGAGTTGGTGCATTAGTGCTAGAAAGCTGTAATTTGGCATGGATAGGAGATTCATAATTTAATACAAACATTATAAAGGCCCCGCCTGTGTACCAGGAACTGACCCTCCCCTACGACCTGCTCCAAAATTTAATACAAACATTATAAAGGACCCTGTGTACCAGGAGCTGATCCTCCCCTACGACCTGCTCCACGTGACGCCTCCGATGAGCACGCCGCAGTTCCTGCAGCGCGCGGGCGAGCGGCTGGTGGACGCGGCCGGCTTCCTCACCGTCGACAAGTTCACGTTGCGACACACGCAGTATGACAACGTGTACGGACTGGGAGATTGCACCAACACGCCTAACAGCAAGACCGCTGCTGCTATAGGTGGGTATAGTACGCACGCACTCACACACACACACACACGCACGCACGCACGCACGCACGCACGCTTACACATAGTCACACACACGCACGCAGACGAACTGACGCTTCCCTCTGACCTGCTCCAAGCGACGCCTCACCGTCGACGAGTTCATGTTGCGTCACACGCGATACGACAGCGTATACGGACTGGGGTATTGCACCAACACGCCTAACAGCAAGACCGCTGCGGCTATAGGTGGGTATAGTACGCACGCACACATACACACACGCACGCACGCATACACATAGTCACACACACGCACGCACACGAACTGACCCTTCCCTAGGACCTGCTCCAAGCGACGCCTCACCGTCGACGAGTTCACGTTGCGTCACACGCGATACGACAACGTGTACGGACTGGGGGATTGTACTTGTACCAACACGCCTAACAGCAAGACCGCTGCGGCTATAGGTGGGTATAGTACGCACGCACTCACACATACACACACGCATGCACGCACGCAATCATAATTGCATGTAATGTCGCTAAAGCTAGTGCTGAAATAAGGAGCTTCTTATTTTTTGTGTGAAAAAAAAAACATTTCTCACAAAGTTTACAACGCATTGACCTACATTTAGGATAACTTTGACTTTTTACTAAAACACGGGCCTTACAGTTGCTATTAGCCGGAACGGGAGTCAAAACGTTTTCGTCCATCCATCCGTGTCCCTCATAAACTTCCATAACTTTTATACAAGTTTGTTTGAATCCAATCTGATTAAATATCTGTTTTAAATAAACATTAATTACATTGACGACCCTATAGCCTAGTTGGTAGCGATCCTGCCTCCGAAGCGATGGGTCACGGGTTCGATTCCCGGCCGGGGCACATATTTATGTGACAGTTAAAATATATTCCCCGGACAGATAAAATATATTATATAAATACTGTATTTATACCGCCCTTCGTGTTGTCTCTGTTTGGCTTGCTTGTACTTGGTTAGCTGGTAGAGAATGCATTAAGCATTAAGCTCGCGGTCAATAAAGAGTAAATAAATAAAATAAATATTTGTACTCGGGTATTGGGTGTGATTGTGATGTGTTATATGTGTTGTCCATGCCACCCGCGACACAGGTAATAACCTACTGCGGGGGTATGAGTGTGTTAGCGTATAATTTGTATAACTATTACCATCCAGCCAAGCAAGCGTACGTGGTGGAGCACAACCTCTCGGCGTCGATGTCGGGCGCGGCGCCGCCGCAGCGGTACAACGGGTACGGCGCGTGTCCGCTCGTCACGTCGTACGGGCTGTGCGTGCTCGCCGAGTTCCTGTACGACGGCGTGCCGCACGAGACGCTGCCTATCAACCAGGTGCGTACCTCACTGTTGGGGAGGCCATACGAGGTCAAGTGTACTTGATCAAGTCTGACTTGACAAATTTGCAGTTTGACTTGACGCGTCATCCAGTGTGCATGAGATAGATATATGGCCAGATAGCTATACCGTGGCCATACACGATCAAGTATACTGGATGCCGCGTCAAGTCCGCTTGATTACTTTGATTAATTACTGTCAAGATTGTTGACCAAATAAGACACTTATTTTTAACGCTTGACGTCTTCCCACCAAAAATAATTCATATATTTTAATATAATAAAAAATCAAGACTTTAGTATAACCACAGAAGAAATAATAGTACTTATAAATAAGATAACTAGATAAAAAAAAGAGAAATTTTGAATAACCTATCAATCTAAAATTTCTGAATTCAAAACGCAAATTACAGGCGCGTGAGAGCAGACTGGCGTACTACATGAAGCGGGACCTGTTCCCCTTCCTCTACTGGAACTTCATGCTCAAGGGATACTACAACGGGCCGGAGTTCATTCGCAAGATTATCAACCCGTTCGCTAAGTGAAACATACGGCATATGACATACGATATACGGTGTATGGCATAATGCATACGGCATACGGCATACAGTACGCCATCAGGTTACGCTATACACAGGCTTGAACTGATTATATAATTTCAAATTGGACTAGATATACTCCCGGACACTTGAAATTGATCCAGCCCGCTTATGATGATCAATGATATTATATAAAAAAATTATTCCACCCTCTTTCGCCCTAGTTGTACATAAGCATTTTGTTGTGTAGAAAGGCACTGACTTGTAAACTGTTTTGTATATATTGGAACATTTGTTTTTTGAATAACAATCTGTTGTTGTTATTTTCACCTGACATATTATATTTACAACCCCTATACATATAGACTGTATTATAAATATTCTATTTTTGTAGAATTATTGTAATTTGGACATAATAACATTGTTGTAGATGCTTGTTAGGGTTATAATATGACTTGGTTGTGTTTTATAATAAACAACATCATGAAATTATGACAAATATGTGGGATACGTGCAATGTTGTTATTATACACGGTCCACTTTCCAAATGAAAGTGAAAGACATAGATGTAAAATATTATTTGGGGTATAATTATTTTTAAATAAAAAATAATTAAACAGATGACTCATTTCTGTATTTGGCTTGTCGATAAACAAACTTGACTGTTACGGGTGGTGGTAGGATAATATAAAATTATTCCATTATTTTATTGAGTGTTTTTTTCGATTAAACATAACTCAGGAATCTTAGTCACTCGACTACGCCCTATCGAAGAACTTTGACATGACATAACGATTGTTATCTAACGATAACAAAGGGGCTGATAGTTAACTTGCTCTTATAATCACATAACTGAGTCTTCTAGCTAAAATTATTATAACTAGTCTGTAATATCTGTATCCCTTTTGAATAACTGTAACACGATGTATGTAATATTTTTTGAGATTTAAAGTAATAACTGTGATTTTTAATAAATTGACTCAAATATTTCGACGTTAATTATAAATATTTTGTACACAATTTATGTACATAGAGTTAATGGATTCAAGTGATATGTATAGTTTAATATATCCATGTTCAAATATTTCTTGTTTTTGTTTTATATCCTGACAATTAGTAAAATTGAATCTTCTGCGGTTTTCGATGCATTCCCTTTTGATCAGGTTAGTAGCGTATCTGAATCTGCGTGTGACGAGTTAATGATTGAATAGACTAGATGTTCTATAATTATTGAGGTTTTGAAACTTGGGGAGATTTTTAACGAAAACGCTTACACGCATACCCCCCGTAGTAAGTTTAATGAAAGAAAATAACTTACTATATTTTCTAACAAGGAAAACATAAATAAAAATAACTTTAAATAAAGAAGGCCCTTATCTATACTAAAAGGCCCAAATAAAAATTAATGTAGTACATGAATCTTAGGTATCTAATATTCTGAAAATGATGCATCATTCAGTATATCCATGTTTTACTTCCAGAGCAAGAAACGAAGTATATTTTACAAAAGACCACTCACTTGTTTCCTTGTACTAGAATAAATTAATAAAAGGCAAGTGGAACGGCCCATCGACAATATCATAATATGTCCGTATAATAAATGAAACACTTCTTGTAACATACAATTTTTTTTTATTAAATTTTAGTTACTACGAGCTATTTTTACATAACAGTTACAATTAAATATTTAAATTACATCGTAGCTGGGGTTTACATGGCATCGGAATGATCTATTAATATAGGTACATATCACATTTTACAAAATCTGCAATAGGCATAATAACAAAGTGAATATTATATTATATACAATTTATTGATTTGTGTATTTAACTATTTTCGTAACAAGGAAAGCAGACTTTGTTAATTTTAATGGGTAAAAGGCAATGTTCTCGTACATCTAGGTATTTAATGGACTAAAATGAGTGAAAAAATCACAAATGATTAAATATTCAGGAATTATTCAAATACTGTAAAATATATAGGAACTTAGGAACCTAAAATACAAAAATGTATTCTTCTTTAAGATTATTATTGCCACTGAAGAAAACGACCACTGAATTAAACACTATAAAATAAAGTAACAAACACATAATTTCACATAAACTTCATAAATATATTTCAAGTGCATTTTAGAGATAATGTTTTACGTATGTTTAGAGAACAATCATCTAAATTCACGACCGATAAATTTCTCAAGCTGCCACAGGTGATAGCGCAGGTGCCGTGCTTGATAGAAAACATGAAAATAAATATGTACAAAATCTCTCAATTAATGTCACTACAACATTCTCATAAACCAGATGAAAACTTGTAAAACAATCGGTATTGTCATTAGTCATTACAGGCAAGGCAGCTCAACATAGCTATATAAAATAATTGTTTTTGATTAAAGCGTAGATACCTGAATTATTTTTTCTCAGAGTGGGGGATCGGTTAAGACGACAAGGGAGTTTTAGATTTTAACAAAACCACATAAAATATGAGTATTCTTAAACAGAGCAGTAGATCTTCGATCATCAGTGTCAGAATCTATGTTAAATTTAAATAATTTATTTAAATTACTTCCTATGTGAACTTACTACATAAAATAAGTTGTTACTAGATATAGTAACTACATCATGTCTAATAAAGTCATAGTCTTGTTTACTTTACTATACTAATAATGTTTCTGTTTAGTAATTCTTGAAAGACGCATCAATAAAATCCTAGTTGTTGACACTTCACTGTTTGTTATCTGATAAAATGTATTTGAAATGTCCCTTGAGGTACTCACATTTTCAAAGTCGAAGTAGGTAAATATAATAACTATATCACATAGCAAACAATATAGTAATTATAACTAATGTTATCAACACGACATAAAAAGATTAACACGGCAGTTTCTAATACATTTCAATAAAGAATATAAATAAAAGAATATGTGATTCAATGTGAAGCATTCAAAATTAAATTAGGTCAAATTTTATACAATACAGCAATGTTAAATATTTATAATAAATTAAATGCTTTAACAAAACATTAATTCAACAACATCAAATCAACTAATTAATTAAAATTTACGATTAACTCCATACATCAATTCGTTGCACTCATTTCATACGTACCTGTTTCAATCACTCTTAATACTGTTAACACATTGCATCGGCATCACGCCCTATTCAAAGCGGAGAACTGTTCCTTCTCACTCGACTGCTTAGCGTCGATCATGCTCTGTCTCTTGCGTTTGAGAGCCGCCTGTCTCACTCTGTACCTCCGCCTACTCTTGACCAAGTACACGGCCAGAGCGATCGCTATCAGCAGCGACAGAATGATGCAACCGCCCAGGACCAGGGTGAGCCAGCTGACGGCCCACGGACCCTCGGTCGACGGCTCCAGCTGCGATGAACCATGAACCATTATTGTTAATGAACCAATTTCACACGCTCGTTACTATACGGGTAATAGATGAAAATTGTTCCGCCGAGTTAAGCTAATGTGTCAGGAATCAGGATAGGTCAGTGGGGTGAGACAATTGGGTACTAAAACTGTATTATTGTTTAAAGAATATGTTACGTTGGTAGATTTGATAGCTTGTAGGTGATGTAATTCTGTGTCCAGTACATTTTCTGTATATTGATCTGATACCTCAATTATTTTAATATAACAACATGGTATTTTCGATCTACTATTATTTCCAATTTAAATCGTGTCAAGTCTATCTGACTAGATACCACCCCGCTTTAATCAGCAGCCAAACGACCGGTCATATTTCCTCTAGCGGCTAAAGTTACAAAGATATTCCTTTACTTCTTATTTCTTTGTGCAATTTATCGGTGGCGCTTTTGTGATGTCCATGGACGACGATGACCTTTCACTATGTCTGCCGGCTATTCACGTAAAAAAGGTATAGGTATATAGATGAAAGAATGAAGAGAGAAGAAAGACAGAAGGAAAGAGTGTACTCACAACGTACGTCCCGTGCGGGCCGGCCCGCAACATCAGATCGCTGCAGAGCGCCTGCTCCGTCCAGTTGTACCAGTGCACCAGGCGCAGACCCTGGTACGCGCGGGGGGAGCCACACCTGATACACACGGTAGCAGTCAGTCACTCCAAACAAAACTAGACTAAAATTTAATATAACAAAAAATACAAGACTGAAAACTTTTCAGTATTTTGTCTTTAAATCACGACAGAAAAGATTTACATTAACTTTAGTTGGATTCCGAGGTTCAGCAATTTTGAATGCTAATGGGAGACACTAATTAGAGATGAGAAATAATGAAAAGATTAATAAAACGAATATTAACAGGTAATTTTGTACCTAAATATTCTGAACCGGAAATCTAAACAAATTAGATACTGCAAGAAAAATTTATTTACCAAACTAGCTTTTCCCCGCAGCTTCGCCCGCGGTAGAGATCGATTTTTACACGCTTTATATTTTTACAAATCCTACTTACTTTTACTTAGTTAGATTTAGTTGCCTAAGACTTAAAATTTACATGTATCATTTGATAGTGTGATTCAGAACTTGCAAATGAATTTTACTAACGCCATCTATTAACAACATCCGGAACTAAATATCTAGCAACTAACAAAATATTTATCTTCCCATGGGGATGTTTTACCGCGGTAAAAAGTAGCCTACGTTACTCTCCACCCTCCTCACTATCTCCACACACAAAAACAATACCATATAACAGCTTCGTTGCTACGTGAAAGATGGACAAACAAACAAACACACTTTCACATTTATAATATTAGTATGGATATGGATATTTATTTAATAACCTTACCTCAGCTCAGCAAGAAGTCTGGAGTTCGCTTGATACATGAGAGGGAGCAACTCGTCCAAGAGCCACTGCAGCTCGCAGCCGCAGTCCCACGGGTTGAACTGCAGATTGACGCCCTCAGATATCGACGTCCAGTCCAACAGGGACTTAGATAAACCGGTCAGGTTGTTCTTGCTTATATCTAGCTGGAAAAGAGAATCAGTTAATTTCTTTAATTAACAATCCTAAAACTTAGTGAGTAAACAAGACGTAATCATTATTACTATTATTAGTTCTCCATGGGGTTCGCCTGGATAGCTACCACCCTTGAGCATGAGTTAGCCGCCAAATGACTCGTCGTGTTCCGGCTGGGGGCTTGAGAGCCAATTCTTTCTTTCTTTTTCTTCTCTCTTTCTTGGCCGGCAACGCATCAGTGATACCTTTGGTGTTGCTGATGTCCATGGGCGACGATAGCCACTTACCATCAGGTGGATCGTCAGCTCGTTTGCAGGCTATTTCCATAAAACAATAATTAAGTAATAAAAATTTCATGTTAAATATCATGCATGATAACGTACAAACAACATACATCTTGAAAATAAATCTTTCCTCACCATACAGAGAGAAGTGCCATCAAATGCCCCATCCTGAATATCATTCAGCTTCGCACAGTTAGACAGAAATAAAGAGAAACAATTCTTCATGTTTGTTGCTTCATCGCTATTTCTGCCAACGACATTACTAAACGCCTTGTCTTCTACAACGGACAATCTGTCCAAATCGTTCATATACAAGTTCTTCAGAGCAATTATATTCTTGAAGTAAATGCTCTCCATTGGGTTTCCGTCCAACACCAGTTCCTCCAAGTTAGGAAATGTCTGACTGGTCAAACATTTGGGCACTTCAGGAATTAAGTTGTATGAAATATCCAAATTGAAGAGCTTAGGTAGTTTCTTTTGAATGTCGAACTCTTTTATTTGATTTCCCCCGATATTCAAAATCTAAAGACAAAAAAAAATTGTAAGGTAATACAGTTTACCTATGTTTGGTCATTATTGTAATTAGGGATTCTTTATTAATCACCTACAATTAACTCACCTCTAAATTATCAAAGTTCACACTATTCTCGTCATATAAGCTGGATAATCGGTTGTAAGATAAATCGATATAAGTAATAGTACTGGGAAAATTGGGCCAATGGTACAATGTGTTTAACTTCAGTATGGCGATCTGCAGTGACGGCGGTAAGGCAAATTTGAACGTTATGTTGTTCTGGGCAAGGTTCAGTTCCTTCAAATTTGGGCAAGATAAGAATGCATCTTCTTCGATTACTTCTATCACATTATTCGACAGGTCCAGTAGTTCACTGAAAATTCAACATAATTATAAACTTAAAAATTGTTACCTAATAAAAGGAAGGACGAAGGAATTTTGACTTGGACTACAAAAACCAGAAGTTACGTTAATCTTTATAAAGTCGAAACCAAAAATTTCACAAGTATCTACGCAAAATTTTTAGTTTATAGAAAATGGAATAGGATTTTTTTTACCTACTTACATATTATTATCCAATGGAAATGAGTCCTTCACAATCGCTCGTATTCTATTGCCGTTCAAATATAACCGTTTCACGCTCTGCAATGCCTGATTCTCAGTTCTGCGCAACAGGAGATCGTATATTCCGTTCTTGCTCAGATCCAAGTCTTCTAGCAATGACATCGGCTGCATAGCATCAACGGGCACTCGCTTTAAAAGATTGCTTTGTAAACTGAATGTCTTTAGATGACGCAAGAACTTGAAATCCAGAGGATTGAAGTCTGCAATTTTGTTGTACGACAGGTCCAGGTATTCCAATGAATCTATCCTCGTGAACAGATCAGGGGTGATCTCGGTTAACTCGTTTTGGGCGAAAGAGAGCTTTTTTAAATTTGGCACGTCGCTGAAGGGGTCCGGCCAGTACGTCTTGATGGCGTTGTTGCTGAACCTCAGTGATTCCACTTGGCTGTTTGCGGGTAATCTGGAAATCATGATGCCTGGCAATGTTAACACTTGATGTGGAACAAATTGTTTATGGGATTTTTTTGGTTTCCTTTTTGAAAGAAATTTTTCTATCAAATACCTACCCATAATCGACTAGATTACCAATGCTTTTTGATGGCTAAACATCAGTTAGTTATGACCGATTTTTAACGGCCCAGTAACTAATAAGTACATATTTTATGTTGACGAAGAACTGACAATACAATATCCTTATTGTATGTAAATAGTACCTCATTTAGTTATTCTAACTAAGCTATTTTCACCGGTACAGTTTACCAATTTATTTGTATAGTTGATACCAAATCATTCACGTTGTGTGATGTTCCAAGGACTGTTCTAAACAATTTTCCTTTTTTTTTTGGTGAATTACATTAAGTAACGACAGCAGTCAAATAAAGAATGGAAAGAACGCTATAGAAGAAATGCTACTAAAATCTCGAATAACAAATTGTTTTAGGTGACATACCTAATTCCAACATTCATTCCAAAAAGATCGCTAAAACGTTTTTAAGAAAGACAAGTCTAGTTAGAACACGGTTTTAGGATCGCTCATTTAAATCCTTATCAGCCAAGTACCTAGTTTAAGCGCCATCAATCAACAGATCGAGATCTGTGCCACTCCAGCTCGTTGCGAATCTAGCTGGCGGAAGCGCCGCGATAACATCTCCGTAATCTCATTCTGCAGCATGAGGTAATCGAGAGATAAACTTAGTATTTTAGGAGTCATCGTCATCATCATTGTAATACGATACAGTCTCATGGCTGGGCTCCTATTATAATGTGACAGGGCTTACTCTAGGTACCACGCAAAAAAGTGCAGATTGGCTCGACACACCTTTATGTTATTGAGAACTCTTCTTATTCATCTACTTTTTAGAAGAATTTAATTTATAGTAGGTACGCCTGTAACTTTGAAAATTACAGGTGCGTGCGGGATTTGAATCCATTTCTAAGAGAGTTTTTCGTGTGAGACAAGCGACCACGTGCAGTATATGAAACACCCTGCCAGACAATATAAGGGAAAAACATTAATGAATTTGAATTAAATACTGTTAGTAGCTACTATCTCTTTCCAACGAATAGGAGAGGTATTTAGCATCTTGGTCGCTTGTGCAATAAGCATTGCAAACATTGCAATTCTTTTAACAATTGCATTCACACACTGTCCCCTTGTTCACACTCACACACACACACACACATTCCTCCGTTATCACTGCGATGAGTAGATTTACACTTACTCACGCTTTATCGCTTACATACAATCAATATCAAACTTTGATTCCAGCGATCGCTTCGTATAGGTACCGTCCCCATACTCCCCATATTATCATGTTATTCATAGAAAGATTACTCATTTTACATTGATAAATATCGATCAAACTAGAGTCAATCAAAGGTTTCTTTCTTTGTTCTTTGTTCTTTCTTGGCCACGTATTGGTGATTCAAATTCAATTCAAAATAATTTATTCATATAGGTATCACTGATACACTTATGCACGTAATTTTTTTAATCTACCAGCTTTTCGGAAAGGTGCTTTGTCATGGAGGAGAAGAAAAGCCGTAAAGAAACTCCTCAGCACATCTTTTAATAATTACTTTTTAACAAAAAATAAAACCAACGAAAAAAAAAACTGAAAAGCAAAAAATAAAATAAACCATTTAGTATTATAAATTAAGATCCGAAATTAACAGTAAATAAATAATTTTGAGACCGTGCCAAACAAACAACCAAAATTAATTACATAAAATTCATAATATTATGAGGGCAGCGCGGCAGCGACATGGGATGCACACGGCAGCAGCAGCGTGGCCCACATCTTTTCGCCGTTTGTTTTTTCATTGGTTTGGCACCGCCTCAAAATTATTTATTTACTGTTAATTTCGGATCTTAATTTATAATACTAAATGGTTTATTTTATTTTTTGCTTTTCAGTTTTTTTTTTCGTTGGTTTTATTTTTTGTTAAAAAGTAATTATTTTTTAATTTTTAGTTGCTATTATACTTATAATTAATAATAAATTATTGGTTTTATGAATTATAGATTCAGTTACCAGGTAAAAATGTTGTAGATGAAATATCAATCAACCCCTATTTTCGTACCTATATGGGTAAAATTTTGTTTCGAAATTTAAACAAGAGTAACCTCAAGGTACACACTATTCAATAAAAAAAGAATCATCGAAATCGGATCATCCAGTACAAAGTTATTGAGGTTAACATGTAAAAATTCCGGGTAAAAAACGGGTGAATAATCAATCATTCCCTATTTTCGTACCTTTAGGGTGGGAATAAAATTTTCAAAAAAATATGGGACCAACTTCGGGACATACCCTATCCAATAAAAAAAGAATCATCCAAATCGGACCACCCTGTGCCGATTTCTGCGTGATCATACAAAAAAAAAAAAAAAAAATATACGTGTCGAATTGAGAACCTCCTCCTTTTTTTTTTCGTCGGTTAAAAATTAAAATACATTGGTTTAAAAATTAAAATACATTGGCTTGGCCCCTTGACTCTAACCAAAATTAGCACTTTAAAGTCAAATATTTCACTAACCCCTTAATCCAACAATGGTCTTAAAAGACCCATGATATTCTTGAAAGACCTTTTGAACGATACCCCATACTATAGGGTGCGCGACGAATAAAAAATTCATCCTCACCTCAACTCACCCGCACCTCGATTTGTGTGGTGGAGCGGTGGTGCAATGTGGCAGCACTTGATTCCTGATTTTTAGGGTTCCGTAGCCAAATGGCAAAAAACGGAACCCTTATAGATTCGTCATGTCTGTCTGTCTGTCTGTCCGTCCGTCCGTATGTCACAGCCACTCTTTTCCGAAACTATAGGAACTATACTGTTGAAACTTGGTAAGTAGATGTATTCTGTGAACCGCATTAAGATTTTCACACAAAAATAGAAAAAAAAACAATAAATTTTGGGGGTTCCCCATACTTAGAACTGAAACTCAAAAATTTTTTTTTCATCAAACCCATACGTGTATACGGGGTATCTATGAATAGGTCTTCAAAAATGATATTGAGGTTTCTAATATCATTTTTTTCTAAACTGAATAGTTTGCGCGAGAGACACTTCCAAAGTGGTAAAATGTGTGTCCCCCCCCCCCCCCCTGTTATTTCTAAAATAAGAGAATGATAAAACTAAAAAAAATATATGATATACATTACCATGCAAACTTCCACCGAAAATTGGTTTGAACGAGATCTAGTAAGTAGTTTTTTTTAATACGTCATAAATCGTAAACCGCAATTTACCTCGATCAAAGTTACAACGAACTTCAAGAACTTTTATATGTATTATGTTACTTGCTGCTACGGAACCCTTCATGGGCGAGTCCGTCTCGCACTTGGCCGCTTTTTTAAATAATATGTATTGACCTTTAAAGTTCCGTGTTTTCATGGTCTAGGTTTTTTGCTTCCTAAAATTAGACTACGACTAGTCTTTGACAAAATAGGGTTGCGAAAGTGTAAGACAGCATGGCTTTTCTCGATAGCCAGTTATTATTTTTATTTTGGTCTTAGGTACATAGATTCAGTGTTTGTGCTGCTAATAATTAGATGCGACTATTTCTTGTGTTGTACTTGTGTACAACGATTAAATCTGTACTTAATCGTTATCGATATAAATATACAGATGATAGTGAAATCGTTATTTAACTTTTTGTAGGGCACTTCAACTGTATCTAATCCTTATTGGAGCTTAGTTAACATTCAGCGCAGGTGCGTTGGATTGCCCTAATTCATTTGTTATAAGTATGACGAACAATCCATATTTCCTATATATAACTTCAGAGTATTTTTAATATGACCACGTCTTATACAGAGTATTAGTATCAAATATGCGTTGCTAGTTGCTACTTCGAAAGATTCTGATATGAATGCTATTATCTTCTATTTTATGTTGGACAACCATCACTTTTTCCACCAATCCGCATTGGAGCAGCGTGGTGGAGTATGCTGTAGGCCTCCTCAAGAAGAGAAACCCGTGCTCAGTAGTGGGCCATTAATGGGCTGAAGCCATCTCTTTCATATACATATAACATTAGAAGTTCCTAAGTACCTACAAGGAGACGAAAATTTAAAAGTAAGATCACCACAGTATGACACCGGTAATATCTTAAGCTTAGCTCCATGGAATTTACGTAACCTTAATAAAAAATCTTCCTACATCTCATTGCCACGATATAACGACATCACTAGATTCTACGAGTATAGCCCCTATCATCCATGGTAATCACTAGGTACAATAAATTATGATTGATTGATAATTTGTAGGTACTTGTGTTTACTTACTTGCTCAGCGTCGACAGACCGAGACCTTCGAAAGTCGCGGCAATTTTCAATCCATTGGGGTTCTCCGGCCACTGAATCTTATCCAAATCCGACAGGTATTCAATCTTATCCAACTCGGAACACAGGATATTCAACACCAAATGAGTTCCCTCCACTTCGGGGATTTCACTACACGTACAAAACGAACACACTTTTATTAATCTGTGCACTTCCTCCGCGCCATCGTTGTCGTCCTGAGCACTGGCTGAATACAAAATTAAGAAATAAAACGTCAATAATTTAAAAGCGTTGGCGCGCATTTTTATTATTTTTTTTTATTTCACTCAAACTGTCACATGCACACAACTGCTTTCGGCCTGTTATCGAGGTGGAGTGATAAGATACTTTTTATCGCAGCTTTATCGCGGCATTGATGATAGTTGTTTACTTTGCTGAAAATGACGCAGGTAAGGCGGTACCGCGACTACCGAGCATTAGATTCTAGGTACTCGACGGACTCATTAGGATCAATCCTGTTTAACAAACATCCTTATTTGATTTTCGAACAACAATCGGTATCCGAACTCTGGTACTGACGTTAGAGCATGTTTACAAACGATCAGATTTGTATTAGAATCTTAGGAAATACAATAATAAACAGATTTTGTAGTTAAATAAACAAGAAGTAAATATTCGCCGGTTCGTGCGATGCGGTTACCGCTAAACTACTAATGATTACAACGAGCTGTGGGCTGCTACCGGCCATTATGAACCTGTAATACGAGAGCTATATTGACCACAGTGACACCACACGTCGAGTCAAAGGTATTATGAAGTCCTTAGCACTGCAGCGGTTTGGAGTACCGATCAATGAATAACTTTGAAAGTTAAAACGACCGTGGAAATCGGTCAAGAGCAAGATCTGAATTGCGTAAACGCAAAGTGAATCGTTTTTGCTTCCTCCGTAACTAAAATAGAAAATCTATCTAGATTTAGTTTGAATAATTTTTTTCAATAATGTGGTCAATCTATGTAGTTTACCTAGTTGTTGATTTAATATAAACATTAATAAAAATGTTTATTACACGTGTAAGGCCACAAGCAATTACGGTTCCATAGTTGTAAGTTCATCGACAATTATTCATTAATGATTAATGACATGGCAAAAATTTTGGGTTCAGTTTCCGGAACCCTAAAAAGTCAGAAGTGGGATAATAAATATGGATAACTTTGTCAGTAATGTTTTAAGTCCTTTAATTAGGGGCCATCCATAAATTACGTCACACTAATTTCATGACTTTTTGACCCCTCCTTGTCTCAGCTGATCACATTTAATTTTTTCTTTAATTCAAACACTTCCAAGATAGTGTAATTAAAATAAAATATCAAGATGACATTGCAAAAAACTGACATCTGAGTAACTTTTAAAAAGTACCTACCGTTTTTCCTACAAAGTGCAAAGAAAGAGAAACGTTATCTTAAAAAAAGAAATGAAACATTGTTTACACAAAATATATATTTATTACAAAAATATCAAGTACCAACATTAATTACAACAATATGCGTAAAACAACTCGTTAAAGTTTACCTTACGACTACATTATTAGTATGATTCGACTTGGATTGTCGATGGAAGAATACGATCATATATACAATTTTGACAATATGACTACATAATTACGAGTATCTGAACTACTGACCAACAATAAAGAATTTGACATAATAAAAATTAAAAAAATTTAAAGAAAGTATCAAAATTTTCAGTTAGAAAAAAACAAAAGCTTTTTCGAAGCTGGAATGCTATTAACGAAGAGTTGAAGAGCTCTAAACATAAAGAAAAAAATAAAGAACAGATTAAATAAGTACTGGCATCATTACAATAGTCCTTATTATAAATATTTAAATAAAAACATTCAAACATCTCTACTTTGTTTCAGAATTTTAATAGCTGTAAATATGATTTTATTAAAAAAAAAACATAATTGTTGCTACGTTTGTAAACCTTAACTCCATAGTGTACAATAGTACCGAAAAATTAGAAGCTACGTATAAAGACTATATTTTTGACTTAGAACAGGTTCGTTATACTGGCACGCACGAAAATTAGATTTTTCAAAACAATTTAAAATACCCTGTAAATATGAAGTTGATTACGAAATGAACAACTACAAAGTATAAGTACATATACATTATTCGTTGAAATGCTTTTTGGTAATCAT
The DNA here is from genome assembly GCA_911387775.1 of Thymelicus sylvestris. NCBI lineage: Eukaryota > Metazoa > Arthropoda > Insecta > Lepidoptera > Hesperiidae > Thymelicus > Thymelicus sylvestris. The sequence continues at coordinate 14,749,331 of OU426895.1, forward strand.
AACAGAATTTTGTTAATTTCTGACAAAATATTCAAAAAATAATGTTACGTTATGAAATTATACGTTTTCTTTTTACAGCGGCACATGCATTTTTATGAGTTCTGACGATTTTATCTAAAAATGCTAAAGAACATCAAAGTATGTACTATAATTATTTAATATAATTAATTACTGAGTAAACAGCTAAAACTTAGTTTTCTTATGCTAATATTTTATCGAGTTTATAGTATAAATGCATCGAATTCCTATTAAACATATAAATGGATAGCAGCATTGTACGTTTAATAGTTAACATCTTATTGTCTGACACATTTTAACATGATTTTATTTATGAAACATTTTTACATTGCGCAAATAAAATCATGATTATTTTACAAGAATTATTTTCGTTCTTTTTTAATAACATTACAAGTATTTTAGTTTCAGTACGATTATAATATTTTAGGTATTTCTTTTCCCGTAATAACACGGCACTTCTTGTGTTATCAAAAATACTGCCATTATGGACTTCATCATCCCAAGTACTCATTACACTTTCCAATTAGTCTCAATATTATGAATACGATCTCAGTAAAAGATCCAAAGATTGTTATGTTATTCGATTTCGACTAAACAAATTATCGAATCAATTACTAAATATCTTTTGTCGTCCCCACTGTAAATACTCGTAGGTTTTGCACAAGTTACTGTTAATATCATTTGCTCGAATTAGCGCGGATTCAACAATCAAATAGTTGACGAATAATAAAATACAACAAACATGTTTGTGAATACAACATTTATAAAGCACAACTGAAGATTTTATGTTCACTTTCACAGAGTACTTAATCACACAGAGTACTTAATCACTTTCACTTTATCTTGTCAGATTCGATGTCAATTACATTGACAAAATTCAAACGAATAATTCTTGACAAAAATAATCGACTTCAAAATTAGGGATAACTCAAAAACTACTAGTCATATCTCGCTCAAAAAGTGGGACCACATGACAAGCACCAGCTTTCGATTAAAAAAACAATCATCAAAATCGATTCACCCAGTCGAAAGTTCTGAGATAACAAACATAAAAAATACAGTCGAATACCTCCTCCTTTTTTGAAGTCGGTTATAAATCGTATTTTATTAGCAGGTTAAAAGGGTCGAATCCGGCCATACCGTTATTATAATCTGCGTAATTTATTGTACATATTATTTATTTAGCACGATACCTCAGTAGCTGTGCGTTGCAGAGGGGTTTGGGAGGAAGGTATCAAAGCGCATCGTGTTCCTTCAGCAGGTAGTGTCCGACCAGCCGCTTCTGGATGTCGGTCACGCCGCCGTATATCTGGGTGCCTCGCGCGTCCCTGGAGACGAATAAACTTGTTACAATTTGTACCATGTAGAGGAATTTCTTGCTATTTCTTGCGGGACCAGTCTTGATAGGGATTTGTGATGGCATAATTTGACATTCGTCGTGTTTGTAAAAAGCAACTACGAATAAATTAGTGTATTTATGTCATAAGGAATGAAATGATTGCTAGCAAATTAGACTGCAGATATGCTAGTCATTGCAGTGCCGTTTCAAATGGAATGGCACAGTGGTGACTCACATAATTTAAGTTTATTTAATTTTAATTATTTAGGTTCAGCACTAACATAGGTTATAGGTTTTGTAATACTAACATATATGAGTCCTGGTCACTCGAAATAAAAAATATTATTATTATAATAAGGGTAGCAAACGAACTTGCAGTGCCAACATCCGTGTTGCCGCCCGTGGACAAACTGTGACGAACATCGAATAAGGCTATAGGAGGGACTGTAATCGGTTAGCAGGTCCTGTTACATGGTAACATGGTAATTGGAACTAGAAACCCGCTCTGCAGTCTAATTTCGACCGTATTTCAATTTATCAAAGGATTACTTCACTTTGACTTTAATGTTCTATATTTTCTTTTATTTACCTGAAGTGTCTCTCAGCATTATAGTCGGTGGACAGTCCGCGGCCGCCCAGGATCTGCACGCAGTGGTCGGCCACCGCGGCCGCGTTGCGCCCCGCCACGTACTTCGCCATGGCGCTGTTCTTGGTGCTGACGTCACACGCCGCGCGGTACGTTAGCAGCCGGGCGGACTCCGTCAGGATGCACATGTCTGATAGACGGTCCTGGGGGGACGACAATCGACATACAGTAAATACGGTGATTATTTGAGACACACACGTCATACGCACGCTACCGTCAACTGACGCTTGAATCTATACAACGCTTGCTATTATATAAAAACTAGCTGCCCGGACAGACTTCGTTCTGTCAAAAGTTAATAGTAATTTAAAAAAAAATTGGGGTGGATCACCCTAAACATTTAGGGGGATGAAGCCGATATGCACGCAAAGATTCACGAAAATCGGTCGAGCCGTTTCAGAGGAGTTCAACTTCAAAAAGCGTGACACGAGAATTTTATATATTAGATATCTATTTATCTTATTTATGAATAAATAAATAAATAAATAAATCTATATCATACCTTAACAGATGGCAGCCTTGTTAAGCTTTTACCGAAGGCTACTCGTTCTTTGGCGTATTGAATAGCGGTGTCCAGGGCTGCTTGAGCGATACCTAAAACAAACGAAAACAATAATTTTTGCTTCTAGGACTTATAATACCTCACGACCGCACTGGCAAACACTTCAGCAAGTCAGTTCGTCGCCATAGATTTAAATACAAAATATTTCCCAATATGCTAAACTAAAATTGGCCATACACGATTTAAATTTTTCAGCGGACTTGATGCGAGGTCCAGTTTGCATGAGCGGTCTTCCATACATAGATGGCCATACACCGTCAAGTTTACTGGATGCCGTATAAAGTCCGCTGCAGACTTGACAGGTAAATTTGATCGTGTATGGCCAGCATAAGGTGGTGCACGAGGAAGAAATCCATCAAACTAGCTAAAAATTAAATAAATCGATCCTATTGATAGGTTTTCTTCACGCACCGCCGCACACTTCTGGTAGATTCTAACCACAGATTACCCCCAATAGATACCGCATACAAGGCAACTGACGCGCGCCAACACGTACGTGCATTTACATGTTCACGACATTAGTGTCGACCAATAATGATCCGTCAAGTCCAAGTATGAATTAGAAATAGCCAATCACAGTGCATTTTTTGTCCCCCGCAAGCCGCGCCTTCCGCCAAATTTTGTGATTGGGGGGTAATCTGTGATTCTAATCCTAATGTTCCGTTTAGACGTATTAAGTAGTTAACTAAATTTTAAGTGAATAACTTTTAGTTTGCGTCCACACGTAATAATTTATTAAAGCTCTTTAGTTCATACAATTCTACTTAATTACTTAAGCATTTTACTGAATTTTAACTAAAAATTGTCTGTCCAAACTTGTTAAGTGATAAGCCCCGCCCCTACTTAACAGTTTTAGTTAAAATTTAGTTAACTACTTAATACGTGTAAACCGAACATACTACCGTCACAGTCACGTCTCGTGTCAGAACACTCACCAACAGCATGCGCCGCGATCCCTATCCTCCCCTGGTCGAGCTGCTCCATGGCGATGCGGAACCCGTCCCCGACGTCCCCCAGCAGCTGGCCGCGCGGCACCCGCACCTCCTCCAGCGTCAGGTCGCACGCGGTGGCCGCCCTGAGGACCGCGCTTCACTCTTCACTCTTACGTACTTTTGTATCGCTAATAGGGACTAGTTGTCAACGAATGTTTTTTTAATGGAAATAACCAGCAAACAAGCTGACTATCCACCTGATGGTAAATGGCTATCGTCGCCCATGGACATCAGCAACACCAAAGGCATCACCGATGCGTTGCCGGCCAAGAAAGAGAGAAGAAAAAGAAAGAAAGAACTGGTTCTCAAGAGTCTCAAGCCCCCAACCAGAACACGACGAGTCGTTTGGCGTGACTCATGCTCAAGGGTGGTAGGTATCCAAGCGTGAGAATGGAGAAATAATAATAGTATTAATTATATTATCAACAATTAAAATCAATATTACCAATATAATCCCTCGAGGGGCTATACCACCAGCTGGCCGTGTTTAGTCGCCTTTTACGACACCCATACGGCGTGAAATTGGGGTTAGTATTCTAAGCCACTGATTGAGCCGATAGTTTTTATTTTTCGTCAGGAATATCTTGTTTTGAAGAACTTCAATCTTATGAATTTTACAATATCTAAAGTTCAATGTCATCCTATCACTTAATTCGAATAGCTCTTGATCGATTGAACTTCATTATATACAAGCTGTCGGATTACATTATTTAATGATACAGGTGAAAAACTCAAAATATCGCATATTCAAGTATGAAATATACCCCCGTATTACCTTTCATTGTGTGAATAATTTCGAAGCCTAATAACCTTACTTTATCTTCCCATCCTTACCTTAACATTTGTTATCGTAAGTACGGAATTATTTGTGTTATTTTATTTTTCGTATTCTTCAGATAGCGTGACAGGTCAGATAAGATAAGGGAAGCAGCATAGGTCGGTACTGCTACCAACACTACCGAAGTACCCACACCAAGGCCACTCACCTGACGCCGATGAGGGGCTCCTTCCTGCCGCGGAACACACCCTCTGCGTCCAGGGGTACCAGGAAACCTGACAACCAACATTTAAGGGTTAATCAAGGCAGGAAAAAAACAACCCCGGTAGTTTCTTGCTGCTTCTTCTCCCGGGCCCTCTCACAGTATTGCCTTGTCGAAGCATTGGCGTAACTTGCATGACTTTCAAAAAGTGTTTGTAAACTAAACCAATTTTGAATAAAAAAAATTGTTGATTTAAATAAAGTTTACTGTAAACCTTTACCTACTATTTCCTTACGAACACTACTTCTGAGATCCTCTGTAAATGTATAAACATAAGGTGAGCACCTAATAAAAACAATACACGCTTCGATGAAACTGCATGGAGTAAATAGCTGTCAAAGAAGCAAAGGAGCCGCCTGATGGTAAGTGCAGTAAGTGGTCATCGTCACTCATGGACATTAGTACCTAACATCTTAGGCATCACCGATGAGTTTCCAGTTAAGAAAGAAAAGAGAATAAGAGAGAATTTGGGTGAAATTGAGACATATCTCCCTGTATTCAATGTAAAATATAGTACAAAGATAATGTAAACATTCAAGACTGTTCCTAACATACAAGCCAATCCCTTATGCTTGAGTTCAGGGTCGACGGTGGCGAAGACGGCGGTGGCGGTGCCCTCGATGGCTGACGTCACCCAGCTCTTCTTGCCGTTGAGCACCCAGTAGTCGCCGTCGGCGCGCGCCGTCGTCTTTATACTGGCCACGTCACTGCCCGCGCCTGCAATTTTATTATTATCATATTATATGTAATAGTACTATCTTCTAAGTTCTGTCACTTTTGTATTCGTTAAAATCCCTTCAATGTACGGTTAGTATATGGGGATCTTCTTAACTCCCGACACAAAAAAGGGGTGGGTGTCTGTGTTTGTGTGTGGTATGGTAGCTCCTAAACTTCCTAAAGGAATGGACCGATTATGACCCATTTTTTTTGTAAGCTGACGTGATCGTGATAATTCCGACGCTAGAAAGCAAACACATAATAACCCGCAACAATAAAATTGTTCATCAGAGCCGAAAACTTTATGATCTCTCGAAAAAAATTTATACGATAAGTTCTCTATTTAGTAGAGAAATTATGAATTTTTCTTTGTTTTAGTAATGATTTTTTTTCGAGAAATCAAAAAGTTTATCAGCTCTAATTAACAATTTGATCTTTGCGGGTTACTACGTGTTTGCTTTCCAGCGTCGTGACTTAGTTATGTTTAACCTGTCGGGGTTTTTTAAGTTTTATTTATAGTTATTATGTAATGAGAATAACAAACGAGGTTGCACTGCCACCATCGTCTGCCGCCCGGCGCCAATGGACATGGAGATTGGTTAGTATTAAAAATATTTTAATTATAACTTCATAAAAACTTAATTAAATCCCATGAAACTGACCTGGCTCACTCAAAGAGAAGCACCCTATAGCTCCCTTCGTGAAGTCTCGTAGGAACTTCTCTTTTTGATCTTCCGTTCCCTTTTCATTGACAAGATTGGCGTATAGGAAGTTATGTATAGAGAGCAGCATGCCCGTGCTGGCGCAGCCACGCGAGATCTCTTCCACGGCGATGGCCAGGGACAGGTAGTCGAGGCCCAGCCCTCCATAGGCCTGGTCCACCGAGGCGCCCATTAGGCCCAAGTCTGTCAGCCGTTTGATCTGCGAATAAAACATTATATTATAGACATGCAATACGGACTATAGGGTGAGGCCAAACGAGCGTATTTTTTGAGCAGTGAGTGGGGTCAAATGACTCGGTTTCATACTAAACGAGAACGGGAACGAGAGGGAGAGAGAATTTAATGGTCTCTGATTTGTTAAACCTACCAAAACTATACAAAAAAAGTAACAACAAAGTACATTCACTGATTGTTAGGCGATACGAAGTTCGCCGAGACAGCTAGTGGCAGATAAAGATGCCAAAGATGGTGCCGATATAGGATTACTGATGCCAAATCAATTGATACACTGTTTTCCTTTGCAACAATAACCCTAATGATTATTATCTGTTTGACATGACACCAGCACTTATCGCGGGCTATTTGAAAGGTTCTGATGAATGTTATACATATATTTTTTATCAGTGATAGCTGTTCTATCGAAGAAGTATTCAATGACCTTTATTGACCGCAAACTTTGCGATTTGATCTCACTTGATGGGCAAAACATCTAAATTTCATCATCAGTTGTTATATTGTTTTATATTACTGCCTATCACTGTAATAGTGATAGGCAATAACATAATTTGAACACAAGGATCTCCAAAAATTATTATCTACTATATTATGCAAGGTCTTCAATGACCTTCAATGTCAAGGTCAGATAATCTTTATGATTTTTTAAACATAGGGAAAGTGCAGTTTCGACCTTAATAAATGACATTATACGTATAAAATTTTGATGTAGGGTTAACCTGATTACAACTCATTTTTAAGAGCCATGACTCACACATGCACAAGGTTACAGCTACACATCTGGTTATATGTGATGTGACCTAGAAAGGGATAACACTCAAATTTTGTTATCAGTAAGTACGGAGTACTGGTAATAACTACAGTGTAAATAAATAAACATGCAAGTGTTACTTTAGTCTACATTTTAATAGTACTAACTATCAATTAGGACAAATGGGTACAAATAGATATATCATTTTTATACATAGTATGAGACACCTATTGTTATTGCATTGAAGTAAACATTGGAATTTTAATTTTAATTAATTTAACATTGTAACAATGCAATGCAGAAGAATTAAGTCCAAGGATTTGGGCAGCATAGAAACATCCGACATCGGGGTTGGCTGCAAAACCCTTCACCAACCTGCAATGGTCCAGTGCAGCAAGGTGGAGAGCAATTATATCAAATTATTCAAATTACCTGACAGCCATAACAGATAAATATGACAAAGTCAGTGTTGTATAATATAAAGATAATAAAAATGATAAAATATGTACTTTATCATTTATGTATTCCATTTATATGAAGAAAATAACTGTATTGATAGGTATGCATACTTGAGGTAAATAAAGAATTTAACTAGCATAAGAATTCCTGACATTGGGGTTGCTCACTAATCACATCACCAATCCATATGGAATAAGTGAAGTTTATAAGTAAATTGTTGTAAATGTAATAAATGTACAAGTTACAGTTCCACTGACCTGATCAAAGGGGAATCTCCCCTGACGGTCCAGCTTGGAGGCATTGGGCTTGAGGTGTTCGTTGGTGAAGTTTCTGCACAACTCTTGTATAGCTTGCTGCTGTTCAGTCAACTGAGTGGAGAAGGAGCGGCACTGGGACAATATCCTGACACATTGTAGACTGGCCACTGAAAAAAAATAATTGTTACAATAGAGTTAAGTTAACTCTAGTCATTTAGTAATTGTAAAAGACTTCTTCAATTTAAGTAGACCTATGTGTTATTGCTAGATGGTAATTGTCAAAGCTTGCTAGATATGTTTAGGCAGAATAAGAACCAATGACCAATAACCTCCGCCCTACTCTAAAATGGCCCTGCAGTAATTTCAGTAGGACCAAGCAAAATTATGATACTCAAATATCTACTTATTACTTTTGAAAAATTAAAAAAATATTTTTTATTAAAATTAATACAAAAAATGAAATTTGAACATTATTATTTTAAATAATTACATTAAAATTTAGGTACTTACAATTCAATTTACTGGAATGTAAAAATGCGGTCGCTGCCATGATCGACGAACAGTGTATTAAAGTGAACTTGAATAGATATCACACACACTGCACGATTTCAGTTCAGTGTATGTTAATATTACTGTTACTGGCGATAATATGAAGGTCACGCGGGTTTTTTTTGGAAGTTTACTGCATTAAACGGCCCGGCTACACTTCACACGTACTTCACATAACAATTTTATTAAAAAGTCTTTGACGTACTAAAAACACACACACTTAAGTTGTTCTTACTATGGTTCTTACTTTTTAATTATTATAATTTAAGATTTTATTTAAAAAAATCTATTGCATAATAATATATTAAAGAAAGAAAAAGATACGTTACTTTAAAACACCACGGCACCAAAACACAATCAAATCAACATCAAATCAAAAATCAAAATGACATCAATCCGCTGAGTCCGGCAAGTTCGCTGACTTGACAAATTAATGACAATTGTGACTTGACGTCTGACTTTGACTGTTGACAGCAAATTTCACTGACACTTCATCATAGAGCTTTTTTTTATTTTAATGGACTCGGATATTAAGCTTTTAACCTAACTAGTTGTGAATTTCTCTCTCAGATTAGTAGTAAGATGAAACAAGGTCAACTCAAGTGTAGTAAGTTTTTAAGCCACCCGAACGATAACATCCAGGACCGATAATTACGTGCTCTGTGTGTTTCCGATTTTTTCACTCTGTGGACATTATGGTTCAAAAGTGTGCATATATTATCTTTACCTACTCTATCCATAGACTTGGACTTGAAAGCTGTCAATTGTGACAAATATTGACAAATGACAGACATTGTGTCTGTCGCTGTCATTCGAATTAAAAAAAGTAAAATTTCTAAACATCAAAAATCAAACTAGGTACATGTACAAACATGTATGTTTGTTTTTGTTTGATAAACACAAAATTCAATTTAATCAGCTAAAGCTCCGGACTAGCTTGTGTAGTTGAGGTAAAATTTCTTGTGAACTCATGAGTTCGAACTTACCATCGCCAGGCATCGTCACAGAACAATACGAGAAAAGAACCTTCTAAAAGTGGGTAGTGAAGATCATAACCGAAAATGACTTCGATTTTCGACCAGTACGAGCAAGCTTCACAAGTTTCCCAGCGTGCTGTACCCATGGCCGAGCAAATGACTTCCTCAGGGTACATCAACATGCAGCTAGAAGATAACACGCCAATGTTTTCCAAGCAGAAGATGAATTTCAACCCCTCAGACCTGATAACTCACGTAGCTGTGGCGAGTGACTTTCTAGTCCTCGCGATGGCTAATGGTAAACTGTTTCGTCTAGATTTGAAGAGCCCCGATGAGCAGGAAGGTAAATAGAATAATTTGTATGTAATTATAGGAACATTCAGTAACATCTCAAATTCTGCATTTTGTTTGGGGGCAGAAAAAGTTTTGGGTTAAACAATAGTGCTGAAGGATAGAACTAACAACAACACTTAAGATACCATGCAAGTCAGTTACACAACGTAAACAAAGAAAATAAAAAAAACTATGATTACAATTTATAAAACCTAATTCTTTATGTAGGTATATATCTTTATTCAGGAGGTGCATTATGTGTTAGTGACAGAGTTATCAGCCTATATTTTTAGTATTATTTAACTAACAAATGCTTATCAGCAATAGTTATCAATTAATTGCCTACAAATTTCCATTATTGACTAGTATAGCAAACCATTTTTGTGTTAATTAATTTATCAGCTCACAACTTATCCTGTATAATTATTTGAAGTAAATCTTTCAGAAATTCACTATGCAAAATATGTCCAACCAAATCTGAAGTTGACATCAATATTCCTGGATCCTCTCGGATACCACCTTCTCATGGCATTTGCTCCTAAAACCAAGGAAGCAAACCCAGAGCTTGTTTACATTCATCGTAAGAGTAGCAAGGTGAAGGTAGTTGCAAAGTCTCGTAACTATGAAGTGACTGAAGTTGGATGGAACTATGAGAACACATCTACCACAGCAACAGCCCCCATCCTGCTTGGGACAGCTCAAGGTCACATCCTGGAGACGGAGCTGGAAGCCAACAGTGACCATATGTTCACAGCAAGTCACCAGTATTGGAGACAGGTGAGAGAATTCAAATTTTATGTAAAAAAATTAAAGTAATGTTTTCAAGCTGTATTATCGTAGACAGAAGCCAGTTTGGAAACATGAACTGTTTATATTATTTTATTGTATGAACCTATATACTTTTTTACTTATTTCGACAATAAAACATAAAAAAATGCAAATGATATTCCATGTATATGTACATGTATATGTACAATATACATACTATTTACATAATATACATTGTATGCTATGCACATGTTTCAACATTGTTACAAAGTGAGTTTCCACCCAACAACTTTTTGCAACACCTCAATCTAGGGTGATACAAGGGCAAAAACTTAATGCCTAATGGCATTCTCTACTAATCAGCCCTGAATGCTGGTGAAAAAGTTAGATAAGCGCAAATTGTCGTTGCTATCGGTCAAATACACACATATTTGATTTTTGTATTTTCAATAACACTATTTATTTATTTATTTAATCTTTATTGACCACAAAAACACGGTACAATTGGCGAGCTTAATGCTTAAATGCAGTTAACTATTGATGCTATCAAAATACTATAAGCAAGAGCCAGTATTCTAATAACAATAATATTATTCATGCATTAAAATTATAAGGTTAATTAATTAATACATAAGGTATCAGCCAATTTGTCCATTTGGTTCACACTCAGAGTGCACGAGAGCACAGAAAGTTTTTATTGCAAAAGGAGTACTTTATTTTTATTATACCACTAGCTGCCCGGACAGACTTCGTTCTGTCAAAAGTTTTTTTTTATTATTTTGAGATTTATGCTATCCTATCTTTCAAGTTGGATCAAACTGCACACGGTGTGCAAATTTGATTAAAATCGGTTCAGTACTTTAGGAGTCCATCGCGGACAAACAACGTGACACGTAATTTATATATATTAAGATTTATGTACTGTTATGTCTTCTGTGATTAAACAATCATTTTGTTTTCACACAAGCTGCCCAGTTACTTGCCGCTATATGGAAACAAGGAGATTGATGGACTGGTAATATTAATTTCAATATATTGAACAATGCACCTGTTCACATTTTGCACATAGTTCACAATCTCACAGGTTGTTGATTTTCAAATTAATACTGACTAATATAATTAAATTTATTTATTTCCAGGTATTTGACATTGGCAAAGGTAAAGATACTCCAATCACCGGGATACAGTTTCATAGAGTTAGCTCCTCAAAGGAGTATTTCATCTTCATCACCACCCCAAACCGACTATACCAGTTCATTGGTGGTGTGGTGTTCACGGACAACAAGCCCTCCCTTCAGTACATATTTCATTCCTACCTGACCAAACCAGAAACATTTCAGGAGATTCCCTCCACTTTAAAATATTCAAAGTTGCAATTCTTCTGTGATAAGAATAATGTTCCTAAGACCTTTGCTTGGTTGACTGAGCCGGGGATATTTCATGGACAGGTAAGTTTTTTTAATAATGTTAAATGATAATATTTAATGCCAGGTACTTTATTTCGAAATTCTTTGTTTTATTCCCTAAGCTCACCCTTTCATATTATAAATATGACTTCTTTACATATATTATGACAATACTATAATTAAGCATATTATGAATTTTCAGATTGATCTCAACTCCCAAAACAATACAAATTCACTCTTTACACAAGGTATGCTCATAAGTTATCCGGTAGATACAGACAGTAAAGAAAATACACCACTCTCATTTGTTCTGACAGAATTTCACGTTTTACTTATGTATTCTGATCGGGTTAAGGCTGTGTCCCTATTGAACCAAGAACTGGTTTACGAAGATAAATATTCCGAGGCTCATGGTAAGCTCAAAAATTTAGTCAAAGATACCTTCCGGAGAACTATATGGGCTGTTACAGACAAAGCCGTGTTTAGATACAAGGTTATTAGGGAAGATCGAAATGTTTGGAGAATATATTCAGATAAAATGCAATTCGATTTAGCCAAAGAACACTGCAATAACAATCCTGCATACGTGGACATAATTAACGTAAAACAAGCAGAAATGCTCTTCGCGAAAGGCGATTACGACAGAAGTGCGGAAATATTTGCAGAAACGCAGAATAGTTTTGAAACAGTTTGTCTGAAATTTTTGGAAATTGACCAAGTGAATGCGTTAAAAGTATATTTGGGAAAGCGATTGGATTCCTTGCAAGCGGATGACAAAACATTGATCTCAATGATCGTAATTTGGATGACAGAGTTGTATGTATCTCAGCTGGGTCAGTTACGAAGACAAGGCAAGGATAATTCCGAGGAGTACCTCCGGATCCAAAGCGATTTCGAAGTGTTCTTGTTGCAGCCAAAAGTTGTGAAGTGTATGCAACATGTTAAGTCGGTCATTTACGAGTTGATGTCCTCGCACGGGGACAAACAAAACTTGATCAAGCTGATGGTGATCAACGAAGACTTTGAGAACGTGATCGCACAGCATATTTACAGGAAATCGTACCTGGAAGCTCTGAACATGTTGCAGAGTTTGAAAAAGCCAGAGTTATTCTATCAGTTTGCGCCAGTGCTGATGGAGGAGACTGCAAAGTCAACTATAAATGCGCTGATTTCACAAGGCCCTAAGCTGAATCCATTAAAACTGCTGCCGGCGTTCCTCTCTTGTCCAGCAGACGAGACGCATGCGGCTGAGATCATCAGGTACTTGGAGTTCATGGTGCAGAACTTCAATGTGAGTGACAAGCCGATACATAACTACCTCCTGACGCTGTATGCTGAGCACGATCACCAGGCGCTCATGAGGTACCTGTCGCGCCAGGGACAGGAGCTGACGTTGGTGAACTACGATGTACATTACGCCCTAAGGTATGACATTTACTATCTCTATATAATTATAATGATATCACTAATTCTTCTTCCTTTTGTCACAGCAACAGAATATATTTATAATGCCTACATTGAACCATACAAATATATAAGAACAAAAGGCGGACATAATGCTAAAAGCATTCTCTGCTAGTCAACCTATCTTTTTTATAACATTAGCATTAGCTTTATGCTGCGGCTACATTAGCGGGATTCGGCGAAGATTCACGTTATCGCGATAAGTGTGGCCGGGTAGATCGTTGAATCGCGTAGTATTCGTGCGAAGACATAATATGCTTATCGCGGCACTGCTGCACTGTCGGTAAACTGGCAAAGGGTGTCGCGACAATTTTCGCCTACGTAGCTACACTTGCGTTATTTCAGTGCAGTCCATACTTTGAAGCGGGACGATTTTTAGCGTTCCAACGCGACATGGATCTAGACAAGAACATCGCGTATACCCGTTGACGAAGTTTATATCGCGACAACGCGACACGAATGTTTGCCCGCTAATGTAGCTCCACTATTAGATTATCCTGTTGGACAGAACGCACGTGGCACGTCGAGCACTACATTCCTCGGATTGATACGACGCTATCTTGTCAGCTAGCATTGTGTTAATGTATATGGGCAATGTGACAGTATTCCTCATAATTATCTTGCTAGGTCGTCTTGCTAGTGACGCCGAGCTGATGGCAAACAGACTATTCTGCTCCTATGAAAATAATTTTAAAGTACCCACATGTATGTAATAAGTAATTTATTGTAGTATTAGCTCATCGAATCTCGTTTACTAATGAAATATGTATTGTATGTTATTTAATGTCTCAAGTGATTATCTTGTAAATCTTCTGAGAAATAAAGAATCTTAAACCTTAACTTCCCAACGTGTTCCAGGCTATGTCGCGAGAAGGGTCTGTCGGAGGCGTGCGTGAAGCTGTCCACGCTGCTGGGGCTGTGGGAGGCGGCGGCCGAGCTGGCGCTGGCGGTGGACGTGGCCCTCGCCAAGACCGTGGCGGCGCTGCCCGACGACGCGCGGCTGCAGCGGCGACTGTGGCTGCGGGTCGGTCAGTATACATATACACACTACTAGCTTTTGCCCGCAGCTTCGCCCGCGGTAGAGATCGTTTTTTACAAATCCTACTTACTTTTACTTACTTAGATTTAGTTGCCTCTGACTTATGTAAACATGTATCATATGATAGCGTGATTCAGAACTTGCAAATGAATTTTACTAACGCCATCTATTAACAACACCCGGAACTAAAATTAAATATCTAGCAACTAACAAAATGTCGATCTTCCCATGGGATGTTTTATCGCGGTAAAAAGTAGCCTACGTTACTCCACCCTCCTCACTATCTCCACACACATAAATCATACCATATAACAGCTTCGTTGCGACGTGAAAGACGGACAAACAAACAAACACACTTTCACATTTATAATATTAGTATGGAATAGTATGGAATAGTATGGAATAGTATGGAAGTATGGATATACAGGGTGAATTTTTTAAGTGGGCACGGATGGCTGAATCCGAAACTTTGAAAAATAACAAAAAGTGCTCAAAGGGCTCTGGCCCAATTTTGATTAAGACTACAGCTGCATCTTTGGATTTCTGTATGTACCCTATGCACATAGGTAGACCATGATATGTTTTCCAAATCATGGTCTACCTATGTGCTAAGTCTCAAGAAAATCTGTTCAGTAGAATTCGAGTGAAAGAATAATGAACTTCCATACATCTTAATAAACTTTGTCATTTACAATATTAGTAGGATTATGAAGATCTTTTTGATATAAAATGGTCTTGTTTATTTTTGTCCTCAGCCGAGCACATCATAACAAAGAACCAAGACTTGAAGGAGGCGATGAGTCTCCTGGAGGAATGTCCGCTGATCAAGATCGAGGATATCCTGCCGTTCTTCAACGACGTGGTCACCATCGACCACTTCCGGGAGCCCATCTGTCAGTCGCTACAGGTACATTTGACGCTGAATAGGACTTGAATAAAATTCCATTAGATGGTAAGTGGTGATGTAGTCTTGTACCAAGACTATGTAACTATCATGACTTTTAGACTATGTAACTGGTGGCTCGTTCATGGGTCCATGTGTAAAGATTTAGAATAAAATTCCATCAAAATTTACGGGAATGCCTTACTTTAAATTTAAAATTCATATTGAAAGCATTCTTATGACGAAAGGATATTCCAAATTGGATGATTATTTTAAAGACAAGACTGCTTGGATATGAGTTTTATGAATATACATAGATTGTAGTAGGTGATAAGTGCTATCTGTAACTTTGAGTAGGAAAAAACAACCATGTTAGTTTCTTGCTGCTTCTTCTGCCGGGCCCTCTCACAGTAAGGCCTTGTTGAAGGATTGACGTAGCTCGCATGACTTTAAAAAAGGGTTTGTAAACCAAAGAAGTTTTGAATAAAAACATTTGATTTGATTTGTCTTGCGATGTGATGTACTATTTGATTGGTAGAGTAAAATCAAGCTTGCTTTGAATATACTTGTGTCATGACCATGTTGAGTTACTGGATTCATTTGATCGTCCTAAAAGTTTGCCTTAAACCAACCACTTTTTTTCCAGGAGTACAACAATCAAATCGAGGAACTAAAAGCCGAAATGGAGGATGCTACTAAGGCAGCCGAATATGTGAGTTGGATTTTAGTAAACATTTTCCATGCTTATAAAGATATTTTTTTTGATTTTACTCCTAAATGTAATACGAACATACTTTACATGACACACTTAATTTGATCTTTTTGTTAATGTGTAATCAACACTCAACGTCTTCTTCGTATCACGTCTTCGCTTCTTCTCCATAGCGATAATACTCCGAATCGGTGGCATCTATAGGAAAGGTTTTCTTTCCAAATATCCTCATTGAATTTATGGAATTCTATACTGCTTAAGAAATGAGGAGTGAAAACTATACTACATTTTTAAACGAGACTTATTGGTATACAAACAAAGCACTACTTTTTATGGGAATATGATTTAAATTAATTAAAAAAATATTAATGTTGAACGGAAATCAGTTTTGGCATTAAATGATTATTCATCTTTAAATTAATGTTTTGTGTCACGCACCTTCATCATGTCGTTTTTTGGCTGTCGTATCGTAAAAGCTTTAGTCTCATATTTTTTTCATGGTTTTTTCCAAAACCATAAGAAGTATAACCACAGAAGACATAATACTCGTAGTACTTATAATAGTAGTATAACTTCATCAAATGTAGTATTGTGTGCGCGTGCGCAGGTCCGGTCGGAGATCCAGTCGTTCCGCGGGCGCAGCGTGCTGGTGGGCGTGGCGGACGCGTGCAGCCTGTGCGGCTTCGCGCTGCTGCTGCGCCCCTTCTACCTGTTCCCGTGCGCGCACCGCTTCCACAGCGACTGTCTGCTGGCCGAGTGCATGCCCATCCTCGGTAATTATCATCACTTTCATCACTCCAGACGACTTGTGTTGTATAATAAAAGCACTAGTATTTTCATTCATTAATTCTTTTGTATCTAATGTTCGGTTTAGACGTATTAAGTAGTTAACTAAATTTTAAGTCTACATACTAGTCCATACGTAATAATTTAGTAAAGCTCTTTAGTTCATACAATTCTACTTAATTACTTAAGCATTTTACTAAATTTTAACAAAAAAGTGCCTGTCCAAACGTGTTAAGTGATAAGCCCCGCCCACCTACTTAACAAAAAAAATAGAAAAATTTCTAAGTTATTTGTCTACTTGATTACTAAATTTTAACTACTAAAGTGTCCGTTTACACGTATTAATTCACTTAAAATTTAGTTAACTACTTAATACGTGTAAATCGAACACAATAGCCATTTCGCAAAGGTGTCTTATTCAAGAGTAGAAGCTCTCACAGCGTGACGGGCACAGGAAGTCTCGGGCGTCCAGTGCGGATTGAACTTTTAGATGTGCAAGTTTCAAACCTACCACTTTTTTTTTAGTTTAATTACTTGACAAACGATTTGACGTTTCACCTAAAGGTAAATGGTCTTCTGTAACACCAAAGGCATAAAATAGCAATAAGCCAACTGTGGAAGAAGGAGAAAGAAAGAATTGGCTCCCAAGCCACCAGCCAGAGCACGACGAATCGTTTGGCAGCTGACCCGAGCAAGAAGATGGTAGCTAGGCAAGCAGGCTTCACGGAATGAAAGACACTTTCCTTCCAACCAGTAGCGTAGCTAGCCCTGAGGTGGCCCTATATCAATATTTGTCGTGGGGCCCTGTCAACTTCAGTTGTCAAATATAAAAGGAGTGCCGTGCCAACTGCAGTAGCGGTCGTAGGCCGCTGGCGACAACGTCTTGGGTTTAATTACTAGTAAAAAGCTGCTCTATTGAGTGTAACGTCACAACCATGATGGTCCGCAGCTCCGGCGCGCCGCAGCAAGCTGACGGACCTGCAGCGGCAGCTGGCCGTGCTGTCCGCCGTGGAGCTCGCCACCGTCACCTCCAGCGGCCTGCCGCTCAGAGAGGTACTGCATTGCTGCATCACGACCCTGTAGCCTAGTTGGTAGCCACACCGCTGCGAAGCCAGGGGTCCCGGGTTCGATTCCCGGCCGGGGCAAATATTCATGTGACAGATAAATGTTTCACGGGTCATGGGTGTTATTGCAATATGTGTCGTCCATGCCACCCGCAAGGTAAAAACCTACTGCGGGGGTGTGAATGTGTAAGTGTTTTTTATTAATAAGTTCTATAACCCGTACCCCTGTTCTCTGAAGAACTCCTTTTAGGGTTTAAAAAACGAGGCTCTATAGTTTCGTCATGTCCGTCTGTCCGTACGATAGCCCAGAGACCCATATTCCTAGAAAATTGCAATTTGACGTGGATGTTAAAGCTAGGAAGTTATAGAATAAATTCTTAAAAATAAAGAATTTCAGGGTACCTCCCCTCCCATACAGGTTAAGTGATGATTTTTTTTATTTACCCCATAATGTGGGTTAAGGTTAAAATTCTGTTTCAAAAATAATACGGGTTTGCAAAGACCTTTTTTCGAGTCAGGGATCGGTTTGCGAAATATACGGCTATAAATTGCTTAATTTTAGTGGTGTTCTGATTATTTTGTCGGCAGGTAATCAAGAACGAAATCGACGACATAGTAGCCAGCGAGTGCATCTTC
This sequence comes from Thymelicus sylvestris, assembly GCA_911387775.1. Classification (NCBI taxonomy): domain Eukaryota; kingdom Metazoa; phylum Arthropoda; class Insecta; order Lepidoptera; family Hesperiidae; genus Thymelicus; species Thymelicus sylvestris. The sequence continues at coordinate 14,767,685 of OU426895.1, forward strand.
TGCGGTGAATACATGATCACCTGCATCGACAAGCCGTTCATCGCTGACGAGGACTGGGACCGCGTTATGAAGGAATGGGAATAGGTAGTAGGTAACTTAACTACCTAGTGATATTATTTTGTTAACGAAACGAACTACTCCATTTTTTAGACAATTCCTATTTGCAATCTTAGGTTTTTTTTAAATCGTTATTTGCAATTTAAAAATAAGGCTGACCTGGCTGACACAAAATGAATATAATTTAAAGGCAGATTATCATTTAATGCCAAAAGTAATTTCTGATTAACATTTATTATTTTTTTAAACTCATTTGAATTAATTTAAACAATGTGAATTTTACCAAGAAAAAAACCGACTTAAAAATAACTCAAAAACTACTCGTCAGATCTAGCTCAAAAAGTGGGACCACATGACAAGCACCAGCTTTCGATTAAAAAAAGAATCATCAAAATCGGTTCACCTGGTCGAAAGTTATGACGTAACAAACAAAAAAACAGTCGAATTGAATACCTCCTCCTTTCTTGAAGTCGGTTTAAAAAATTATTACCAAGATTGTCTATAAAATAATTCTCGTCTATAAAAAATTTATTTAAAATATGTAGGTCAAATACTGTATTCGTGTTATTTTTAAGGGAACAAATAAAATTCGACATAATAATAATTATTACAGCTGTATGTAGAATGCTGTAGGAAATGGTAGGTTTCTAAGTCAGTAATAAAATGAACTGACTAATTTATAACTAGATGGCGCTGCTTCTCTTTCTGAATCACGCTAACGAGTGTACGATGTAGGTAGCATAAGTTTCAAACATATAATTGTTTCATTTGAGAATTAGACGGACGGACGTAACGGATTTGGATCCGTATGTAAATTCATCATATAACTTATTTTTGTAGGGATCAATGGGATCATTCCTAACTTTGACCCTTTGTTATCGCTTGTTAATTTATAGACTTCAGACGAGAATATTATGAATTATTATATTTGCCTGGTACGCATTGCTTTACTTATATGTACATTATAATGTAATATGATTAAGTGTAATAGTAATCCGTACGTTATGTTTTTGTTTTATTTATTTTTGCAGTTTTTTAAGACCATAGAGTTCTTATAGGTTTTCTTGTAATTATAAGTAAAGAACTATTTTCTGTATTATTATTTTTTTCAAAATTCTAACCTCAGTAGTTAGGGTGGGGTGGGGATGGTCAGTTTTCGTCACGTTTTCGTCTTCAATCTTCGTTCTTTCTAACACTAAAAAAATGTATTTGAGACGACATGCCACAAGATACGGTTTACAAAACAGTTTCTTTTTTTAATTTTGATTTTGTTTTTGTTAAAAATGTTTTTTTTAAATCCGTTGTTTATTTTATACCTCCCCTCCGTCTTTGGGTCACAAAAGGCACATGAGTACCAAATTTCAACTCATTTGGTCCAGAAGTTTCGAAGTAAATTGGCTGTAAAAGGCGGACAGACACGAGTGATCCTATATGGGTTCCATTTTTCGGTTTTTTCGTACGGAACCCTAAAAATTCACAAACATTTCATTTATGTATTTTACATATTTCAGAGGAAAATTGTTATGTATCTTTTTGAACTCCATGGTAAGTTCTTTTACCATGGAGTTCAAAAAGGTAAATCATGATAGATTTTTGAAAGTAGGCGGATTTTTTTAAATCTTTAAATTCTATTTAAGTATATTAGTTTATTTAAAAATCTTTTATTTTAAATATTCCAAAATTATTTGTATATTTTGAGAATTTTATGGACCTAACAATAATGATCTGACAACGTTAATAGGGTAAGTATCTACCATACATACCACTTACCTTATTTATTTAACTACTTTAGCAGACAATTAATGGTTAGGTTCACCAAAGTCGCAAAATAATTATTTTATTATTGAAAATAATAAAGATTTTCCCAATTATTGCCATTTGTTTTATTTTTATAATAACTTTAAAGCAGATAATCAAAAGGCGTGTGCTGCTTTACAAATATATAAAAAAAAAACAACAACAGTTATCAATTATTTCACTAAAAAACCGATCTCCCAGAGATCGTAAGAACAGACGGGAAAAAAGTACATGATAATAAAGAATGGATTCGACTACAGCCAATACTGTCAGACCTGAACTTGAAATATGAACATAAAATGAAAATAAATAAAAAATTACATAATGAAATAAAATAAATCTTACTCCAATAAAAAAATAAAAATTCAAAATCATTTATTCATGTAGGTATCATTGATAACCTTACGCACATCATTGTTTTTAATCTACTATCATTTCGCAAAAGTGCTTTGACATGAAGGCGAAGAAATGCCGTGAAGAATCTACTCAAAAGCGGGACTAGATGTGGTACAATAATTTTCCGTAAGTTACTTACAGTAGAAAATGATAGATAGAAATAGATGAATATAAAATATTATAAAATTAAATTATGAATGGATAAAAATAAAACAGGAACCTATACATACAGCTCTGTCGCAACCAGCACAGAACGTAGTAGTGTTTTTCTTGCAGGCTTTGCACGACCGCCGCAAGCGGTGTTGATTTCTCATTGGGTACTGAGCCAAGTGGTGCTTCACACAACTATATTCATTGTTATTTTTGACAGGCGAAATCAGGGAGGGGGAAGGGGAAGAATGTTTTGGGAGAAGAGATTTTATGAGAGAGATACGGAAATTACGATGACTAAGATTAGAACTGTGACGATGGATAATGTAAGAATTCATGACAGAGATGTTAAGTAGCCTACGGAAAAATTTTTTGTACCACACCCTGGTACAGTCACCTGCAGAGAAAAGTGACCCATCTTTTACTGTGTGTTTATTAAGAGATGGGTTACTTTTCTTTGCAGGGGACTGTACGCTTCCGTTCAACAGGATACATGGCCAGGAGCTGATCTTTTTTATCCACCCCACCCATCATGATATTGTAATCCAATATCAGAATGGGTTTGGTAGACCCACGGAGTGTTTGTTGGCCGTTGCCATGGTATGTAGAGATCATAGCAACCCCACTATTATCTCTCCATACCATGACGTCGACGTCCCCTGAGGTGAGACCAGCGATCTGCCCCTGGCTCATGTTGTCTTTGGTAAGGTTGCGTAACTCTTCTCGAATAGCCTTGCCGGAGCGCGCGTGTAGCCCCGAGATAGCCTTATCTAGGGTTCGAAGTAAAGGAGCTAAAAAAAAGGTCATCTGCATTTAATTTCCACTTTGTTGAGAAAGCCAAGACCGATGAAGGTCATCGGTCTTGGCTTTCTTTTTTATTCCGAGCGCTGAACCGATACTAAATATATTGGCAGCACTGGACACGGCCTACAGTAATGTACACGACCGTTTAAAAACTTGCATTGACAACACTGAATATAGCCGATCGGCTACCTGTAGCCAGCGGATAAAATATTATTATCGCCGCTCGGTAAGGGAGATAGCCCCATCTGGCAACACTGTAACTGACCTGACTGACTGACGACTGACTTGACTACAGTGACTACTGAGATTGAGATGACATAAACGTCTAGTACAGTCACCTGCAGATAAAAGTAACCCATCTGTTTATAAACACACAGTAACAGATGGGTTACTTTTCTCTACAAGTGACTGTACATGGAAAATAGAGGATAATGCTCCATGGTCTAGTCTAGTATGCGTCGTAGGCATAGTCGTAGGTCTTTTTTAAAGAATTGACATGTGACCAAATGCCATCCTTGTTCTTTTCCTTACACTTTGCACCAGTTAGAGCAAGATAGATATAGTAAGCGGCTTAAGTTGAACAATGTAGGAGAGTGTGAATGCGGCGACGCCAACCCCACCATCGTCATGCTTCTCATCTCCTAAAGTACAATCGCAATTATTAGGCTTTATCTATGCATATTAACCTTGAAATGGATTTCAGGATAATAAATATATTTATTGTATTAAGTAAATATTAACTAATATGTGTTTACTTGCAATATTTGTTTACTGTGCTTTTATTATTTGTTCATCCAGCATTTTTGTATATTATCCCTCTTTTTACATACAATATCATTGATACTATCGAAGAAAATAAAATGTATTGTTAATATTTATAGGTACCAACAATTTTTTGCTAATCCAGGTACTGTGGACTTCACAAACAAGTGTCACTACAAATAAATAAATAATGTATTTTCTGAATACAGCGGATACCACAGCACAGATATGATACTACATACCTATAAATAATTGAATTCAAGGAATCTAATCAATAAAAGCATTTTTCGTGTGTTTATAGTTTATTGAGAAAATTGTGTTATCTTTTATGATAAACAATAAATTAATTACATATAAATATTAGGATTTACATTAGGGAGGCCATTTCAAATCCTAAATATAGCATGCATTACACAATGCGGCATTATTAAAAACTTAAAATGTACAAACATAAACAATATAATATATCGACACCTTGTTATTAGGCACAAATAAAATTAACACGAACAAGGAAGGCAGAGGATACAGCCCGTGCGGCAGTTGTTACGGCTCCGGTACACAATGGCTAGAGGATTGTATTGTACTACAAAATGTTACAGTGGCCTCTAACATCGATGAAGACACAAATACGCTCTATACACGGTCATTTCCGGATACTAGACATTGTGTACTAGGTCATTTACACTGTCTACAAACAATTTACACTAATGCAAACTAAATTTATTGACTAGCAGCACCGTCTACTTCCATAGTCTGCGTAACAGTTTTATCGCCCTTCCCATCAACTTCCATAGCTTCTGAATTTTCTTCTTTTTTATTATCTACATTTTCATCCTTATTACTAGCTTCTTTATCTTTCGGCTCTTTCTTATCTTTGCTCTTGTCGCGTTTTTTTACGGTTTTTGCCCCCTTTTTCGGAATTTTCTTGGTTTCTATATTATCATGGCTCTTTTGTTCGTCTTGTTTGACTTCAGTCTGAGGTTTAGTAATATTTGTTTCTTCAGGCCTAGTATCTGCTATTTCAGGCTGTGCGGGTTCTATTTTCTCCTCTGGCTGAGGCTCTGTTTTGACAGATGGAGGTTGTGAACCTTCCATCTTTTCCTCGGCCACTTTCGGTACTTCTTTCATTTCTTCTTCTACTTTAGCGGATGGTTCCTCAACTTGTACTTTTTCTTGTGTTTGCTCTTGTTGCTGTGTATCTTGGGGTTCTTTCGATTCTTCTTTGGTAGATTCCTTCATTTCTACTTCCCCATTCTCCGCAGTAGCTTCATCGGCCACTTGTTTTTCCACACCACTTTCCATTTCAACATCTTGTGGCGGTTGTGTTGTATTAGCACCTTTATTATCAGCTTTAGCTTCTAAAACAGCTATACATTTCTCAATACATTTAACTGCTTCCTTTCGTGCTTGTCGAATATTTTCTTTCCCTTCTGTTTCAATATTATCTAATTTAATAAGATTCCTTGTCAACATCTCGTCTAGGAACATATATTTTTTGTCTTTTTTGGTCCCCGTGAAGTTCTCAACCTCAGTCATCAAATTAAGAACGTCAGTTTGAATGCTAAGAATCTGGGTTATCGGATCATTGGCAGAAGGTTGCGGTTTAGGCTGCGGTGGGGGCGTTGGTTGTTTTGGCGGCGCTTGTTGGGGTGGCGTCTGCTGCCGGGGAGTCTGTTTTGGTTGCGATTTGGACGGAGTTTCGGCTCTGGGCGGAGCTTGCTCGTGATGAACGGGTACCTTAACAAAATGTTCCTCAGGTTGCATGTGGGGTTTCGGTGATTGCGATCGCTGTGGTGACGCACCTCGTGCGAATGCAGACTGTGGATATACTTTTTGCTGCACAAATGGCTGTGCTCCTTGACGGAATCCTTTATTGAACGGAGTCCCAAAGGTTCTAGAAAAGTTGGGTGGGTGGTGAAAACCGTGGGGAACGTCGTCATAATACTGTTCTCTATCAACGTGTGGCGGGTGTGGAGGGGGAGCATAAGCGTGAGCGGGCTTAGTCTCCCCGAAGTGGGCTCCATGGTCTGTTGACTTATTTATGACTGGTTCATCGCGCCCTTCTACAAATATCGGTATATGTCTAACGTTAGAAGCCTGAAATTCCGACTGCGGATGTGGCTGTTCCTGATGTCCACTCATTTTTCGTGGATTATTTTGATTCGCGTAGCTGTCAGGGGGTGCTGACATAGACCTTTGATTCCTGTCGTCAGCGTCGCCGAGACTGGGATCAGCTGCGCTTTTTTGACCTAGATCTACTGTGTTTCTCAATCCGTAATTTGGCAGAGACGTTTGTTCGTCCACGTTGGACGGACCCGGTTCTTCTTCAGTCTGTGTGGCAATGGTCTGGTGCTGTGGTGAATGTGACTGTGGATTTGGCTGTGGCTGTGGCGAGGTCGGCTGGGGCTGTTGGGGTTCTTCGCGGGAACCAAACCTGCGGTTCCAATGCGTGGGGAAGTGTTCTCTAAACTCCGACGGAATGTCGTCGAACGGGAATCTGTCGAATCCGCTGAAGCTATCGCCAAAATCTGCAATGATGAAATATTTTGTAAAACACTTTGCAAATATAAACGTATGCAAACTAAAAATGCCTAAATTTATAGGTAAAATCCTGTACATCAGTTGGAACCCAATTACCGAACGAAGACATTAACAGGAGAAATTACTGTCTATGACAGCTGTAGTTGCCATTGATGTAACTGATAGCAATATAATAAGCTAATAGTTAATCGTTTCGAACTAGAAATAAATACAGTGAAAAATACCAATAACAATGTAGAAAGGTACTTCGTAGACCAATGATTTCAAAAGGAAGGACAGGCCTGTCGGAATATTTCACACAAATTTCGTCATAACCAGCAAAAAGTAACGTCAGTACTCTCTCTAGAACTCTCTCTTGGAAACTACGAGAGATTAATGTGCTATTGATATCCTCGCATTGATCTTTGGACCAAAGTATGAGCCAAGTTATGAATGTCGCAGAACACATATTTAGAATCAGTTTTTGAGAGCCAGTTCTTTCTTTCTTTTACTTCTCTTTCTTGGCCGGCAACGCATCGTAGCCATTTACCATCAGGTGGATCGTCAGCTCGTTTGTCGGCTTTTCCCATAAAAAAAATATTTGCGGAAGAAAATAGTGCAAACTACCGTACCGTCAGCGGCGTCCTGGCTGGACGGGCGTCTCTTCCTGGCCCAGGTGGCGGGGCGTTGCCGCAGCCGCACCGCTATGTCGGGGTGGCGCGCCGCGAGCTCGCTCCACGCGCCCGTGCCCTCCTCGTCATCAAATGGGAAACCGCGCTGTGGAAAATGTTGCTGGTTAATGTCTATGTTCAACACGTCTACGTCTATCACAGGTGGGTCTTTTTTTTTTTGTAATGGATACAGTTGGCAAAGGAGCTGACGATCCACATGATGGTAAGTTGCTAGCTATCGTCGCCCATGGACAAAAGCAACACCAAAGGCATTACTGATGCGTTAATTGTAATGTTAATTGTCACTAATTGCATGTCGTACTACGGGAACTGCAGTACGTAAGAACGATTCTACAAAGCGCAAGTATCCATGAAAATTTGTCCCAGCAGTCAACTCTGCGCGATAATTGTATCGTTTTGACTACAGAGTTCAAATCGATTAAAATAAACGATCGACGCAGGAAGTATTTAATTTCCATGAATTCGGACATACTCAAGGAATTCACGCCAAGCACTGAATTGAATAAATTGAATTTATCGGATAAGAGTAAACTCAACGACCATTGGATACGATCGGAAATCGTGCAGAAACTTTAATCCTCTGTAAACAACAATGTTGCTTGGTGTACGGTCGGCACGTAGATAACACGCTTCGCGAAGACCTGACCATATTGGGCAAGGCCGGTGCGGGTGGCCTTACTTACATGACGAGGATAGCTTTTCAACGCGAAATTTTTAATTTCGTACACTATAGAAATGTACAGTAAAACACAACAGAAAAAAATATTAGAAAACCAAAGCATGCAGATCAGCACTATCGTACATGATACTCGTAGTTATTAGGCTGTCAGTGCTATGTGCTATGAGCTTAGGGTGCTCGTCAGCCGTATATCCCTCTTCTATATGTTAAATAAAATAAATACTTCCTCTATGTCCGCTTATCTATTACTATAATTTTAGAGGAATACCTTTTCCAGGTCGTTACCATAGTTTGGTTCGGTTCCCGTCCGGGCTGTCTGAATTATTTTTTACTTTACATATCTATTTAGATAGTAAAATTTATCTAAGATAATAAAATCGGTGAACTATGACGCAATGGCGCGAGCGCGGTCAGTAAACCGGATTTCATCGCGATCATAATAAAGCTTTCCCCGCCTGCTTCCGTCAAGTTAAACGGCCATGTTTAATTTTAGCGCCAAGTCGAACAGATTTCAACAGATTCTCGATATTATAAACGTCTAATTGTAAGCTTTTCTTTGCACTACATTGTATATTTCGGTAGATGCTGAAGACAACCTATGTTCTTCCGATCTTGGTGGATGTATTCTAATCTGATAGTGCACGAATTGTTCATAATATATGGGTATACAAGATATGGGTGATTCTCTGTAAACTTATCGTTTACAAAAGAACGTGTCATTTTTTGCCAAAAAAATTTGTTATTCCAGAAATGAAAAAACAAAATCAGAACGAAAACACGTTAATAACAATATTCCTATTTGGAGCACTTTTAACGTAAACGAAATAAATTTTAGTTTTTTTTAAACTTTCAAAACCACCAAGAACTCAGTCCCCTGGCTCTCCCATTTTCCAGAATTGAGTTTACTGAATTGAATTGAGCCTTCTGAAATTAAAAACAGCCAAAATCGATTTAATTCATTATGCTAAAGTTTGTCCCGGCATTTTTTAAATCAGTCCCCTGCGAAAAGTCCATAAATAAAATTTTCCACTGTGCCGTTTTATGTTATTTTGAATGTACCGGCACGTAATTCTTAAATTCGTGTCGCCATTTCATTTAGTCCTTTTCCGCCATTTTATTTCATGTCTTTTGTGGCAGGAAAACGTGTCGGAGCCACTACAACACACAGTCCCCTGACAATTATTTTATGTTTAATTTATTTGTGAAGTTGTTACTATTACAGCTGTTACGTTACTATTTAAGTCTTACTTTGGCCACATTGCACGGAGACAACCAGACAACTTGGATAAACTGGTTGTTGTGGGCAAAGTAGACGGAAAAAGACCTAGAGGCCGATCACCTACCCGATGGTCCGACACCGTCAAAGAGATAATAGGCATACCAGTGACCGAGGCTCTCAGGAAGGCAGAAGACAGGGTGGCATGGAAGCAGCTTGTCAGCTCCGCCACCAAGTCTTATCAAAACGGGCACGACCTTTAGCAATTAAGAAACCGACGACGAAGAAGTACTATTACAAACCTCCTGAGCTCAAATTATCATGTGATGTATTGTGTGACTTGAATGACAAAGCTAACGAACGAACTGAAACGTGTTTGTTACAGATTCCATTATTCTGACTCAGTTTCATTTCATTCATTGCTGTTGCATTACAATTGCGATTCGATCAATTAAGTGACGAGTGACATATTGCTGCTAAGCGATATGTATGAGTAATTATGTCAAGATCGTCTTCAATAATTTGATAGATGGCTGTACGAATCATTGCCACGCACATATTGACTGAGAGTGCAGCAAATTATTGATAAAGTTTAGGGCTGACAACCTTAAGTTTCTCAGTAGTTCACCTTTAAAATACGAAGTAAAATGTTCTCCATTCTGAGAATACAAAGAAAAAAACTAAAATGGGATTGTTTCTTTTATTATAAAACTTATAAAAAGAAAAAAAAAATCATTTATATAATGTTGTTGTAATAGGGTAATTCTGTTTTTCAAGTAAGTCTGGTGAAGAATATGTTTTTATTTAAATGATGACAGCCCTGAATCTTAGTTACCGCGGTAATTGAGATTTGAATAGTTATTTATATCATAATAATAAATATTAGTCACAAGACTCACAAAATAATAATTATGTTAAAACTAATGCTAGCGATTTATTTCTTAAAAACATAGGTATGCTATTTAAATTAAATTCATGTTTAAACCATGTAACAAGTTGCTCGGGTGGTCTTAACAAAAACGCAGCTGACTTGTTTAAATCGATAAAATGAGCTATAGGCAAACGAGTAAATATAAATTGAAATGTAATTTTTACATTCTTGAATTATTCATCTGACGACATAACGATAACATTCTATGTATTCCTTACATTAATTAACATAATCTTCGAGTCGTCTTCGTTTGATTTTTGCTATCATCTAGTTTGTAAACGGCTTCATTTGCAGATTTACATATTCACACGATAATAATTTTGTTTTGTCGAAATCAAATAGATGGTGCTAAAATTATTTTTTAGCAAAATTACAAGTATTCAATTCATAAACTGAAATAATATACGGACCACCAGTAATTATTATTTTCACTAAATAGTTTGCATTGTTCTCAAGAAACGAAAATGTTACATAAAACTGCAGGCGAATTCGGTCACATAAACATTTCTAAGACTTGGGCATGAATAACAGGGTGTGGGTGTTTCTTTGATTGTGTGTCAAGAACATTAAAATACAATAACTGAACTTTTGTCATTGCGAAAAATTAATTCGTCATCACTTTATGCTTTATTTCGAAACCTTTATTGTTTAGTGTGTACAAAAATTCGTTATAAATTCCGTATTATTTTCGGTTTTTGATTCACAAACAGCCTTCCGAACGTATCCGGCGCTGCGGGAAGTGCAGCCCCTCCGCCCTTGTCTAACAAACTGCAGTTTTTTTGCACTTTTTAGCGCTTTTTTTCGCTTTTTAACGCTTTTTTTTACGCAAAAAAAAATTAAGTGAATATAATTGTGAAAAATAAAATTACTTAAGTTTGGGTCACCTTTATTGTTTGCTGCTATTTTCCATGCATACCACAGTTAAATTCCTACCAGCGAAACATCGACACAATACAATAAATAGTGTTCTGGGTGGTACATAAAACATCCTTAACAAATTAAATTACCAGAAGCTGTTGCGAGAATATTATTATGCAAAATTTTTAAACAATGGACATTTCGAATGCGTCGATCGAAATATTCAGTATCTTTTTCAAGATTCCTCTTTAAAGCATGTATAATTTATAACGTATGAATTATTTATATTAATTGTTTCTTAACCTAAGAGTAGTTCAGACAGTTCAGAGTATTTTTTATGAATATCACTAAATAACTTCTTATTTTTAAAACCCACAAATCGAACATAAACGATAGGTAATAAATAATTAAAGAAATACATGATACAAGTGGCGGTAAATTGACTAAGCATTTTTCTGTTTTTCTCTACATGGGTCTACCAAAGCTCAGTTATTGTCATTATAATGAACTGTAAACAGTCGACGTGAAATCGAATCGGTCTCAAAATTTTTTGCTACGATCGATACCTATCGTTTCTAAAGTTATTAAATAATTATCAATTTACGTAATAAAACAAGAATTTTAAATTTATTTTCGCATAATCAGAAGCTGTTGGATTTCCGTGATAATAATAAAATCACGTCGCGATAAACGATTCTTTAGTTGCAACGAGATGAGATGACATCAGCGTGTGGGCAGGAGGTGGACAAAAAGTCATGATGCTGCGTCAGAGCGCGAGATCGGTCGATTTGTCGGAAAACGAACAACAATAATAGAACGCGGCAACGGCACGTGGCGGGACTCGTGACAATTATATCATGGAACATGTCATGGAACAAGGTGATCAAATAACCACCATATCACTGAACCCACCAAGGTACTGAATGAGAGCCAAATGGCTGAACAAAAATCCCTATAATGCCTTTCGGCTGTCCACTCATTACAAGAATTGAAGGTTTTAAATAATTTGGAAAAAAAATTCTTCCTCATTAAAGGTTAAACAAAACCTATTAAAAGCTATTTATGTATATAACCACACATTTACGAAACATACAAACAATAAAATTAGAACTGTAAAAAAAGATCACGACAGTTGCGTGTGGCTGATAATTGATATAATATTGTAATGGTGTGATGAGAGTCATCGACCGCCCATTTCGTCTCACATGACAACGCAGGTACCCACATCAACCAATAAAGACACAAGCAAAAAAAGAACAGTAAAAATCAAATCGCAAATACAATGAACAAAAAGTCTGCTAAAACTTAAAATACTTCCTAATCGAATTAGCTTTAGAGATGAACTTCACGAACTGTTATACGGGGTTTGAGTTTCGTCTTTTTACAAAAAATAATTTTCACAGGAACAGGGGTTTATTCTCAAGAAATAGTAGAAACGACGATAAAACGAAGAAACAGAGATTACGGGAGAAGAGGTGTGGCTCTCGCGACAGATGGGACCAGACTCACTCTCCTGGAGACAGAAGCGTAGGGTTGGAAGGTGCGAGTCAGCACCTGTCACCAATTCAATTTTTCCCAATACGAGAATTAACATTAAGTATTCCTTCGAGAAAATTCATCAAATCTATGACCCATATAGTGTCACGACTTGATTCATGAGGCCGAGGCAATGATCAAATTAGCTTTATAAGGCACGATCATCCGGCGATTACCATATACTAATAAAAAAAAACAAGTTGCGAAAGATTTTGAGTCGCCACACCGTATTTGTTATGGCATGTAGGCGGAAAGTTGTGACGCATGTAGCGAGGTAATAAGTGTTCGGAATTCGCTTATATACCTATAATATCCGATATATTTTACCTTCTAAGCTAAATAACGGTGACATCATCGGCTTACCTTAAATAAATATTTAAATGTTTGAGGTTTCGCCGTGTAATGTTGTTGATACAATATGTAAAAATTTGATACCACTTTTTGATATTTTGCTTCGATTAACAATAACAGATGATCTAATTTATCATTTTGGTAAACAGTAAAATTTGCATTTAAACACATGGTTTAAAAAAACTCATTGTGTGTTTACGAACGATAAATACGGCGAGGCAGAACATTCTGAAGAAACAAAGTTTTATAATATTTGATGTTCTTTGACATAATATCTGCTCATTTATCGAGGTGGAAACACTGGAGACACTGAAAAATTCGGTCTAATAGTAGTTACTAGGCCGACCGTATACAAACAAATTAACCCGTAAATTAAAGCATATTTCTTAAACACGCTGAAGTTTAATTTTTATTATTCTATGAGAAAGTCTTTCCCATAGAACGAAAGCTCAGTTTGAAAATTATGATTGGATACAATTCAAAACATTGAAGAGAAGTTGACAAATTTTGCAGTTTCTCTCATACATATTTACAATTAAACGAATCAACAAGTGCATCGGCCTTTACAAAAACGTTGCTTATTATAGCAAACTACTGCATCGGTAAAGTAAACCATGACAAGAAACTCGTGAGTGCTACCGTATATATAAATCCAGTTGTTGCAGTTTATTTATATCCAAGAAAGAGGAACTGGTAGAACGACTGAAGAATAATTTAAAAAGGACACAATGTCTGTAAGCATTTAAAGTACATAAATAAAATATGCTGATAAAAACATGTATGATGTCGACAACCCAAGTTATTGATACGCGCTATAGATGGTATAATGACATTCATAAAAAAAACTTTCATTTCACAGGTAGCGAATAACCGTCATGTTGTATTAAGTTGTATTGAGATAGAGAATTCAAGGAAATAAGTTTTATCGAGGGACGACGTTTGCGAAGTAGGAAGGTATTTTAAAACGATTTCATATGCAAACGACTTATCTGCAAGTTAGTAAGGTTATTCCGTAAAGAGATAAACTCGTGAAGACGAACAATGACTTACAGTTAAAAAACAAGGTTTTAAATGTTAAAGGTTCTAAGACTTAATAGATCCTTATTGTAGAAAAGATTAAGAAACTTCAACCATTAGCCAACACAAAGATCCTAATGATATCCGTCAAAATAGCAACCCCAGTTTGATTCAGGGAACCAAATCAATTCCGCATTGCAAGCACCGGCTATAACGCACTGTATTTAGAACAGCCACTCTAGATAAAACAACGCAGACGCGTTTTCATTATCTCCCACAAGAGTGGTTTTAAGTGAGGTTTACATCAGGGGAGAAGAGAGTCATCGCAGCTGAGGGTTCAATAACATCGGTACAGCAGTACGGTGATAGATTAAAGAGGAAATATTTGAATGCATTCTTCCAAGCATTTTTGGAAAAGATAACCCAGAGTTCGTTGGAAAACTGTAAGGACTTTTTAATAAAAATCTTAACTGACGAAGGCAAGCATAACTTTTCATTTTAGAGCAGGAGACAAGTTATCGTGTGATAACAGAAAATATTTTAGATATTATGTATAAATAATACCTAGTAACGTATTAGAGTTCGACCCAGTGTTGCCAATGCTACAGCAAATACCGTGTTCTACAGCTTTCAGGCCAAAAATCACAAAATCCACGGCCTACGGCTGCAACCCTGTGGCCGTAGCAAATTCTACGGATTTTCGCAATTTCTACGGTAATTAATTAATTTATTTGTAACAAATTCACTTTTAGAGTATTCGACTGTTTTATGTATACCTATGGTTCGACTACGAATGCAACATTGTGCCGATGACCTTTTTTTTAGTCTGAGCGCTGAACCGATAGTAAATACGAGTAAGAAATTTCTCTATTCTAATATTGTATTGAAATTGTCACCATTTTCTACAAAAAAAATAATATTCAAAATAACACAAGTTACACAAGCCTATAAATGGAATTGCGATAACAGCTGTGCCGTCTCTGACTCACGACGCGACGGTCGTTACGTCACATACTGTTTACATGGACCCTATAGATATTTGACAATAACAATCTGATGACCATTATAGTGATGAAAAAATCCAGGTGTGATTTTTTTTATTTATCAATACAAAAACAAAAATTGTTGTATCATAGGAAATTGCATGCAAGGCACAAAATTAACTTACCATTAGTTTAGTGAATAAAGATGATCATTATTTGAGAAATGTCCATAATCCAAATGTCTTATATAAATTTTTGCCTTGCTTCGTACATGGCATATTTTTACTTATTTTTTGTTAAATTAAATAAGTCAAGAATTTAAAGATTGAAATCAAATAGCCTATAAGAAAATTACATGATGGCCACTAGAAAATAGTGAAAAATCCAAGTTTCTGCGAATCTGCGGTACTTATTTTCAGCCTCTTTTTTGTTTGATTTAAGATACTTAAAATTTAATAAGATTTTTATTTCAATTCTGAATTTAAAATGAATGTTCTGGAAACTGATATATTAAAAAAATTAGTAAACACGTTTCTATTGAAGACAATAATTTAAATCAACTAGAATTAACTTATAAAAAACCTAAATATTCATAAAACCGCAGCTGATAAAAAGAAAAAGAAATACGTTTAATCGGAAACTAAAAAACCAATGTGTCCAAAATGCTATTTTATGTCAAAAAACAAACGTGACACATGAATGTGCTTAAAGAGAATTGGACATCATCCAACACATATTTAAGGAAAAACTGGAAAATTATAAAACTACGCAGTAAATCAAATGTTTTCTAAAAATATTATAAAAAGTTACAAACTAAAATGTTTGAGTAAATATAACAAACATTGTGAAGCAACTGGTAAAACTGCAGTAAAATGTAGAAATGTTGTTAGTTTAATTCAAAACTTTTTATTGCAATTCTTCCAATAATGTATCAATTTACAAACCTCATTATTTGAAGACGCACTCCCATGATATTCAGGTGGCTTATCCACAACTACAGGTGACTCCATGTTTTAATACTGAATACCGAAATGTAATCACAATTTAATATTCACTTCACTTCGGCGCTTGTACGCGATAACACAAAAAATCGAATGTAACGCTCCTTTGTATTTCTCGATTAATACTGAGTCGTCGGCAAACGGCGATTGCCTTTATACAAGTGCCAGGAAAGGATCTCGAATCGTCGGGATTGTTCGAGAAAAGCGTGGTCGGACATTCATGCGCAGAGTTGTTAGCTCTCCGATCTACGTTAAAGTCGCAATGTACGATATACATTGCTCGTTTACAATGAAACGTGCAAACCGTGCGATCTAAGTCTTAACAGAGCTAGTAATATATGATACAACATTATCATTCACATCACACAAATTACCATTCATGGTTGAATATTTAAGGCGCATGCCCGGCGTGGGTTTGCAGAAGTTTCGAGAAAGTCCATTGTACTTGGAGTATGCTGCTTTTAAGTTGAAAACTATTTTGGAGTTTAACTCCTTATCAATCGATTTCATATAATATAATATAAGCCCGTGGTATCAGATTTTATGAGGAGTAAAATTAAATTTTTCCGTTACGTTACCTAGGGCCTGAGCCCACTCACGGCATGGCATGGCATGAAACCGAATGTAAATGTTTAAAAATACATTATGTTAATTTGAATGGTTAATTTTTTAAAGTTTTTTGAGTTTTTTATTAGTAATCAAGTCAATTTTATTGTTACAAGTAACCTAAAGATAAGCTATATTTAAAAAATTTTGATAAAAAAGCTTCATAAAAATTGTGATGTCATCGTAATTTACTTATTAAATATAATGTAACTACGATCTTAATTAGTTTCGCGATTATATTTATACATATTGTCTTGTCATTGCATTAGTAATCAAACGCCGTACGTGGTCTCAATCATCTGATTGATAGATGTTCGGCAAAGTTCCAATTTATGTCTTCATAGAATTAAAGATTTTTTATACAAGTCAGCAGAGTACATGATATCAATAATAAGGGGTTAAATCAATTTGGGAACTACTAATAACAGAAAGTAAAATTGTAGAAATGTTTAAGGAAAGCCCAAAACAGTTTGTAGGTAAATGGTAGACGAGATATTTAATTAAATATCAAAGATAGTCGCAGGCCCGGATCTATGATTTTTTCGAATCGGGGCAGAAAGTTGATAGTGGCGTCTACAGAGTTTTGTGTACAATAATTACTATTAATTTATTAATTAATCGGTTCAGGCGTTGGAAAATTTTGGAATGTCAATTGTCAATCACAAAAAACAAGCCACGGCATCAATATTTTGATCATCACCATAACAGAAAGTAAATAAACGGTACAGAGACAAATCTTCATACAAACTGCGCTGTGATAGGTAAACTACTACATGTAGGGCATGTGATATTGGAACTATTGTCAATACCGGAATTGGTTTTCGATATTGAGCCCTGATTCTGGAATTCTGGAATTGGTTCCGATGTCAACCCGTAACAATTTTGCACGTTCTTTAGAAGTTTAGTCTGTTTCGTTTATTTACTTTGAGTTGTGACCATATAGGTATTTTAGGAAGAGTCTGTTCTCCTGTTCACCCGAATTGGTACCGTGGAACTAACCAGAAAATTGTTATTTCCATCCATCAGCTTTTGCTGGACATAGGCCTCCCCTAACTTGTGCCACTCTGACCGGTCCTGAGCCTTCTGAATCCAGCGGATGCCCGCAGTCTTCTTCAGGTCGTCAGTCCACCTGGTCGGGGGGCGTCCTATCGTCCTTTTTCCGAGACGTGGGCGCCATTCGAGGACCTTTCTTCCCCAACGATTATCGGTCCTTCGAACTATGTGGCCAGCTCATTGCCACTTCAACCGGCTAATTCTTTGAACTATGTCGGTTACCTTTGTTTGCCTACGGATCTCCTCATTTCTAATTCGATCACGTAGAGAAATACCGAGCATAGCCCTCTCCATAGCCCGCTGCGCTACTCTGAGCCTGTGGATTAAGCGAATAGTGAAGCACCACGTCTCGGATCCGTATGTCATCGCTGGCAACACACACTGCTCGAACACCTTCGACTTCAGGCACTGAGGTAGTGTTTTGGACGACAAGATATGACGCAGTTTCCCGAACGCAGCCCATCCGAGTTGGATTCTACTAATTGTCGTTTAGCAATGTTACAATTCCCAGTAGTGAAGTAGAGGTTCAAATAGAGCGCTCGTTTTTTTTTCATGTTTTCTTATAAATTTCCATGACATAATGGAGGCGGATGGAAAAATGGATTGCGGTTGGCTTCCGCAACCGAAACATGGTTAATCTTCCAAGAAGGGTGAAGAATTTGAGAATTAAGAAGAAAGTCGATTAAGTGGCAAATACAAAGTTACCGAGCCCGGCAACATCTTAATATATATAAATTACGTGTCACGTTGTTTGTCCGCAATGGACTCCTAAACTACTTAACCGATTTTTATCTTTGCACACCGTGTGCAGTTTGATCCAACTTGAAAGATAGGATAGCTTACATCTCAAAATAAAAAAAAATCTTTTGACAGAACGAAGTCTGTCCGGGCAGCTAGTATAATATAAAATTAGGTATCCTCTGGTAACCGGCACCGGTACTGAAGATATTAAGAAAACTAGAATTGTAGACAACACTGGCATATTACAATTAATCAGGAGTTCAGGACATATTATGGGCCCGGAAACTCATAACGTTACAGCAAACAGCAATTGAGGACCTTGCAACAAAAGGGGGGCAGATCCAAATTTTAAAACTTACGGGTATTAAGAAAAAACACTTTTAAAAATTAACTGTTACACTAATGTCTTAAAGTTATATGTTATAATATAATATAAACCTAAATACATATTTTAATAAAGTTTTTAAGGTAATTAAATTAGTTTTAGAGTTACTATCAGGTTTTAAAATATGGATCTGCCTCCGTTTTGCACCAAATTTGAAGGAAAATACTACCCCATTTTGTTTTAAATTTAATAAAACATAAATATAAGTATTTATTTATTCTAAGAACTATTAATCAGAACGTAAAAGATTAAATAATCAAAAGATCAATGATTTTATAAGTTGCAAAAGAGAGGCATTTCCGGACCTGCTTCCTAACGTTACAGGGAGGCAGATCGAAATTTCGTTATAGCGCGCTTATTTTTCATCAGATGTGCTTCGTTCTTGGGTGAATTTTCAAAACTGCCATTTATGCATGTTATTCAATTTTCTGTCTTGGAATATAAATGTGATCACTCAAAATGTTTACTAAAACCTTAATTATGTATTTACTTAAAAGTCGTATTAAGTTAAATAATAAAATTCTGATGTTAGAGTGTTAAAAAAATTTAAATAATGCTCGGAAAGTCATTAACCTCCCTGTTATTTAACGGTATGTTTCATTAATGTCACAAGGAACTCAAAATACCGCCCTAAAAAATGCTTTTTTACTCTCTATACGTAAGAATTAATGTCTAAGCTGAATATTTATAAATGTTTTTCAAGCGTAAATTATCTGTAAAACCATTATTTGACCGTTTAAAATTTTGTCACGAGATTATCGTCATTAACATCCGCGGTTTTTGTTTCGTGAAATTTGTTCAACGAAATTATTATTTAAAATTTTAAAAGCAATTCAAAGTGTTCCTTACACCCGCTTCTCTCAGTTGAAATCAAGATTTGGATGAAAAATGCATTGTGAATATGATAAAGTATGCGAAAGTTAATGATAAGTATAGTTTGTCAGAAAATCTCGTCATCAAACTCCTGAATATATTTTTGAAAAAAAAAATATATAATTCAACAATAAGTACCCATGAATATCGCCTAATGGTATTTAATAAAAAATAACTTAATTCCATTATAAGTGATATAAAATTGAGCAAGTTTTGGTATGTTTTGTACCGTTTCGTCATAAATCGCTACATCATTTACCGCAAAATTCTAATGACGTGAATGATTCCTGTAGAGGAAAATGACGAATCTAAATAATATTAACAACCTGATTGAGTGTAGCCACCAAGAACTTAACTCAAAAGATGCCGTTAATCCATAAAATCAATCCAAAAGTGCGTATATACTTGATAAATTTGCAATTTTCTGATTTTCTTTGCATTTTATACTTGTAAATAGATCTGATTCGCTTTTAAAGATCCGTCGATTTGAAAGGATGCTGTAAACGAAGTGGTTCGTCAAGGACTATTTCATCCCTTTTTCTAACGGTCCTAATGTTGGTGAAACTTGTCTATGGGTTATTGTCGAAAGCATTTAAGCTGAGAAGCGCAAACATTTTTCATATCTTGCCTGGGTCTATGCTCGAAGCTAGAAAGCTCCGGATATTAGATGTAAGAAGAAAGCTTTTAACTTTTATTTCTTCATGGGGTTCGCCTGGATAGCTACCACCTACTACCACCTACCCTTGAGCATGAGTCAGCCACCAAACGACTCGTCGTCTTCCAGCTGGAGACTTGAGAGCCAGTTCTTTCTTTTTCTTATCTCTTTCTTGGCCGGCAATGCATCGGTGATGCCTTTGGTGTTGCTGATATCCATAGGCGACGATAGCCACTTACCATCAGGTGGATCGCCAGCTTATTTGCCGGCTATTCCCATAAAAAAAACCTATCTGCTTAGTCCTACAAAAAGACATTCAAAAGAAAACTTACTATCGAATCGACCGTATTAAACAATGGCACAAAGCCTGTGGCCAACCAATCTGCCAATAGAGCTTTTGGATTCCTCATCAAAGCTAAGACTAACTAACGTTATGGCATACTTAGAACAGAATGACCTTCTCAGTGACTGGCAGTACGGGTTCCGCTGAAACCGTTCGACAGACCTTCTACCATATGCCACTCACACCTGAGGCGAAGTCCTCGTTTCTCTTGACATCTTGAAAGGCATCATCTTCATCATAGGGTTTGGCAAGCTAGCCTTTCAGCTGAGTTGCTCGACATTAGCAATGACAACCTTTGCTGGAATTCCAGAGGTCTGTTCCCCCTCAACTCTATTCTTGCTGCACATCGAAATCAGCTTATGCTCAATGTGTATAGGTCCGCAGATGACAGTACAATTGTGGAGAGGTAATTGTCTACCGCTCGGACGGTCCAATAAATACAGTTATGAAGAAGTGGTCTTGGTCGAGCGTGTGAATCTCACACTTCTGGAACTCAATGGAGCGATACCAACTCTTTGAGATTCAACGCCACAAAAACATAAGCGTCTATATTCACTGCCAAAAAGGAGCCCGTTCGTCTTCTTCTTCTTCGTTCTTCAGAAGGTATCTTTCGAATACATCGTCAGCCTTCGGTTGTTAGAAGTGGAGATACACTCGAAAATATATTCTGGCCGGTTTATTGAATCCAAACTATGGCAGCTTCTAGAATTCTGGGTGTCCTAGAGACGAACGGAAGAAGAAGAACCAAATGCCATCTATCAGCGTGTGATTCCATGTAGGGGCATGCTTTAAAGGTGTATTGATGACCATTGAGCCCAACTTAGAAAGCCTCAAGCACGTGTAAGAGTAGCTAGTTTCTAGTTTTCTGTTTTTTTTTGTACCATTTTGGAGAGTCTGCATGGGACAATATTATGACATAATCCGTCAATCTCCACAATCGAATGTCCAGATAAAACATCATTATCTTGCCTTCGCCATAAGCATCCCTATGTCCTCTATGTGCAAACGATCCTTTGCTTGATCATTTATTATGCGAACCACGAAGGTCAGGAATAAAATTCCTGCGATTTTACCTTGGGTGTCTTCAAGTTAAGAGTAAATAGGCTTAATAAAGTAAGTGTGGCTTATCAATCAAGCAAGTCTTCATTACCACTTACCATTGATTGTAGTCATGCATTAAGTTATAAAAGTCATGTTGTTTTTATGATTGATAAAATCTATTAAAATACGTAATCAGTCATTAAAATACTACAATACGTTATGTTGATTTTATCAAATCAAACGAATATTGTTATTTTTCTTGATAAAAAAGTTGATTACACGTTGGGATTTAAATTTTCGTCATTACCCTCTACACCTCATCATTTACGTCAATGGGCTATATCATTTTCCTCTACACAACATCATTTACTTCAACAGGGCTTTTCCTTTTTTCTGGATTTTCTTCTGAATTTGCTGTTTAAATCATAGTTGCAATATATAACGAGCTTTCTCTATAAAAAACTAATCTAATTCAGTTGTTATTCCTTAATTTCTTGGACAAAATAAAAAGTTACCTAAAAAACGTCATAAAAATGGCAAAAATGAAAATTCACCCTCTTGCATCAAACGATAGCCCTATTTTTTTTTAAATTGTAAGCAAAAAAACACTAACGGCTAAAATTTGGATCTGCCCCCCTTTTGCTGCAAGGTCCTCAATTGCAGTATTTCAACATTACACGATATTTAGATGACTTTTGTATTACAAATTTTGTAAGCATCAGGGTTGAATGTTCTATGCAGTAGCTAGAATCGCAATAAACATTAAATGAGGGTGTGGGATTCGGCGATTTCAGCTTATTGCTAGATGGATCGAAACTGACTAGCCTATATAGTTGAGCAATATTATCATACAATCCAACATCCAGGTATTTTGCAGAATTCTGGACGTCGTCATTTTTTACTTGAGTTTAAGATCCTCCAGGTTGTGGTCAGCCTGACCATCAACCAAACTATTATAACCACACTAACCACCTAGTTGAAACAAGCGATTCACCACGTAGCTGCCTGAATAGAATTAACTGGATGATTAATTGCGGATGATTGATTCTATGCAGACCAAAGTTATATCATTGAATTCAGACAAAAAGCTCAAACAAATATACTTCGACAACCCTCGTGGACTGTCTGTCGTAACAAAACTAAAGTGTAACATGTGGTGACGAGAACAATCCACCCGATATTATAATAATAAAACATAAACCGCACATTACTGTACAATAACAGCTGACGGCTTTTTGGCATCATCAATGTTCAAGACGGGCCATTGACCGGAACTCATAATGATAAACGTGCGAGGCGTATTAAATAGTTATTGAAAATCTATCAAAGTCTTACGTAACGCGTTGCCAGATACCGATATTTTGTATCGTTTATTCACTCCTAGCTTCCATTATGTAGTAAAGAAAATAATGGTTAGAATTTTAACTCTAACTAAGCTAACATGATTCAACAAAAAGTATAGAAAAAACATTTTTAAATACGGCTTTAGCTGGTGGGAGAACGTTATGACAACGTATTTCTGTTGTTTTATTATGTTTAGCATAAACGTGCCAAAAACACAGTGAAGTTCAATAATAGTCATGGAATTAATGATTTGTTAGAAGATTTGAAATATAATTTAACGTAATGTCTTTCCTTTTGTTGACTTTAAATGTTTCGAAAATTATATCTACTATTTGTAAAATATTACCACAGAATACAGCAGACCATTAATTAATTTCTGTAGCTAGTCGTGGACCACAATCACACAATAGACAGAGAGACACAACAAACAAAAGCGTAATAGGCTTCCCAATCTCGAGTATAGAAAATCCGAAAATAAAAAAAACAACGTTTCCAAACTCAGGAAACCTATAGAGAAAGAATGAAGTGGAATCAAACTTAGATGTAAGTACAATTATGGTGTCTTACTTCCGGTTAGCGTCTATTATTCGCAGGCGTTCTGGGAGTTGACTTAAGTCATGTACAGTACTAGTTGCGACTGGAAAGTGCTTTCCCTACCTAAAGTAGGCATCCGACAAGCAGCAATGCAAGGCATCTGCTTATGGTTAGTGCTACACACTCCTGGGAGTTCTTATACTATATCTCGGCAAAAACTTTCGTATTACCTGGTCATATAATTTAATTTAGTATAATACAAGGCCGATGAAAATAATGATCAACAATGGAGCGCTTGGCCTAGATGGAGAAGCCGAGAAGGTACTACAGACTATATCTAGCCAAGGAGATCTAGCAACATCGATTGACAACCGTCCCCCATTTCTTTAACATGGCATAAATAAAACTTATTATAGTGACGTTCACAATCGTAACAATTTTGATAATGTCGTACGGGCGGCGTACCAATAGATTATGTTCAACTTCAATTGAGAACCTTCGAAGGAAATCACATGAAAAATTTAAGAAAAGATAGGCTGATAGAATTTTCTTCAAGTTCATCTAACACGGTACCATCACCGCACTCTCTATCTCAAAGCTTGTGTGTATCGTGCAGAAGTTTATAGCATTGCTGGCATATTGCTTTGTTTATTATGCTCATTATTACAGTGGACTGCAGCTGCACTGACTTTGCCAAGTATTTACGAACATAAAAAACAATACAACTCGAATTTTTGAGTTCTTGCATTATTTTCATATTTGATGCTGTAACATACGCGGTCTAAGTTGTTGACGATCTAATCAATTAATTAATGTAATCTTAACAATTATAACTTAAACAACCTATGAAAGTCTTTACGAATGTCCTAACATAACGATCGATGCAAACATATGTATGCATATTGTGCATTAGTCATACGAGAGAAATGCAGCGTAAAAATTTGTTTACAGTTTGCAAAACACTCGAAATACTCCAGGGTTATTACCAAAACTATAAACAACCTAACTGGGGCGAGCCGACAACACGTAAGCCGCGTGTCTGAGCTCCAAATTCCGGAGCAAACGTATTTAAAAATTTTGCAAAAAGGAAAGTTGACGTCATAATATCCATATGGCATAAAATAAGACACGACACATAAAAACGCTCAATATCTAATTAAAATGGCATCAAACGCGATAAAATAATCGCGATGCATGTAAACAAAGAAACATTATTGGCAACACCAGAGCAGTTACCACTGTTACCAACGGCTTTGAATTAAAATTTATTAATAGCATTACAAATGTCGAAAAATTCAATGTCGTACTCACGTTTCGCTTCATTCTCCAACTGTCATCGGCAGCCGGTTCCACTGTGGGTACGAAAGAATTGTTCGTCGATCTAGACACTGAGTTCCTTGATAAGTCGGCTCCAGTGCCGCTCACTAGATTGGCTCTGCGCGTTTTGAATGTGAGGTGGGTGGGTGAGGCGCATAACCGAAATAGAACTTTTGGAATAACTCTACACAAATTATATTCCCTGCGTCACTCCGTTGACGAAGCAAAGATCAAGAACGTAGACGCAATATCTTTACAATCAAAATTTCGTTACGATCAAGTCCATTAACACGAAAACTCATCTGGACCAACAACAAACAGGAGCACAATCGAAAATGGGTCAAGTTTGAATGACAAATTCCACTAATTACCGAGTTCGGCCAATGTTAAAGAGGTAAAAGAAGTCGAAAGTGTAATGTTTAGTTACAGTGAAATTGCAACAGACTGAAATCAACATAACATCATAATAGAAAAGTATTATGTCTTCTGTGGTAGAACCGAACATCGATCTTTGCAAAAGAATGAAGATTGTTGTCTATTTGACTATACGTTCGAATCATCATTCAAGAAACATCCCAATACTTCATTACATATTGAGCTTTTAATCTTTGACGTAGCCGACACACAGTGTAGATAACAATTATATTATAAGCAACGATTAAATCGTAAGGTGCTTAACTAAATGATTACTCAAACGTAATAAACCAATTTGATCAATTAAGAACTCCGCATTAAAAAAGAGCTCTTATTAAAGACATACGGCATTTACAACGTTGATTGCAGTTACCATATTGGGACAATTGTAATTCTGTTTCAATTCGATTAAATGTGCGATAAATCAATGGAGTTTTTTTTTATTCAACGATGCCGAGCGTGTGGGACACGTGCGCCATTTCTTCGCGCGTCCAGTAAAAGGGAAGTCCTTGAGCCCACTGAGCTGTCGGTTGATTCAGTAGCACCCACGCGACTAACTGAGCCGCCTATTAGTCGATGGAGCCGTCACAGGCCGTGGGTCTAATGCAATGCTGCAGTTTGTTAGGGTTGGTCTTTTTATATTCAATTTGATGGTAATTGCTTTTATAGTGGTGTCCTTTGCGAGCTTCTAAATTTTAATTTCTCTTCAAAGAACATCAAAATTTTCTCAGCAGTAGCATCTGATGGGATGGAACATAACCTTCATGAATAATACATATCTTAACATATTAGAGATGATAACATTAAAAGTAATTTTATTATGAATTATTCTTTAACCAACCCAATATGTAAGCCAAGAAATTTAAATAAAGACACTTCAAATAACTTCACTTAAATGTTATAATTACAAACAATTGCAAATTCGTGATGTCAACTGGTACACAGTTAATATCAATTAAAGATAAGGCAATCTCGAAGGCAAATTGTAAGGATGCGGATTACGCTAGCCCTAGAAATGTAACTGGCTTCATCGCTCTAATGATAATAAATGAAGTAGTCGTTACTTATTTATGACACGCCTTGTTGTTAGATGACCGCATTACGCTGAATTGTTAAGCCGTTCAATTCACAAGGCCTTGAGGATCAGATTCACTATCTGCAGAGTTTAGTTTTCGAATTTATATCATCGCGGAGTGTTTACATTTAGCATAATTCAGGTATTTCACGATGTATCTATATTGTAGAGTTTGGCTGTAACGCAGGATGGTGAGAATACGTATTACGACAAATTAGCTAAATATGTTTACAGTCACAATAGTTCCGTTCGCGTACCTGACGAAAGTTTTTAATTTAGCCAGCCTCGTCAGGTAGGATGTCCGACGACATTGTCAATGATAAATAGCGTTTTTTTCTAACGTTTCACACCTGCTGTACAACGTCAGTACGTTCGGCTTCGTACAGCTTCTTACAAATATTGTACTCCAATATTCCAATTACGATAGCCGTGAAGGCAGCTGCTCCAACGTGATAAGTTGTTTTATTTTAGTCCGTTATTAGCGTATAATGTAGTAAATGGAACGAATCTCAAACAATCTAATAATACGTCAGTCTTTATGACTCTCGTTGAAGCTAAATAAAAGCGTTTAATTGGTACAATACATTCTGCTTGTACAATATAATTTATACAAAAATAGAGAAAACAAAGTAGCATAACATAGTACCTACAGAACAGACCTGCATCAAGCAAGAGAAAATAGAAGTAGAATACGCGATACATTGTATTAGAGGTATTACGTGGTAACCAATGGTAACGAGGTGTTCCAAGAAAGTCAATCACCTTTTCGGCCGGCAATGCACGTTGACGTTCATGACTCTTACACATTAGAGTAGAGGTGATCACTTACCATCAGAAGCCTGGTCTTTTCATACAATTTAGTATTTACTACATAGTATTATGATTATGGTACATAAATTACAGGCGAGGTTTTTTTTTAAAACACGAAGTAAAAGAAAAATAAATAATGTTAAAACCGTTCAGTTTCCGTTCGCATCAGGTGGACCTGCATTCACGTTTTGTTCATTACCATAAAATGCCAAAGCAAATTAACATTGACGACGACGATTGATCGGCGAAGGCCACACCGCCACGCCGTGGTGACGTAGCAGCGTTCTCTACACATTTCATATAGTTTACATTACACTATGTTGTACACTATTTTATGATTTCTGTCATACATACATACGTAACAATTTCGCACCCTCAATGGAAAAAAAGCATAAGTCGTCTTACTTTGAATTTTAGTTATTAATATGATTGGAAAGAGGGACAAAAGCTGCATAATCATTAATCGGTTTTGTGCAAGAAATAGTAATGTAAATTCCTTTGATTTCTTGCTGATATTTTAACAGTTTTTTGGTTCTCCTGTAAATTGCAATTTTCATCTTATTCCTTTTTTCCACTGAGGGTGAGATTTTGTCTTTTTGTTCTGAACTTGGATTTGTCAATTGTTCTATTCAAGCAAAATATTGACAACACAGACATTATTCCATGTCGTAGACCTTCGGGCAGCATAAAATGTGGAATGTGGTGGAAAATGCACTAGAGCTCCTTGGGTATGAGAAGAGAGACCCGTGCCCTGTAGTGATTGAAGCCGTCGTGGCATGTGATGAATGAAGCTGCAGTCAAGTTAATGTATATTTTTAGTTAGTTTAATTGAAACTACATTCATTATTATTGCATAAATAATAATCTTGAATTAAAATTTAAAATGCCATGCCATACATATACACAGATACACACACGTCTCACTTATAACACCAGTCTTTTTTCGTCGGGGGTTAAAAAATCTGCTTTTATTAGATGACATGGATGAACATGGAGATATCCTTAGAGTCCTTCTTTATAGGTCCAAAATAGGTCTTACAGATTTTAAAACTTTGACAAACACAACTCCTTTAATTCACTCAATCTGATATTAAAAATAGAGTTGACCATAGCGCTACCCACACAGCATCTATGCAGGATGTGCGGCACTAGATCCTATTACTCCATTATCAATCTCGGTTAAGTAAACAGATATGTTGGTTATTTGATTTATCCTCAAGCTACCGTGTTACTGATCACGACGACACGCAGGTGCAAACCGCAGTCATCTGTCTCGCTCAAACACCACCCACGTGACGTACATTCTCGAAATAAGCAGAATAGTCGTCTAACTACCTGACGCCAGGTTGCAGCAATTATGTTGATCTTAGAGTAGGGTTGCCATCCGTCCTGTTTTCCCAGGACATGTCCTGGTTTTTGTAGTGTCCTGGGACGTCCTGGATAATTTTTAAGCAGCGTCCTGGGTTTTTAAATTTTAAAATTCACGCGATCTTGTAAAAAATTTTACGTTACGGGTGGCCTCACGGCTCGTAAGTAAAGCATGGATACCGAAAATCCGAGATTTCGCAATTCCGGAATCTCGGACAATTTTTCAGTTCTAGAACTGAGTGTTTCAATATCGTAACTCCGGTATTCATTGTTACTAAACAAAATAGATACTTCGAGTTTATTTCTGAACGCACCCACGAACCCAATTATCCAATTCTCTCTATCCTTTATTACCCCTAGCGCCACTATTATTACCTTTATAGATAAGCTGACTAAGAAATTGTAATATTTGTATGAAATCAATTTTAAGTCGTGTTCAAAAGCAGCATTTGATTCAGAAAGATTTAGTTGTAATCCGTAAATATTCAAAAATATGCTATGATGAACATATCTGATGAAACTTTAATCAAATAATTTATTTTATTATGCATCCATCCGTCCATCCACCCGCCTTTAGAGGTCAACTGCTGGACATAGGCCCCGTCTAACTTGCGCCACTATGACCGATCCTGAGCCTTCTGAGTCCAGCGGATGCCCACACTGTTCTTTAGGCCGTTAATCCATCTGGTCGAGAGGCGTCTTATACTTCGTTTTCCGAGACGTGAGTGCCATTCGAGGATCTTTCTTCCCCAACGGTTATCGGTCCTTTGAGCTATGTGGCCAGACCATTGACAATTCAGCCGGTTCTGTTCTTTATTCTCTGTATTTAACAGAGCATAGTCCTCTCCATAGCATGTTGTGTGATTTTGAGCTTGTGGATTCAGACGACAGTAAAGCACCACGTCTCGGGAGCCGTATGTCATCACTAGCAACACACACTGCTCGAATACCTTCGACTTCAGGCAGTGAGGTAATGTTTTGGACGACAAGATATGACGCAGTTTTCCGAACGCAGCCCGATTTGGATTCTATGAGTGACTTATTTCTCGAAGTTCGATTTATTTTACCCATTTATATCATATATCCCAGGTAATGTATTTGTCTGTAACTTCGAGAGTAGCGCCGTTAACAATACAAAACAA
Organism: Thymelicus sylvestris; assembly: GCA_911387775.1. NCBI lineage: Eukaryota > Metazoa > Arthropoda > Insecta > Lepidoptera > Hesperiidae > Thymelicus > Thymelicus sylvestris. The sequence goes on from OU426895.1 coordinate 14,797,136, forward strand.
TATGGGTTAACAATGCAATATGAATATTAAAGAGCTCTTCATAATGTTTTCAAAAAAGTGTATCATAGCTTTTTTGATAGCAGGCATTTTTTTTTTTAATTTTAATTTCAACAACCAATATCGGAACTAATTCCGGAAATTCCGGAATCTGGGGTCAATATCGAAAACCAATTCCAGTATTGAGAATAGTTCCGATATCACATGGCCTAATTGCAACTCTATTACTGCGTCCTGTTTTTAAACTGAGTTGTCCTGGTTTCTCCAACTTCAAATCCTGGTTTTTTAAATTTGAGGTTGGCAACCCTATCTTAGAGAGACAATGGTTGATACTTAGTTCTAACGAGGATCATAATTCTCAGAAAATAGTTTTATTTTAAATCGTGTCATCATGTCTGTGATGCGTTTTATAACGTAAACATAAAGAGAAAACCAACCTTAAAAGAAAAGATATATGCAGTCTTTGGTAACTCCCACATTCTCAATTATACATCAAAATCACTAAGCTACGATTCGCCTACCACATAGAATTCTTGATCGGATTTTAACCCATGGTCTTACGGTATACGTTATTTAGCACCTACTCTTACTTTCTTAAATAGCATTGTGTAATTGAGAAGGTACACTTGAACAGTGAACTGAATGTAGGTATGCGTTTTTGGTAATCAACCTCTGACATAGTTTTAAGCAATTGATAAATGATAAGACGATTGTGGAAAATAGACCCAAGTGAAACAGTAGGACTGTTATAGGCAGGTTGCCAACTTTTTAATCGTCATGAACTAATAAAAGTAGAACTTTTATCAAAAAGAGATGTACTACGCTTTTATTTAAATCTAATGACTTTGCTCATCAGTCCTTGTAGAAGTCTGCTAGTATGTAGAAGAAAATGGGTGCCTGACGCCTATCTTTAATTTACTTAATAATCTAAATTTTACTAACAAAAAATAACCGACTTCAAAGTCTCAAAAACTGCTTGTCAAATCTCGTTCAAATTTATGTGGGACCACATGACAAGCACCTGCTTTCGATTAAAAAAAGAATCATCGAAATCGGTTGGCGTGATATTGAGTTATTCGTCAATTTGTCGCGCACATCTTAACACAAATTTACGACTTATGTGGTTTTTTCATGGATGCCATTGTCAGATCCACAAACATGTATACCCAGAGATATATGTCTGTGGTCAGATCTCAATAAAATTTATGTGGGACTACATGACAGCCACCAGCTTTCGATTAAAAAAACAATCATCAAAATCGGTTCGCCCAGTCCAAAGTTCTGAGGTAACAAACATAAAATAAAAAAAAAACAGTCGAATTGAGAACCTCCTCCTTTTTTTGAAGTCGGTTAAAAATAAAAACGAGCAAGCAGGCTAGTGCTACTGTGTCACAAGAACAACTGTATTTTTGCGCGAATGGAGAGATCTCGATTAAACGAACGTGTTTGGTGACAAACACTCTCTCTCGAGACGACATAATTAACCACATGAAATTATCATATACGTAACATTCTCTGTTCTTCTTTAAGAAATATCTTTATCAATATCTGACACGCTTTCAAACCTTCAATTTAGCAGGATATTTTGCCTACAAAACTTTTACAAATGATGCAGCAAATTATCAGGTCCTTCGTAATTGGAGTAGACAGGGAGCACTAAACAGCATCTAATTAAAGATAGAAGCCTGGATCAGTAGCTCCTGAATGTCCTGACACAGAGAAATAAGGAATCTTTTAAGAATCCTTAAAATCCACCGACAATAACAAAAACTATGATCGTGTCAGAATTGCGGATTAGTAAATTAAGATAATTGAAGTACAGACGTTTTAGATTCGACGAGATATAATAGCGACACACGTTCACATATCGCGTTTGCCAAATAAAATATTTTTATATTCAATTGCTATTAATCATTCTGAGATAGGTACTTAGTCGTTTTTCTAGGTCATATCCTAGAATATCGGCATGGTTAGTGAAAATTATTTCACACGAATTTAAAAGTGTTTTATTTAGTGAAGTACTGCAAAAACTGACTACGAAATCCTGAAGTGATATTTTTTAAATGAATGTTAATGTAATTAAATGACAACTAAAAATTAAGAACATAGCTTAAAACAATTTTAATACATTAATGACCAATGACAGGAAATAAAAATTTAATTTTATGTAGCTGTTACCTTATTACAAATATAACGTGAGAACTGGACCTGATTCACAATATGTTTTGATTCAAATGGACAATCTATTTGCATAGTAACTTTATGCTCATCATGAACTAATTTCTGCCAATAAAATATTGCACACGACCTTAAACGTCTAGCTCAAGCTCAGATCGAATCGGAATTGATGCCACTTAACAATTTAGTGGATCTGAAGAGTCTGAATTCTATTTTTTTCGAAGTTACACACTTTCGCCGATTTGCCATACAAAGAAGACAAAAGTAGATTCAGCTACCGCATGTCATGACTGTTGACGAAGGTGACCAAGAGTATCCATGAAATAAATTAAAATATGATAAGGTAAAAAGAACCTTCCCAAATCTCATATCAACAAAAATCTGAAATTATTTAATTAAATGAAAAGAAGTCTAAACCATTCCAGATCTACACTACAACAAAAATGGTAGATTACTATACACTTATCACATAGATTTACCTTTAAAACTCTATTGAAAAAAGCAGAAACGCAATGTTTCTCAACACGTTTTTAATTAAACCCGTAGCAAATGATGTTAAAACAACCGTGACTTGTGAACAAGCCAAGGGGACCTTTGTCAAGCAGCTCGACTCGAGGGGTCACAAGTCACGCTCACGGCACAAAGCCGCGTCGAATCGATTCCCTCCACAATTAAGCTAGTTAGTTGTCGACCATTAGGTTTCCCTTGTAGTCTACTCGATAAGTTCAAAATGGTTGAAATTAGAGATACTGCTCTTAAAAATACGTGCGATAGCTCATTCTGTTCGGAATGATGTCTAGAAAAATGTTTCGGAAGCGTTTACCAGCACGTAAAAAATTGCAAAAGTTATTGACAAAATAAAGTTGAAAAAAAAAAGTATTTTGTTTTTGGTAATCACTTCGAAACTATTAATATTTAAGAAATTTTAAAACAAGATTCTTAAAGTAGAGAAAATTTCCAAACAATGACTCGCGACTCTCGGAACTCTATCTCCATTATTTATAACTTTAATTTAACGCTGAAAATGGGTCTCCACGCTGCATTTTTAGGTTGCGCGTGCGGCGTCAAAACCGAGTTCGTCACACTCAATAATTTTTTAAGGTAATAATTATTAATTTAAAAAAATAAAAAAAATATGGTGTATTCGAAACACTTCAAAGAATTTGCTCCCGTAGGAAATTTTGCTTAAAGTTAATTTTTCAACAAGTTAGACGATTGTTAATTAACTAAATTTTCTCGAACTTCCATTTTCATTGTACATTAAAAAAAATGTTTAAGTAATTGTCCTATAAATTTTTCGCTTCGTGGAGCCCTTCTTATATACATGCTTAACGAGATCACGTCATAAAAGTTTAAAAAGTTTTAATACTTTGTGTATAATAATTTTATAAGTTGAACAAACAATTTTTTCGTTTTTTTATCGAATCGAAATTAAAAAATTTAAAAATGTTTTTATCTGTACTTTGTTATACATCGTTGTTTTTTTTATTTTTAGGTGTTTCAGAAAAAATATATAAAAAAGTTGAGAATTTGTTTATAAAAAATTGTTAAGTTAAAAAACAATGAAATTGTTGATAAAAAAAATATTTTTTTACATTTCTATTAAAGACGGTTAATTATAATTTTTATGAAAAAAAAATTAATAACTAATTATTCAAACAATAGAAATATTAAAAAACAATTATAAACAATTAAATATCATTATTAAGAAAAAAATTTTTTTTTCAAAAATCATAATGTTTTGTAAAGAATAAGATATTAAGAAATTTTTTCTTGAAAGCATTGAAATAGTCTATTTGTTTATAAAAAAAAATTATAAAAAAATGAGGGAATTTTTTTTTTCAAGTCATTAAATGTCTTTTATGAATGCCAAAACGATTATGTAATAATAAATTGAGAAAAAAATATTTTCAATAATATTATTTGGATTTTTCATTTTTTGTTCAACTTATAAAATTATTATACACAAAGTATTAAAACTTTTTAAACTTTTATGACGTGATCTCGTTAAGCATGTATATAAGAAAGGCTCCACGAAGCGAAAAATTTATAGGACAATTACTTAAACATTTTTTTTAATGTACAATGAAAATGGAAGTTCGAGAAAATTTAGTTAATTAACAATCGTCTAACTTGTTGAAAAATTAACTTTAAGCAAAATTTCCTATGGGAGCAAATTCTTTGAAGTGTTTCGAATACACCATATTTTTTTTATTTTTTTAAATTAATAATTAATACCTTAAAAAATTATTGAGTGTGACGAACTCGGTTTTGACGCCGCACGCGCAACCTAAAAATGCAGCGTGGAGACCCATTTTCAGCGTTAAATTAAAGTTATAAATAATGGAGATAGAGTTCCGAGAGTCGCGAGTCATTGTTTGGAAATTTCCTCTACTTTAAGAATCTTGTTTTAAAATTTCTTAAATATTAATAGTTTCGAAGTGATTACCAAAAACAAAATACTTTTTTTTTTCAACTTTATTTTGTCAATAACTTTTGCAATTTTTTACGTGCTGGTAAACGCTTCCGAAACATTTTTCTAGACATCATTCCGAACAGAATGAGCTATCGCACGTATTTTTAAGAGCAGTATCTCTAATTTCAACCATTTTGAACATATCGAGTAGACTATTGAACCAGTGAACTTACACCGTTTTATAGCGCCGTAGCACGTAAAATAATTATTACGGAGCATTACCTACATTGATGGTAAAATCAACACGATATTAAAATGGAAGAAGAGATTCATGAGACGGCAGTATAAATTACAGTAACAATGTAATGTAAAGGCTTGGACTCGAGAATAAATGAATAATGGTCTCTTCTTACACCCTCCAAATTAAATTAATGGTTTTTGACCTAGCCGTAGCACCGTAAACTAATTATTACGGAGCATTAGCTATATTGATGGTAAAATCAACACGATGTACTTATAAAAAGGAGAGATTCATAGGAGGGCAGTAGTTAGTAAAAGTAACATTGTGACTTGGTTGGACTCGAGGATAAAATTAATAATGCTATCTTTTTACAGTCTTACTCTTATACCCTCAAAATCATTGCTTTTTGATCCAATGAATCTATCTGTACGTGGTACATGAGACAGTGCCAGCTATGTAAATAATACGTAGGTATATATACCGATTATGATCAGCTTCCTCATGTTAAAGATAGACGGCGTTGTTACGCTTCACGGTCCACGGTTCGAGCTCACTCTCCTCACGGACCGGCATGCGGCAGACGCAATCAACGTTACAGACATCCCAGTTACAGAAATATTCCAGAAACCATTGGCTAATTTGGATTGACAAATAGTATTTTTGCTATTTACTTTCCATATGCGTCTACAACTTTCCGTACCGACTGGTGATGAATGAATCATCAATCATATTCATGGAATGAACCATTTTACCAATCAGATTTAAGTTTATTGTGTTGTACTAGCGTTTTGTCGTACGTACATCTTGTTCCTTTTTTCATTTAAAAATCTCTATCACAAGTAAGTTTGTACCGGGTAATAAATAGTTCATAACTATCGTAAAATGTTTTCGATCTGTCCCGCAAAAAACAGCATTTATAAAAATAAATAGCTTATAAAAATTCAGCATCAGAAAAATCACAATTAATCATAATACAAAAGTATTGTGCTTATTTAAAAAAATATAATATGAATAATAGATCACTTTACAGACAAAGTGCTTTGGTACCTAATTGGTAGGGATATGAAAATCACAAATATTTACTTTTTTGAAGTAATAGCACCTACCGAGAAGGTGGACCACGCCGACCACGTAATAAATAATAATAGAAGTAAATAATACGAATGTTACAAATGCATAATGATATGCAATAGACACAAGTTCCGTAAACCATTTAACTAACGCGACATTGTTGGATCAGATAATACGAGCGAACCTCTGGAATTTCCTGTGTTTTCATACCATGTACATATGCGAAGAAAAATCATTATAATAAAGTTAGAAATAAATTATACTTAATGAACATATTAAAATATTTTTGTCTGTCATTGTTTAGTCATCCATTCTTTAGTCTGTTTTTGAAGATTCACAGCTAGACCTACAAAACCATAGAGCATAATTTTTACAGTCGTAAAAAAATTCATAGAAGCTAATTTTCAATTTGTTGGACACTAAAATAAATACTGGGTTGTGATAAATGTATTGTATGAAGAAATTGGGAAACTAGTTGAAACTATTTCTACTTTTATAACATAAAAGGCCAACGCATAGCTTGAAGCAAGATATACTCTTCGGTTGTTAATTTCAATTTTTCCAAGATTGATATGAATTAAGGTTGAAAACGCTTTGGCATCATAAACGACCTTTACATAAAAGCAAACGCCGACACTTATCTGAGCTATAACACCAAATCAATACAGCCAATCAAGGAGACCAGCAGACATACATACATTCATACAAAGGGACAGTAAATCAGACAAGACAGCGTCCACAACTCAGCTGTCACCTACATCAGCCAACGAGTAACTCGCAGCATGCATAATGTAAGCACGTAAAGCAAAAACGGTAACTACGTTAGGCTTATTAGATGTAGATAATTGATTGATGGCCCCATTGCCATGCTGAGGCCGGAATAAGGGTGCCCGTCCGTTCTACACGGACTTGAAAAAAGGAGGTTCTGCAAATGTAGCTTTTGTACTCGTATGTCTGCGAATTTTTAATGGGATTTGGTTTTCTTGACCCCAAAGTGAATACGATTTGAGCACTCTCTCAATGTCTAGAACTTTAGAGGAGTGAATTCAATTTGACATTTATGTAACCCCCAAACATTTTGGAGATATCGATTATTGATATTTGTTATGCGTAGCGTAACAAAATGTTTCATTGTCTAAAGACCCAGATCTGCTCGACTGCGGTTCGCTCTTATAGACAGGCGCCTTTAATGTTTAAGATAAATACATATTAATACGGCAACTAAACCGCACCATCTGTGGTGCTTATTTCTTTGGCAATAAACAATTATGATTGACATAAGGTTTAATGCATTTGTATGAAACTAATCATTGCTCTCAGTTCCTCTGTCAGTGATCGGTGACTTCTGATCTGAACGATCAGACTTGGTCCTGATTGTGAGAAAAACGTCTTGCCTATGATAATTATTTTATTGCACGCGACTGTACTTCATTATATGTATAAACAATCAGCTTTGGAATTCGGATGACACAAGCAGGTGAACACAATAATTCTCAGAAAACCCAAGGCCGGCAGGAGTTATCGAACAAAGAGTTAAAATGGAGCACATATGACCACCTTACAACAAGAAAATAAACAAAGATACTACGTCACACAAGATTAATAGTTTGGCAATTGAACTTGACTGGAAAAATTGTTGTGTAAAATTATGTCTTTCTTCATTTTGTCATTCCAATGCAATGTACCCAATTGCTTAGTTCACATATTCAATGCGAGCAAATAATATAAAATAAGTAATGTCAGTTTGTGGTCGAAATTGGATCATAATTATTATTGGAAATTTGGGTATAATATTTATTATACACGCGTGTCCGAGTGTCTCTTATTGTGACATACTGTGACACCTAACGTGTTCAACCAGCTGCTGTGTAAATATTATCATGTCCGAGTGTCTAGTGTGGTTTCCGAGTTTTCGAAACGGTCCCACAGTTTTTCGTACATTCTTTCCTAGGAGTGTAGCAATCCTTTGCTCTAGAAATGGGAAATGTCAGGCTGATCTGAGAAATGAAAGGATACTACCAAAACCCTTGTAATGCATAGATAGAGACACTTCTTTGTTTAGATAATTTTGTTCCACTCTGAATAGAGTTAGACGACCAAAGATTTAGAATGTAATGATTCTACAATTAAATGTTCAATGATTGTTTGAATAAATTTTAATAAACATCTGAAGACTTAATTTTATTTGTCACAATGAAATAATATACTAACGTTCAGAAGTTTTCGTAGATTAACAAGAGAAGGGGTGTAACTAATTGCTTCTAGTCTATTTATACATCTTATAATATATATGTTACCGGATATCTGTATAATGCGGGTATTCAGCACAATCCCTAGGCACTGTGAATAATACCTGGGTCGTTTTGGCAATGTATTAAATGATATTAATATTATTCACCATTACATACTTTACCTAGGTAATGTATACGTTTCCGAACTACTATACAGAATACCTACAGGTCCACCGGCAATGAATAAAATTAATAGATTTGGGTATGTGTATTCGATGAACTGTCATCGAATGGCAATTCATCGAATGACAATTCCTCGAATTGTAATTTTTCTTGTTTAAAAGATTTAAAGATTTTATTATAAACAGAAACAATTTAATGCTTTTTATAACTTTTTCGTATTTCTTATTTTTTGATCAATAACAATTTAACATTTTTCCGTACATAAAAATTTTAGGTTTACTTTCTTCCTTGAATCATTTTTTTTTTCAAAACGTTTACGTTAGTGACAGAAACGAATCGCTGCAAAACCGACTCCACGTAGTCTTGTTTGCCCTACCCCTAGAGTGTAATGTAAACCCGCGTAGGCGCGGAGGGGCGAGGCGGCCCGCGAGCTAAGGAGCAGGTGGTTTTAATGCTCGCCGCAGCAGCTGAGGCTGGCCGGCGCAGCCGGCCAGCAAGCCGAAGCTGCGGTGGTGGGCATTAAAAGCATCTGCGACGATAAGCTCGCGTGGGACCGCCGGAGCCCCGCAGCGCCGGAGCCGTGACAGAAACTGTGCTTGCTGCATGTTGCATTCTGCTTACGTTTTAAGGCTGCCTTTCAAGGATGGGTGACATTTGAAATAATAAAAAAATATTTATTAATGATCATATGAAAATTATATCATTCGATTCGGCCAATTGTGATTCGATATTTTGTAATTCGATATATTGTCATTTGATGAACTGTCATTTGATTAATTGTTTTCGATGAAATGTTAATTCGATTAATTGTGTTTTCGATGAAATGTTCATTCGATTAATTGTGATTTCGATGAAATGTCGATTCGATAATTTGTAATTCGATGAAATGTGACCGATGAAATTTAATATTTTCGATGATTTTTTCGCAAATCGTAGTGTTTGCGCAACTTTGTAAGAATTCCATGTATCGTTGCAGCAGCTTTAGCCTTTGGTTCAATGCACCGCCAAAAGTTGGGGTTTTTACCTTAACTCGTAACAACTGAAGGCGATCGGTATATTCTTAATGTACGTTATGAAAAGTAGAGCTCGGGTGAGCGGGCTCCTGGTACGTGCGGTAAATATACCTACATGTATCTTAGTCTTAGAATTCCACAAGATTGGCCGTGCCCCACTCGGATACAGCCCAAATTGTGAGATTTATACGTTTCACCACCACTCTGCTATCATCTGCGTACCCATAGACAATAGGCATGAGCGGGTCATTACTATGTACAAAGAAGAAATCCCAAACCTAGCCGATAAGGACAGAGGATATGTCGGAGCTGGAAGCTTGCTTAAATGTAAGAATGCCAAAGTTTGGGTTTGGCAGCCAAAACCATTTGTGCCAAGTAAACTGCCTGCCCTCACGTCTCGCTTCTCTCCCACTTGTTGTCTTTTACACACATTACCAATTACGCATGGAGTATTGTATAGAATGCCTGGGCGAAGTATGAAATAAATAATATTCGAAACGTTACCTGAACGTTTTAGATATTCTATAAATTGCCTAGGTATTGTATAGAGTGCTGAATTATATAGATATCCGGTAACATATATATAAATTACGTGTCACGTTGTTTGTCCGCGATGGACTCCTAAACTACTTAACCGATTTTAATGAAATTTGCACACCATATGCTGTTTGATCCAACTTGAAAGATAGGACAGCTTACATCTCAAAATACAAAAAAAAAACTTTTGACAGAACGAAGTCTGTCCGGGCAGCTAGTCTTAATATATAAATTACGTGTCACGTTGTTTGTCCGCGATGGACTCCCTAAACTACTGAACCGATTTTAATCAAATTTGCACACCGTGTGCAGTTTGATCCAACTTGAAAGATAGGATAGCTTGCATCTAAAAAAAAAACTTTTGACAGAACGAAGTCTGTCCGGGCAGCTAGTATATTTACAAAAAAACTTGGTCAATCTGGGAAAAGAGAAAATAGGAAAAAGCCTATGTAGGATAGTTCCATGCTAAAGCCCCCACAGCAGTCAAAATCTTTTGATAGGTCAGTTCAGACCATGCTTCATAGAAATTCTACAACTCAGTTCTATTTTATTAGTATTAATTTTTTTAATGTTAACTGGTTAATCTAAGTATCATTGGATAAATAATTTCTATCAAAGCAATGCTGGTGAAGCAAGCAAGTTAATTCCTTACTAAGCTCTATTTGTACATAACAAAAAAAAAATTCTAACAAAAAATAACCAACTTCAGAATTACTCAAAAACTACTTGTCAGATCTCGCTCAAAATGTGGGACCACATGACAAGCACCTGCTTTCGATTAAAAAAAAAATCATCAAAATCGGTTCACCCAGTCAAAAGTTCGGAGGTAACAAACATAAAAAAAATACAGTAGAATTAAGTACCTCCTCCTTTTTTGAAGTCGGTTAAAAAAGAATAGTAACTAAATTGTATGTAATGCTACAAAGAATACACTTTCTGTTAAATCTGAATAGCTACTGTTAGAATTATTTAATAAAATTGATTTTTTTAGAAAATCCAATAGTAAACTATGAAATTAATGAAATATGACATCAATACACAACACAATGTAGGCCACTGTAAATACTTACATTGGTGTAACATTTAAACCTATAAAAAAATTAAAAAAAAATTAGATGCACATTGGATTTTTTTTTAAAGAAAAGTAATGACCCACCATGAGAAATAATATTTATGTAACTAACACTATGTATGGTAATGTATGTATAAATGCTGACGATGATAAGAAATAACACAGTAAAAAAAAATGCTCAACAATACCTATACTCAATTGTAATCACAGATCTATTTATATCTGTGACTGTAATAGTATTACTCTTGCCTTTCAGTCACAGTAAAATATATTTATTTATTAAATTATGCACAATATTTGCTTAACTAGCTGTGTATCATAAAATATGTGCTTGTCATTGTCTGGATCACATAGGTGACTCCTTTGGTGTTGCTAATTTATATTTGTACATATGTGTTCTGGAAGTATTTTTTATACATATAAATAGCTGTCAAACAGATGAGCCACCTGATGCTACGTGTTTACTATTCCTTATGGACATATGTAGGTAACACTATAGGCATCACCACTGCACTGCCTGCAGTAAGCAAGGATGAATATTATAGCTCTAAGCCTACTCTACTGTAGTATAACATGTCCATTGCGCAAGTAACTCATTGTGCACATAAACATATCAAGGGTGTTCTGTGTCTATGTACATTTTTTCGTTGATATAATTTTTGACATTCCATGTATGGTGTTCCATGCTAGTGTCATACTTTTCAATACAATTAATGTTTTTTTTGCCTGACACATTTTTTGCATAGTCGTGGTTTGGTGTATTATAGTAAGCATCTCTGGGTCTATTATCATATATTATTCATACATACATACATAGGTATATATATGTTTGCATTCTACAGTAACCTTGTATACATCATTATTTAACTTATTTAAAACAAGGTTTTTTGACGTGATAACGTCTATTATAATCTAAATTTTACTAACAAAAAATAACCGACTTCAAATTCTCAAAAACTACTTGTCAGATCTCGTTCAAATTTATGTGGGACCACATGACAAGCACCTGCTTTCGATTAAAAAAAGAATCATCGAAATCGGTCGGCGTGATATTGAGTTATTCGTCAATTTGTCGCGCACATCTTAACACAAATTTACGACTTATGTAGTTTTCTAATGGATGCCATTGTCAGATCTCAATAAAATTTATGTGGGACCACATGACAGCCACCAGCTTTCGATTAAAAAAAGAATCATCAAAATCGGTTCGCCCAGTCCAAAGTTCTGAGGTATAAAACATTAAAAAAAAAAAAAAAAAAAAAAAATACAGTCGAATTGAGAACCTCCTCCTTTTTTTGAAGTCGGTTAAAAACGATGAGCGCCGGGCGCATCTATGAAAAAATGTCGCGTTCCGCGAGCGAGACAGCGGCAAAAGCGAGAGAGAGGCACTATCGGCTACGATCGGCGTATCGTAGCCGATGCCGTAGGCGATCGTAGTTGAGTGGAGCGGGGCGGAGCGGGACGGGACGGGGCGGGGCGGGGCGGGGCGGGGCGGAGCTTTGTCATGACGTTGTCACGTTAAACTACCGTCTGTGAACCAACTTTACAGACAACCATTTTTTTATGGAAATAGCTGGTAAAGGAGTTGACGATCCACCTGATGGTAAGTGGCTATCGTCGCCCATGAACATCAGCAACTTCAAAGGCAACACTGATGCGTTGCCGGCCAAGAAAGAGAGAAGAAAAAGAAAGAACTGGCTCTCAAGCCATGTTATCAATGTTAGCAGGCGCTCAACTAAATTATCCCAATAGATAATTTATCATTACAATCTAGCTAGCATGAGATTCATTATCAGCATGATGACAAATTCACTATGTCATACTTCATTTTAGCACTCTAGTTAACATATATTGCATTTGATTTAAGACTGGATTAATATTGCACCATTTTAAAATTAATGTCTTCACATATTTAGCATAAAAACCCAGCAACAAATCCTATGGTATTTTTTAAAAGTGAAATTTATACTGCAGAAGACTTTTATTTTTTTTCCCCTGTAGATCAATATTTTCCAACTTTTCGTTGACCCATAACCACTGTGATTTTATTTCTTTTGCGGAACATATTTTAGCACTTACACACCTTTGATGGTCCATGGACCATTGATTTGGAAACAATATACTGTAGAGTAAAGTGTAGAGTAGAAAGACAATCCTGTAGCTCAGTAGAATGATCCTGTTTTCCAAGTATGGTTTATTGGACACAGTTCCAATCATAAGCAATAATTTATATAACATATTTATTTTCAAGTTCTAATTAATTATATTTGTCTAGTTATTGTACATATCATATTTTTACTTTTTCATGATAAATCACCTTAATTTGACAGCAAAAATGAAAGTTTTAAATTTTTTTAATTCACAAACCATCACCAGCAACATACATACAAAATAATCTTAAATTCTTAATCTAAAGGAATAAATAATATATGTAATTTATAGTATATAGTGAAAACTTAATAACCATAGTTAAGTTAATGGTGTTCACATAATTGGTATACATAATATTTATGCATTATGTTCAAATATTCAGCCTGAATAGGGAAATACCTATGTAATTATGTATCTAATTATACACCAGATTGTGAATGCACATAAAAAACGTCACAAATACAACAATGCATGAAAACTAAAATGTTTCTTCTAATATACTAACTATGGGACAGATTTTTCACTGTACATTATAAATATACAAGGAATCTCAACTGACCTCACAAACAGGCGGTTAGAAGGCACTCGGGAGCACTTGTGTTATTGGCAGGCATCAACCGTCCTGTGGAAGACCACCAGATCAGACCGTCACATCACCAGATAACCGGATTAGTTAAAACTCCAAAACAGTTTAGTGCATATTTCGAAAAAAAAAATCGTTTAGTGCATATGATCCGGTATCTAGTTATTAAACAGTCAAGGATACTATACTTGGATACGAGCCAAGGATGTGTTGGAGCTGAAGCGAGCAAAACTGAAAAATCATCGGTGTACGCATAGGCAATTCGACTTGTCATCGAAGTCATTGGTTAGTAAACATTATGAATGGACGGCCAACATGCGCCACAAGTTGCATAATGTCGTATTATTCGCTATAAACGTGCAAGCGACATTATTTGCAACGAAACCTAAAACGAAATCGCGTATCGGGTGTCAATAGATTTCTACTTACGAAAGATGTACCTCGAAGGGGCATTTCAGTCACAAAAACGAACTTTGCACAATTTTAACATCAAAGATCCTCTATGAAAACAAAAATTCGACCACTAGTGTTCACTGCACTTCACTGAAACGAGTTTTATATTCAACAAACTAGCTTTATCTTTGCTTTACCACTGCGTTCTCGGAATTCTCGCCCTGGGCGCTCACTCAGCGGACAAAAATTGAGAAATTGACTGACAGACTCAGACACTGACAGAGACAGCAAACGAAGCACACGTTCTAGAACAATCATTTAAACGCTCCGTTCTACGCAAATAACAGCTTTATTCAATAATATCATCCTTGTTGAAAGGCTACTCTGTGGTAAGACAAGAGACTGGGAATACACGTCAGATTTTGTTTCCGATTGTCTGATCAGACTATCTGATCGTATTTAGACTGGGAATACACGTCAGATTTTGTTTCCGATTGTCTGATCAGACTATCTGATCGTATTTACTCGATACACGTCTGATTCTTGCGTCAGACTTTTTAGGGTTCCGTAGCCAAATGGCAAAAAACGGAACCCTTATAGATTCGTCATGTCTGTCTGTCTGTCTGTCCGTCCGTATGTCACAGCCACTTTTTTCCGAAACTATAGGAACTATACTGTTGAAACTTGGTAAGTAGATGTATTCTGTGAACCGCATTAAGATTTTCACACAAAAATAGAAAAAAAAAAAACAATAAATTTTGGGGGTTCCCCATACTTAATAGAACTGAAACTCAAAAAATTTTTTTTCATCAAACCCATGCGTGTGGGATATCTATGAATAGGTCTTCAAAAATGATATTGAGGTTTTAATATCATTTTTTTCTAAACTGAATATTTTGCGCGAGAGACACTTCCAAAGTGGTAAAAAGTGTCCCCCCCCCCTGTAACTTCTAAAATAAGAGAATGATAAAACTAAAAAAATATATGATGTACATTACCATGCAAACTTCCAACGAAAATTGGTTTGAACGAGATCTAGTAAGTAGTTTTTTTTTAATACGTCATAAATCGTAAACCACAATTTACCTCGATCAAAGTTACAACGAACTTCAAGAACTTTTATATTAAGTTATTTGCTACTACGGAACCCTTCATGGGCGAGTCCGACTCGCACTTGGCCGCTTTTTCTGAACGCAGTCGTTCTCGAGCTGTGGCCTGTGAGAGCTGTGAGTGCTTGCTTGCCAGAAAGAAAAGATGGACGACGAATTACTGTTACCTATTGCATATTTGCTCGTGTTAGCGCGTAAGAAGAAAAAACGTCGCTATTAGATTCACCCAATCAATCTGACAGACTTACCGAGAGTAATTTCTACTACATATTATTTTTCTATTGATATTAAAATGTGCTTATTTTTAACGTAAGTAAACTGAAAAAATGTACAATATCTTAGTTTGAGGTACAACCATGAAAAAAAAATAAAAACAAAAATTAAATGACATACATAATTATTTTCTTTCTCTTTTCGACGTCCATTGAAACTAGGATTGCCAGCTGGCAAGATTGAAATATCTGAACAAAACTTCAAAAAGTCGATAAAATACGGCAAATACGTTTTTCTACGGCCATAATAAGCCGTTCGTTGTCGTAATTTTCCACCATCATCCGAACTACAACGATGCGATGCGTCCGTTCAGTGTCACGCTAGAGAGTGAAATGGCAAGTCGGAAGGAGGAATCGGACGTCTATTTGGTCTACGTACAAAAGTATGCAGACCGCACCTTCAGACAATCGGATCGGCAATAAAATCGTAAACGTCTTGGCGCTGTTTCCGACTCGGACGTCCGATCCGAATATCGGATCGGATGTGTATTACGTACTCAAACAAATGTATGGCACGAGTGCCTTCCGATTGTCTGATCAGACTATCGGATCCGACTATCGGAGAGAAAAATCGGAAATCTATTCCCAGTCTAAGGCTGTATACATATACACATATATATTGACTCTCTAGCGTGACACTGAACGGACGCATCGCATCGTTGTAGTTCGGATGATGGTAGAAAATTACGACATCGAACGGCTTATTATGGCCGTAGAAAAACGTATTTACATAAGGGACACAGGCAGTGAAGGGTGTCACGATAGACAAATGAAATATTTGGCTTGAGAAAACGTGTGTAACGAAATATTGAAAGAAGCATGAGTTTCAATTAGGGTTGCCAGATGGTCGGGATTCATCTGGATTGTCCCGACATTTCACATGATGTCCAGACAAGTCTCGACAAGATATAAAATGTCCCGACAAATCCCGACTTTTTGAAGTTTTGTTCAGATATTTCAGTCTTGCCAGCTGGCAATCCTAGTTTCAATGGATGTCGAAAAGAGAAAGAAAATAATAATTATGTATGTCATTTAATTTTTGTTTTTATTTTTTTTCACGGTTGTACCTCAAACTATATAAGATATTGTAATTTTTTTCAGTTTAATTAGGTACGTCAAAAATAAGCACATTTTAATATCAATAGAAAAATAATATGTATAGTCGCCGCGAACTAAGATGCCCAATTTGTCGTTTGCAATCACAGTGACACTAGAGATGTACAAAAAAATCGGTTCACAAAAGAAACCAATTTTTGCAACAAATCGATTCAAAATTGTAAGACCTTCTAATCGATTCGATAATTAAATTGTAAACTAAAAACCGTAACATTTAGGTACCTCCCAACTACCTCGATTGAGCTACATATCTCTACCACGTATTCTCAATATTATGTAAGTATTTAGGACTCCAATAAAGTATTCTTTTGTTTCTTCCTAACAACTCATGCTGCTAGATATGCATGGAAATAGCCGAGCCGGCAAACAAGCTGACGATCCACCTGATGGTAAGTGGCTGTCGTCGCCCATGCACATCAGCAACACCAAAAGCATCACTGGTGCATTGCCGGCTAACAAAGAGCAGAAAAAGAAAGAAATATAGATCATAATAGAATGAACTCATCCGCTCAGTTTCATAATAATATTTTGAGATAATATTATGAGCGTCAGGGAAAAAACTACAGTGAATAAATTCTTGTTTATTTCATAACACACATTCATGTATACATAATTATTAATTTGTTGAAAAAAAAAGAATACCGCAAAAAGCTTAGCTACATAATTACATATAATATATTATCTGCAGTTTACTGTCCATGGATGGCGAAATGCCCATACATAATGGAAAATGTCCTTTGTTACCATCCAGTTCGTCGTGGTATTCTTGGGTACCTAATTTTAAATTCAAATGCAAGTAAATCATTTTTAACAAAGTAATTAAATTAATCAATTTTCATTTTTAAATTCCGATTATAGTAATGTATCGATTATGATTGGTTTTAGAAACGGTTTCAGGCCGTCACATCACTTTGCGTCAGTTTTGTTTTAGGCCTCTTCATCTATCATTGTTTCGACGTCAAATATTTTTAATAAATTTTGCATAAATTATGATGTGATGGGATTTTTACTAGATTATAACGTTTACTATGATTTATAATCAACGCCAATGAAAATGAGTAAGGATTTTTAACAAATTTTGGAAAAATCCTTTGTCCGTAAGTATTCAACTATTCATGTCAAGTAAATGATTATTCCATTTCACTCAAAGACGTCCATACAATGTTAGTTCATATTAATAAATGGCAGCTATCATTATGGGCATCTTAGATAATTTTGACTATAGTAGAAATTACTCTCGGCAAGTCTGTCAGATTGATTGGGTGAATCTAATAGCGACGTTTTTTCTTCTTACGCGCTAACACGAGTAAATATGCAATAGGTAACAGTAATTCGTCGTCCATTTTTCTTTCTGGCAAACAAGCACTCACAGCTCTCACAGGCCACAGCTCGAGAACGACTGCGTTCAGAAAAAGTCTGACGCAAGAATCGGACGTGTATCGAGTGTATACGATCAGATAGTCTGATCAGACAATCGGAAACAAAATCTGACGTATATTCCCAGCCTTAAGCTAATTTGCCGAGTCTGCTGTCTGACATTAGCGATGGGCCGAGTAATACTTTTTACAACTCGTGTTACTCGAGCAAAAGTAACCGTTTACTCGAGTAAAAACTCGAGTAAACTCGAGTAAGCTTGATGTCAAAAGTCACGAGTAGCGAGTACTGCGAGTAGTCGCGAGCTCGCGAGTTGCTCGCGCGTTGCGTCGAGCTTACTGAGTTACTCGAGTTAACCGAATCCGAGTAGGTACTGAGCTGGCTAGTTGGGGAATAAATACGAAGATGTATTAACCGTGTCGAGGTATGAATGGTATGATTTAACTGGATATCTATCTCCTAAAAATAAAAATGAATTATAGTAATTGTTGGTAACGAGAAACTGTGAAAACGAACCGATTTGGATATTTTTTGTTTTATACTATTCATGATGACTTTGGCCCATGATGATTGTCACAGTGCGGAATCGAAGTTCTGAATCACGTTACGTCAAATCAAGGGATCAGTCCTTCAATCACTAATTAATAACAGAACTACACAATCCCATACAAATATTAGCTTGAAAAGTGTCGTCGACAGTTTTTATGTACATCTAGTTGAAATAAAAATACGTTAGTACAAATTAAAACCTTATTATGTATTTAGTTAACCGAACTGAACCGACGCGACAGCGAGGTCACCGAGTAGCCGACGCGAGCGAGTAATGAGTTGACTGAGTAAAATCGTCGCAACGCGAAGCGCGTCGGCGGCAACTCGACGGAGTTGACGAACGAGTAACACGTCGCGTCGCGGTCGTCGCTGAGTTGAGTTGGCCGAGTTTACGATCCAATTTACTCGATTACGTTAAATCGTTACTCGAGTTACTCGACCAAAGAGTTTACTCGAGTTACTCGAGTCGTCGAGTTGCCCATCGCTATCTGACATTAAATGTCATTGTCAATAATGTCATGAATGTCATGATTAAATTAATCAATCTCTAATTCTGTAATTTTAATAATTATAAATTGAAATTTGATATATAAAAATATTACTTATTTTATGTACTGATAGCCACGGACAAGTTATTCAGTTTATTTAAGTCTACTATTTTATTTAAGTAAACCAAAATAAACTTAAAGTTTCATTTACAACATGAGATAATAACCAAAACCTGCTTTCAAAACTTTTTACGCAAAGAGGATCTCCGGGAGTAGTATAGTGTTCTGTGAAGAGAATAAACTATTTTCTGATAAGAAGTACATTAAGTTGTCTTGAAAATGATTTGTCCTAAAATATTGGCAGAGCATGCTGTTGTACAAAATAAACTTAGGCTTCTGTTCAAGAGGATTGCGGAGCCGAACTATGTTATGGATAATTATTACGCTGACAACTTCTTTAATAAGATAAATTGCTCGGATCCCGGTAAGTAACAAGTAAACTTAGATCTCTTGTTATCAGTCAATGGTTTCTTATTGGTTGCTGTTACATACACTTTGACCAGAACCAGTAATATGTTTAAGGGTTATTCTCGAGATTGTAAAATACATAAGGAATGATACTACAGTATAACAGTTTTTTTTCATAATGTAGAATTATAGACTAAAATAAGGCCATGGCTTTAAGTTGTCATTACAATTTCTAATTACTCGATTATGCAGGCATACTTTTTTCTTTGTTTCAGAAGTTTCCTATGTTGTGTCGCTGCCGATGTGGCCAGACCTGATCAACGAAGCTTTAATCCACATAGAAAACTACCATGACTCCGTCAAAGTGTTTCTCATACGAATGCTTGCTATGGTCTCCCAAGGAGAAGTCAACTTTGCCAGAATTTTTACCAAATCTTCTGACAATATTCTTAAAAATTTGAAAGAAATTAATTGTCCAAGTATGAGCTCAAGTTTGAGAGTCGCGTTTATGGATGTTGCTTTGTCCCTTTTGAATCATAATTCAGGAGTCTACTGGTTGCTAGAAGCAGGAGTTTGGAAGGAAATATTACAACTTTGTAATGAGAGCAGGACAGTGTTTGTTGTTCGCAAAACATACAAGTTTGCTGCAATGTTCCTGTGGAAACTGAATGATCTTGGCGACAAAACCAATGTGAAAGAAATACTAGGGTACATTTTAACGCCACTACGTGATTTTGAATTCATAAAAATTGATTCTATGACTAGTGAAGAAGAAGATGAAATATGTAAGACCATAGAGCCAATGTTACAAATTCTACTCTCGATTGTCAGCACCGAGAACCGTATTAAATTTCCAAGTATCATTGTAGAGCTATTACAAGATGAGTTTAAAATTTGCCCTAATTGTTACGTAATGTTAGACAGAATGAGAAGAGAGGATATTTGTTCACTCGCTTCAAGATTGATATTTTGGGTAACTTTGGCTAAAATATTTCAGGCAAAACCAATGGAGCCTAATGTACAATACAATAGAGATGACTTTATGGACTTGAGCATAACGTATTTTAACACTATCCAGTTTTTAATCCAACGAAGGTACCCAACACTTGTTTTTGATTATTGTTACCTATGTAACTTGATATGGGGTAAGACTTGGCAAAACTCTTTACCTACCGTTTGCGAACCTGATGATAAGAAGGTGGATATACAGAATCAGATGTTAATGATTTGCCTTGTGCCTTCGCTGGTATATGTGACTCAAAGCAGCAAAAGGTTGAACAAAGATAATGAGGTTGTCAATGACTTTATGGTAAAAACTCTAAATTCGATTTGTGAACATACGGCTCGAGCAGCTTATTCGTTGAGAGATTTGATTTTACAGTTAGATACGCAATCTGTTACATTGCAGAGTGTGAAGAGGCTTACTTGTCTCAAGTATAATATGAGCAACGTGCAAGCCAACTTGATCTTTCAGGCTTTATTTTATGTTATCAAGGAGTATGATCCCTTAGATGAGAATGACCAAGTCCGCTATGAGGATGAAGAGGACAGCCACGAGAAAGTGCTAGTTATGACTTATGTGCTAGAGAGTTTACTCTGGCTGGTGAAGAATTACAACATTAATTGGCAGGAAAGTATTGAAGTGCTGAGTCTTTACAATGTTGTGTACAATATTCTGAAAAGACAGCATCTATCTAGTAAGGTTTGTACACACATTTAATTTTCTATTATTTTCTTTTCATAGTATACTTCACAATTCACATCTTATCCAAACTAATGGTTTGCCATCCAAAATGGAAGCAGGGAACACTACAACCATGCGTAAATAGTTCTGTCAAAATGAAACTTGGTGGTAAAAGACCTTAAAGTTCCAACATCCTCTCAACATGAATGATTGTTGACATGGCTTTGGCTATTATTAAGCAGCTTGACTACACTTCGGGCAGGAAAGATAGCTTGAGCTAAAGGATTTATTCTATATCCCAATGAAAAATTGGTTCACACCACTTCACACAAACTGTTTGTCCCTAATGGTGACAAACTTAAACATTGGTAAAATAATCAAAATACTTTCTGATTTGTTTCAGTTTGTAATGACAGCTCTAAATGTAATCACGGTTACGGTCAAGAAGTTTCTACCTCCGAACCTTTCGCTTCTGCTGGAGACGAAGCCGGGCTCCTGCATGCATGAGTTAGGGAAACTTATATACATGAAAATGCAGGACTTTAACTGGGAGGTCCGTGATTCTGCTCTTGAACTTCTGTTGGTGTGCACGGAAATATCATACATTAGTAAGTAGATACATTTTTATATCTCTCACCAGAAAAATAATATGTAGGATACTTCTAACGTCTACTCTGGCAAACTATTTGATTGTATTGTTTGAGTGGAACAGATGCTTTGCCACTGTCTAATGTAACTCAAACGTAATAATTATTGACAATTTGTTGAAGAGGTACTGGGTTTAGCTATCTTGAGCAGATGATTTTGATGCCATTCATGCCGTCATGAATCAGAGATGGATGAATTGAATGGATCCCTAAAAGCCGAACATATAATAATGTCGACAACTGATGTTATTATATCCTGTATTAAAATTAAAATGTGTGCAATTCACACGTGGTAGAAGTGAAACCTTCAAAATTTTTGTTTTCAAGATAATGAGACAAATGTAAAATTTGGAGAAGATGATAATTGTAGGTTTTACTACTCCACTCCGCTCCGCTCCACTCCACTCCCCTACCCCTGTACAATGCTTCCTATCTCACTTTAGAATTTATGTGTCTGTCTCTTTTTACTGGACAGTTTCGTTTCATCGAATTTCAAATCACCCCCGTACTAAAGAAGTTTTCACTTTAAAAATTGATTGTAACTCAAATCATCGAAAACTGACTTAGGTCCAACGATTTCCTTTGCAGCTATTGATATACTCCTATTGATGTATTTTTTTCGGATAATCACCCTCATGTGCGCGGGATAGTCTTAATAATAAATTGTAATGTAACATCTTTTCAGAATTCCCGCCATTCCAAAAGCAAATAGCAGAGAACAATCTCATCAACTTGGCTGCTACCATAGCGTTCAATGACCACGAGTTTTACGTGCGGGTGTCGGCCCTTAGATGCCTCGGTGCTGCGACGAGGATATGCAGTATATGGGATCAGCTTAAACAAGAGTTTCCTAATTTAGAGGTAATTATCCTCACAATGAATATATCATTGTGATTGGTGATCTTAATATATTAATAGCTTCTGGAACTTTGTAGATCAGACAGAACCCTAGTAAATAGTACAATCCGTCGAGCATATCTGCCACAGAAATATCTTCTCTGGCTTGGACTACTAGGAGTCAAGTTGGGGACTCTTTAGTTGTCCGTTCACTGTCTATTTGGCTTTTTGATCATATATATTTGTGAATAATTTGACTTATATTTTAAACAGGACAAACTAGTAAACATACTAGTCAACAACCAGGAGGGGGTAGTACGAAAAGAAGCGTGCAATGTGCTTTGCGAGATTTACCAAAATATAAAATTGTCGCCATGTTTCAAGAAAACCCTATACGAACGCATGGTTTCCGCGGCACTGAACGACTTCCACTGGGATGTTCAACTGAGCGCGCTTAAATTCTGGCGGATCATCATCCAGTCGCATCTCAACAACCAGGGTATGCTCGACGGTGTGTTCCCATCTGTCACGTTTTCCAAGGAAACTCGCAAGATAGTAACGCTTACCGAGAAAGAGATTCAAAGAAGACTCAATAAAATATTAGACGAACTAGCTTCCATCGGATGCTTAACAGTCTTCATAAAACTGCTACATGATGACTCGGAAATCGAAGTAATGGCAAGTGCTCTATGTATTGCTAATGAGCTGTTGGATATCTTATCCAAGTATAAAGTTCTAGAAACGTTGAATCAAGTTGAGGGTGAGCCAGCAACTGTGGAAGAGCTGATACGCCAAATTAGACTGCCGCTTATTGCTGAGGACGAAGATATGAGCGAACAAGCTTCCAGTTCCGATTCAAACCTTTTGTCTGATAACGTCATTGACAGCATTCTAAACTCCAATGATGAGAATCTTCTAGCACAGATTTGCGAAAGGCATCTGAGTTTAAAAAATACAGAACCAGATATGGTTATTGAAAGTTCAAATAATCAAAATAAATTCCTTAAATTTGCTTCACCTTATTTGTTTGTCACTTTCATGAAGAGCAAGGATTTCAAGAATATAATTGAACAGAAAAGGAATTGGAGAGAAGGAATAAAGAGCTTTACATCTCTTTTAGATGATGTTCTAGGAATTTATGAAATGAAGAATGATGTAAACTCCTTGGATTGTTACTAAAATAAGGGTATTTCTGTTAAGATTTACAAAACAGTGTAGTGTATTATGTATATGAGATTAAATATTATATTTTATTTTACATGTTTGGTATTCCTTGATCTATAATTTTTGACATCCGAAGTAAGGCAAAATATATCCATGTTACCACAAATAGCTAAATATTATGTGCGATTTGCCTTACAAACTGAGATTAATGTAGGTTATGTTATTTATTCTACCTATTACCAACCTACTTCCTGACAACCCTGTAGCCTAGTTGGTAGCGACCCTGCCTGTGAAGCGAGGGGTCCCGGGTTCGATTTCCGACTGGGGCAGATATTTATGTGACAGATAAATATTTGTACTCGGGTCATGGGTGTGATTGTGATGTGTCATATTATGTGTCGTCCATGCCACCCGCGACACAGGTAAATAACCTACTGCAAGGGTATGAGTTTTTAATAAGCATTTACTATAAGTTTGCCCTTACCTCCCATCCCGCTCCTCATACCGCACCTCATTTAGTACGGACAGCAACGCTAGTCATGTATTTTTGAGGTCCCGTGCGGCGCGTGCATTCTTGAGTTTGTTGTTGATTTTGATGTTACTTTCGTTAAATTATTTTTCTATTGATTTATTTTACGTTCGTTGATTTTTGTCGCTACAATGACTAAAATAGAAAATGTTTTACACAGTGGCAAACGTAATTTGTTATTTAAGTTAGTGAAATTATTTTATTACTTTTTTGTCTACAGTACCGTTAGCTGTTAAATCGTAACGGTCGACGAGGGCAAACTTAGAGTGAACGCGTAGTATTTATTATTTACTGATAGGGTTATTATTATCGTCTGACGGTGAAGGTTATGTTCTTAAAATTCTCTTCATAACTCTTAAAGTCTACACATTGTAGTTGTTATTACTTTATCCAGGGATTATGGATAGATAGGTTACTGACTGATAACAGCCATTAGTCTATAGAAGGGTTGCTTGCAGTTTGCTTAATGGTCATTATATAACAATGTAATGTAAAGGACAGTAAGTTAAGAAAAAAATGTTGGACAGTAAAATTTCATAGAATTCATAATAATGGTTTATTCACTAATTTTACAAACTAAAATAATAAGCTATGTCTATTCAATTTCTATGATTGCTCCGACTTTTGATAATGCTTCTTTAAGTTTCTCCGCTTCGTCCTTAGAAACGTCAGCCTTGACAACTGTGGGTACACTCTCAACAAACTTCTTGGCTTGGACCAGGTTGAAACCTTCAAGAAGACTCTTCACTTCTTTAATAAGGGCTACTTTCTGCTTATCATCAAATTTAGTCATTTTTACCTGCAACAACAATGAACTTTGTTAGGAAAACATTTATCTACATACACAAAACAAAATTGTCACAATAGTTTAACACATGTGATCTTAAAGTTACCAAGTATTTGTACTACGACTATCAAGGATGAGAGAACTTAGAGTGAATAAAGTTAATAATTGGCTACCATACACTCTTAAACTTCAGAATCCCAGTGTATTAAAACTTACAGTAAAACTGGTTTTGACAGCCTTTGGCGTAACTTCCTCCTCTTCCTGAGCGGGTGCAGCCATGGCGAAGCCTCCCATTGGCATAGCGGGAGCATCGGGCAAATTTAGTCTTCGCTTCAGCACCTGACTGAGCTCCGATACCTCCAGCAGGCTGAGGTTGGATATGTCGGTGACGAGCTTCTCGATCTTCGGTGACACTGGCTTCTCCACACCCTCTGGTGGTGGAATTGTGAGAGGGCTAATCGCTTCTACTACTTCTTGACGAAGAATTGCACTGTAATAAATAAAATTGTGTGAAATTCTATGATGACGTTGGTTGGCTTTACAATCGCAGTAATTTACTAGATGGAATCCATGGAAAATTCCAGGACAGCAGTAACACAACCAAATGATTTAGCTACAATGATGCAAGTGAAAATTGCAACAAGAAATTAAGCTGTTCGAAAGTTATAAAATTATTGCAAAAATATCTGTCTGTATAAGCTGTATTTACATTGTATGTACATTCTTATGAAAAATAGGTTAAGGAAATAACCTATACAACTTTTAATTTATTTACCATCGTGAAAACGTTCGCCATGAGCCAATAGGTAATCTGTTCAATAATTTGATACTGTTCATTTTGAGATTAAGGGCGTAATATGTTTTTCTCGATTTAAATATTACAAATTATTGATTTATTGAAAACCAAAAATAGAAATCGGCCGTACCACCGCAGAACAGTGACATTGACACTTGACTATCTTCAATCTTGACACTCTTGACAGTCTTAAAAACGTCAAAGTACCATGGATATATTTTGGATAGTTTGGATACATAACTTCGTAGAGCTACCTGAAGATTATTGACGTCACACCAAAATGACCATTTTTCTATTGTTCCAGGATATAATTCGTTTGTGTTATATCACAGTACATACAGTACTTTAACTCGGCCCTATTCTTGAAAAACTTGCCTACAGCCGCGCGGAGCGTAGCCGCGCGCTAGGGCTGTCCGCCGACAGTATTTTAATTTTATCAAACGACTTGAGTTTCTTTGTAGTTTTGTATTTAAAAATGTTATATTTTCTATTTTAATAAATGCAATTCATATATATCTATACATCTATATCTATACAAATAAATAAAATTGGAGTGTCTGTTTGTAATATTAAAATAACCGCTTTTTACCAAGTGCATTTGGATGTATACTTGGTACATATACCAAAACAACATTTTTCACAATTTTTGTCTGTCTGTCTGTTTGTTCCGGCTAATCTCTGAAATGGTTGGACCGATTTTGACGGGACTTTCACTGGCAGATAGCTGATGTAACAAGGAGTAACTTAGGCTACTTTTATTTTAGAAAAAAAATAGTTTGGCGCGATACGAAGTTCGCCGGGTCAGCTAGTTATGAATAAAAAGGAAGTGTTCCATAAAAATATATGTTGTGTTTTTATTAGTACTGTGAAGGTTCGTAAGCCTTCAGTATTGTATTAGAGACAGAGACTCTTAGGGCATGGTAAGTTCTTCTTGCAGGTTAAGGTAAATAAAAAAGGTACAACTGTCCGATTCTATAAACTTTATACCTATTGCTAAATTAATTCATAACATTGAAATCAAAGTTACAGTAGCAAGTAGCAATAACGTTTTAATGACAAATTAGACGCAAATATTCAAATTACAATTATTACAAATTACAATTTCTGCAAACGTTGCATTTATTAGTTATTTTTTTTTTATGTAAATAGCCGGCAAACGAGCTGACGATCCACCTGATGGTAAGTGGATATCGTCGCCCATGGACACCAGCAACACCAAAGGCATCACTGATGCGTTGCCGGCCAAAAAAGAGAGAAGAAGAAGAAAGAAAGAACTGGCTCTCAAGCCCCCAGCCGGAACACGACGAGTCATTTGGCGGCTGACTCATCATACTCAAGGGTGGTAACTATCCAGGCGAACCCCATGGAGATATAATAATAGTACCTAATAATGGTATTAATTAACAATTAAAATCTACCACTAAGTTACCAATATAATCCGTCGAGGGGCCCTACCACCAGCGGGCCGGATTTAGTCGCCTTTTACGACACCCATCCGGCGTGGGATTGGGGTTAGTATTCTAAGCCGCCCCAATACGGCAAAAGTAATAATAATCAACCATTTGATTTTTTTAGCCCCTTATTTATAAATCTAGGCATTTTACTCGGTGGACTTATGAAAAATAAACAATTTAGGTACCTACTTATTGCAATACGTACTTGTTTTTATTTATTTATCCTACATGCACTGATCTCCTTCGGCAGGACCAAAGACCTTGAATATAATTGATTTCTTAATAATAATTACAATACAATAATAAAGTTGATATTAATCAATGACGCAATAATTATACAATACCTACTTACCTACAATAAGTATATATATGTATATCTACCTACAAGTACGTATTACATATTATATTATATTGTATAGTATTATA
This sequence comes from Thymelicus sylvestris, assembly GCA_911387775.1. Taxonomy (NCBI): domain Eukaryota; kingdom Metazoa; phylum Arthropoda; class Insecta; order Lepidoptera; family Hesperiidae; genus Thymelicus; species Thymelicus sylvestris. The sequence continues at coordinate 14,824,902 of OU426895.1, forward strand.
TATACTATATAATACGTACTTGTAGGTACGTATATAAAAATAGTCTTACCTTTGGGAGTCTCCAGGTAATTTAAACAATGATATTCCTGGGTGACTTAATTTCGTATTATAACACCCAAAAACCGCACAATATCTTGTATTCCTGTTTGCCATACTTATTAAATAGTCACACGCCGCACACGGTCACCACAGCCGCCGTAAGGAACTAATACTAAACTAAAATAATTTGTTATTTGTACCGTGGGCCGCTCGGCCTCAGCCGTGGCTCAACCCGCGCTCGTTCGCCACAGATACTGCCCTTTACTACACTTATTCCGACTTGCGTAGGTATGGCGCGCGTTTCGACCGTTTGTATGAAGAGCGACTACTGTATAGATCTATATACTGTGGTTATATATATATATAAAATTGAAAAGAGATACACTGATTAAACAAAAAATCTCAGAAACTACCGAACCGATTATGATGAAATTTGGCAGGGAGATAGCTTATGCCAAGGAGACGTCAGCTAAGAACGGATTTTTGGAAATTCATCCCCTAAGGGGTAAAAATACGGGATAGAGGTCATTTTCATACAAACCAACTTCGTCAGTTTTAGATTTATAAATTTGAAAATTTCTATGTAGGTTTACAGTAATAAACAAAAGTTAACTTGAATATATTTTTTTGGAAAATCATCCCTTAAAGGGTTAATTTACTGAATTCAACTTAGTAGGCAACTTCGTCATTTTTGAAGTTAAAAACATGAAAATTTACATATTAGCTCCAGACTAGAAACAAAATTTGAAAGTATTATGTTTTTTTGGAAAATCATCCCCTAAAGGGTTAATTAAGAGTGCGAAAGTTAGTATGGACACTTCGTCAGTTTTGAAGTACGAAGGGCGAAAATTTGTATATAAGCTTATAGTAAGACACAAAAAATAACTGTATCACTGTTTTCTCGAAATTCATCCCCTAAAAATAGGGGTTGGTAGTCAACTACATACAAATCAACTTCGCCAATTTTAGAGTTATAAAAATGAAATTTTTTATGTAAGTTTATAGTAATAAACAAAAGTTAACTTTAACATTTTTTTCGGAAAATCATCCCTTAAAGGGTTAATTTAGTGAATTTAGTTTAGTATGCAACTTCGTCATTTTTAAAGTAAGAAGGGTGAAATTTTGTATATAAGCTTATAGTTAGACACAAAAAATAACTATCATTTTTTTCTCGAAATTTATCCCCTAAAAATAGGGGTAGGAAGCCATTTAGGTAAAATCAACTTCGTCAATTTTAGACTTATAAATATGAAAAATTGTATGCAAGTTTATAGTTGTGAACAAAAGTTAATTTTAACACGGTTTTTTGGAAAATCATCCCTTAAAGGGTTAATTTAGAGGATTTCATTTAGTACGCAACTTCGTCATTTTTAAAGTTAAAAACATGAAAATTTATATATTAGCTCCAGATTAGAAACAAAATTTGGAAGTACATATTTCGTTTTTTTTGGAAAGTCATCCCCTAAAGGGTTAAATAAGAGTGCGAAAGTTAGTATGGACACTTCGTCAGTTTTGAAGTACGAAGGGCGAAAATTTGTATATAAGCTTATAGTTAGACACAAAAAATAACTGTATCACTGATTTCTCAAAATTCATCCCCTAAAAATAGGGGTTGGTAGTCAACTACATACAAATCAACTTCGCCAGTTTTAGAGTTATAAAATATATGAATTTTTTATGTAAGTTTATAGTAATAAACAAAAGTTAACTTAGATTTTATTTTTTTCGGAAAATCATCCCTTAAATAGTTAATTTAGGGGAATGAACTTAGTAAGCAACTTCGTCATTTTTTAAGTTAAGAATGGACAGGGAGCAGGAGAGGGAGAAGGAGCGGAAGAGGGAGATAGAGAGGGACAGGGAGCGGGAGAGGGAGTGGGAGCGGGACAGAAATCGGGAGAGGGCGCGGGTGTGGGCGGGAGAGGGACTGGGAGCGATAGAGGAAGAGGGAGAGGGATATGAAGTGGGAGAAAGATCTCGAGTGGGAAAGGGAGAGAGATATGTGGTGGGAGAAGGACCTCAAGCGGGAAAGGGACAGGGAGTGGGACAAGAAGAGGGAGAGCGAGGGGAGTGAGACAGGGAGCGGGAGAGGAAAAGGGACAGGCAGCGGGAGAGGAAGAGGGCAAGGGGAGAGAGGGAGATGGAGAGGGAGAGGGAGAGGGAAAAGAAAAAAAGTTAATGTTGTTTACTATTCCAAACCCGCTCCCAGTTCAGTTAAGTTTAAGTTTCAGTATGTAAATTCCTAAATATAAGTACTTCAATATAAATGAACCTGTTTTTAAATTTTCTTTTGTAAGGGATAATAAATAATATGATAAGCATAATTTCCGCGTGCGAAGCTGCGGGCAACAGCTAGTATATAATATTTTTATAACTATTTAGAAAACATTTGGAAGAACCTTATCAAACTAAGATAGTTTCAGGAATGATAGTTTGACAGTACAGACATAACTATCTGACAATTTTATTATTCTGATCTGACATTAAACTTGTTGACTTGTTCAACTTGTTGTGACTTTTTGATAAAAACACTATTATACAGTTTAATTAATTAAATAGACATAGTAATTGAACTATATTCTGATTAGAAAAAGTGCACTGTTCTTTAGATTTTTTTGGGTTTGTTTTAGTTAAGTAAATACATAAAAAAATTGTATTTAGTTTAGACATTATTAGTCAGTTCAGTTGCAAAGAAATTAAATAATTATTATGATGCGATATTTACGTGTCTTTGGCGAATTAGTTCTGATCCTTTAGAGTAAAATATATTTTCCAGATCGTTCGGGTAGTCAAGATGTTAGGCACTGTGTTGTTATCGTATAATATAGTTTAATGTTTAAAAATTGTTCTTCAAATGATTCACGTTGTACAGTGTTACAATCGACAAGTTTTGGGCCAAATAACTTAGTTTACATTCTATTGGAAATCAAAAGTAAGGTAAGTTGTTATAGTTATTTTATATTTTTCAAAAGTTTTTGTAATATTTTTTTTTCTTTAAATAGGGCACTCTTTATAACGAAACTCAAGGGACCGAGCATTTTTTGTCGTTTTAAGGAGTGAAGAAAGAAAACAACCAAATTCACATTAATTTTTAATGTGAACAGTTTCAAAGTTGGTTTATGATTAACAATATGATACATATATAATAGTGTGTTTGGTTCAAGACCATCACTTCCAAGAAAAGCACTTAGTCAAGGCCATAGATTTATTATAGCTACCGCCGTATCATTTATATGTGGCCTCCAGCGTATAGGGGCCCCATTAAAATTCTCAAAAAAAGGTCGCCAGCGGGCTACAAATGCTACAGTTGGCACTCCTTTTATATTTGACAGCTGACTTCGAGGGGACCCCGCAACCAATATTGATATGGGGCCTCCTAAAGCTACACCACTGGTCAAGGCATTAAAGAATAACAAAAAAGTTTCGGAGCCTTTTATAACCTGATAAGATGACATAAACAACAATATGGATAATAAATATTTACTGTCTAAGTATGAACACATTTCATCATAATAGAGAATGGCTGTATAGCTATAAAGAGTTATAACATTTGAAATTTCTTTAAAAGGTTATAAAATCAGAAAATAATATTTTTTTTTGAATATTTATTACATCATTAATTTAACAGAACATAATTTTAAGCAAAAACTATGTAAAAGTACACCATAACAGTAAATAATAAAATAAGTTTTGATTCAAATTTACCCCTTTGACACTGAAATGGCTTTTACTTGAAAATTTTCCCTATCAAAGTAATATTGTACCTAATAAATATTGTACCTTTTTAAAATCTGCATATTTTAACAGACAGGTTTTTAAAATTCTGGTTCATTCTTGCCCAGTACATTTTTTTTTCAACCACCTTGCATCAAAGTTGTGTTGAAGAAAATCAAAAAAAATAATGTCCAAAGCAGACCCTGTTTTCTCAGGGTTCCCTAATAATATCAACTAAATTACACACTGATAATTTTATTGTAAAGCAACTATCTGAGAGTTGTTAGAATTTTTTTTATCAAAATATCTGCTCATTTGTGGACTCAACAGGAAGAAGCAGGGTAAAGGAGCCGAATTTTCAAAATTTTAAAAAGGTCAATATCTCGAAAATAGTGACACTTTTACTGAGGTAATTTTTTGACATAATTATGATAGGTCCACCCTCAAGCAATCTGCCCTCTACGGCAAACCGGGGCACCCGCCGCGGGCGCCAGTTTAAAGGGGTACCAAAATGAGCCTGAATTTTTTTTTTAGTCCAAGCGCTGAACCGATTTCTCTACCTTGTATACGTGTATGTACGGGTAGACACCCGAGAGCGCCTGAACGCCTGAGCGCCTTCTGCTCCGGTTCGAAAAAATCGTAGATCCGGGCCTGTTCCCTGGATACCTCATTGATTCCATCTTCATAAAAAATATGGGACCAATCTGAACCCTTTCAAATGAACAGAAAGTATTTCTGAGAATATTTATTAAAATAAATGATAAATGACAGAGTTCTGAGGTTCTGATTAAAAAAACTGGCCAAATGTAAGTCAGACCACACACAATCTATGAGCCTTTGCACACGGCGCGTTTTTGAAGCGCATCCGACGATTGACTGATTCAGCGCGTTTTCCTCGCTGCAAATGACGAGGCAGACGAGGCGTTTCCTCGTACGATTGCGTTTTCGGCGCCGTAAAAATACGCCATATGCAGAGGCTCTAAGGTTCTGTATTCAAGTAGTGAATTTTTTGACGTATCCAACACCAATTATACTAGCGGCGGGGAGGGGGCGACACTTGAGAATATAAAGACACTTGGGCTGGCCCCCAACTACCGCATGAATCTGCACTGAACCAGGGTGATGGAGTATCCTATCGGCCTCATTGAGCACTAGACACTGGACTATTTACGAGGGGAGGTCAATAAGTACGCGGAATGGCGGGGTTCGCGGGGGCGGGGATACTTATCCTGGTAGGCGCTAGTAGAGTAACTCATAACTACTATTTATACCAAATTTCATCTTAATCGGTTCATTAACTTTTGAGTTATCAACGGACAAACAAGTCAATCGGGAAGAAACTAGACACTACGGAGAAAATTGAGCATCGTGCCTTCATAAAGTTCCTCACCAAACAAGGAGAAACACCTCAAACTATTTTTCAAACGATGTTATCTATTTACAGGGACTCTGTTCTTGGTAAAACTAGGATTTATAGAAGGCACAGCCTTTTCAAACAAGGAACAGAGTCAATTCAGGAGGACCCTCGATGGGGAAGGCCGATTGAGGCATCCACTGCGGACATTGTCGAAAAAGTCGAAAAACTTGTATCGGAAGAAAGCCGTTTAAAGAACAAAATCTTGTAGCATTAGTGGGAGTATCAGAAAAAACATTTTGAATATTCTACATCAACATCTTGGCATTAGTAAAGTCTGTGCAAGATGGGTCCCGAGAATGCTCAAACCGCTTCAAAAACGAGTGCGCGTCGACTGCTTTCGCGAGTTTTTAGACCGCTGTGGAGAGCAAAAAGAAGAAATTATGGCCCAAATTGTAACTGGTGATGAAACTTGGATTCATCATTATGAACCTGAGTCAAAGCAAGAGTCGATGCAGTGGCATAACAAAGGTACACCCCCTCCTGAAAAAATTAAGGTGTCCCAATCGGCCGAACCGATCATCTTTTGGGATACTGAAAGTATCCTTGGATCGATTACTAGGAACGAGGCGTTTCCATAACGGGAGATTACTAAGGTTCCCTACTGGATCGATTAAAAGAAGCTATTATTGAAAAAAGAAGAGGAAAGCTGACAAAAAGTGTGCTCCTTTTGCACGACAACGCGCCCGGCACACATGCCATGTTGTGACGGTTGCCATTTACCGATGCTGTTTCGAACAATTGTGCAATCCACCCTACAGTCCAGACCTAACCCCCAGCAAATATTATTTGTTTTAAAAAATTAAAAAAAGGTCCGTGGACAAAAGTTATATGACGATGAAGAAGTTAAGTCGGCGATTTCGGCCTATTTCGAGGCCTAAGACAAATATTTTTTTTCGAAGGTATACAGAAGTGATACAAACGATATAAAAAATGAATTCGAGCTAAAAGAGAACGTAATAAAAAGGAAAAATAGTTTAAGGTATTATTTCATACACCTTCCCTGTCATTCCGCGAACTTATTGACCTCCCCTCGTAGTAAGAAGAGCCTCGCAGTGTAGGAGCAGATCGGATCTAATGACGTCATTAACAAACTTCAATGTATTATTTTTATATTAATCTCAATGATGTTGTATGTATAGGGAGGTAGATATGCTGAGAGGGCGTTGAAATTAAGTCAGTCGAATCTAGTCAAGTGTAGCGATTTCATTGTAGACAGTTGATAGATGCTTCAGAGTGAGGCTGTCTGTAGTTGTCACAAAAATGCAGAGTTGTGTTTTGAGATTTTGCAAAAATCATTTCTCCAAATTCAATAAGAATGATGGAGTTACATACCATAGGTAAATACATAAAACGTTATGTTTAATTTTGTTACTAATATATAATATTTCTTTTAAAATTGATTAAAATATTAAATGTATTAAGGCACATGCCATTCGTCATAGACTAATAAGGCAGAAGTGAAATCTAGGCATAAAAGTTAATTTAAGACATTTCGCAAATTGAACCAAATGAAATATTTTTATAATGAATATGTATATCCCCAATTTTTGAACTCTAAGCTAATTTTATTATGATATCAAGTTTTAGATTGTTCGTAAAATAAAAAGGTTAAATATCGTTTCAATGCATTACATTTTAGAAAACTATTAATTAGATTTTTTTATGGAACTGGTTGGCAAACGAGCTAACGATGCACCTGATGGTAAGTGGTTATCTTCGCCCTTGGATATCAGCAACTGCATCACTGATGCGTTGCCGGACAAGAAAGAGAGAAGAAAAAGAAAGAATCAAAAGGGTGCGTGTACTTTTGTACGCGCGTGAGAAGTTATACTTCTTTAACATAAATAAATATTTAATTTAATAACGTGTATCAGTTTTAATTGCACAAACTAGATGGTGTTGTTCACGAAGCTGAATCACGCTGTTGAGACTGTGAGATTTGTATAAGTAAAAACGTTAAATTTTAAAAGAGGTAAAGGATAAAAGCTAGCGCTATCTATCCAGTGCTTTCATACCCCCTCCATGGCAGCGTTAAACGTTTAACGTTTTGCAAGTCGCATAAGAAGTATAACTTCAAAAACTGGCTCTCAAACCCCCAGCCGGAACACGACGAGTCGTTTGGCGGCTGACTCAAACAAATAATTAGTAATAATGGTATTAATGAACTATTAAAATCAGTATTACCAATACATATAATTCCTCCGAGGGGCACAAGTCTCTTCTTATGACACCTACCAGGGGAGGGATTGGGGTTAGTATTCTAAGCCACCCCAATACGGCTAAAATTATGGATGTTATGTCCGTGTGGTTTGATGACGAAGAGCTATTTTATCAGCAATAAGTGTACCTACACAATATTCTTTCCTGGATTTTTTTTTATATTCTAAAACTTCTTTGTTAAATCCTGGCTAACTAGAACTATTTTCATGCCACTTCCTTATAACACGAGGGTTGGGGGAAAGGAACCAAAATAAAAATAAATACATATATTATGCCTGTTAACTTTTAGGTCAAACTTTTCAGCGCGTACAGTAGCCCTTTTTATTATTTTCTTCTTATCAAAATCAGACACAATTTCGTTTAAGTTATTGTATTTTTAATTACTTTATGTTTTTTGTTGTGTAATATAATTTCAAAATGTTAAATGACAATAATAATATTATGCCTAATATGTACTAACTATTTGTTTCATTCAGTGTCCCTTCTGCCTGACTACTCTTTGTTATGCTTTGACAATTATGACATGTCATCGCGGATCGAAAACTGAACCTCGTAATGTATGGACATAACAAATCTATGGTAAAAATCTTTGATTAATCTATTGTTTTTATCTCCAAGTAAACTAGGTAAAGTAGGTATTAAATACAGTCACGTTGTATTTCTCTGTTATTGTGAAAGTTTTGTATAAAGTTCCAGTTGTGTGGGATGTGGACTTGACAGGTTGCCCGTTGTGCGATATCGGAAAACTTAGGATTACCAACCGACGAAACAAAATAGGATTCGCTTTAATAAACATGAATGTCCAAACTAGCGCTCTGCCTGTGGATTTCCCTGTGTTTTCCGGGATAGGTAATAAGTTCAGTTTATAGGTGAAAGAGTACAAACATCGCTACATCTTCACAAACTTTCACATTTAGAATATTATTAATATCAGTAGTATAGAATAGTTGCTTCGTATGTGCCGGTGAATGAGATAAATGCCGCCCATTTAAATGTTCTAGAATAGGAAGACCAGTGCACCTGCCTTTTCTGAACGAACTTGTTGTAGTGGTGGCGTAGCGTAGTACCCAACGAAACAAAGGTCACCTGGTAGATTTGGTAGGTGACCCTTGCTGTCCATGGCCATTTTTAATGCCAGAGAGACGCCTCTAGCTAGACAAAACTCTTTTCTGTAAATGATCACCCCAAACACTTCCTTTAATATTTAAATGACAAAAGTCACGTGCAAATCAATCAATCAATCATCTTTATTGTGGAATACAATTATTGTGGAATTTTCCGCACTCGAATGTCATTTCCATACATTGACGACGAACATTGGGTGGCTTGCCGAAAATTAAGCTATCAACAAGTCTTTTGAACGACTCCCATATTTTTCACGTATGGTATGAGTTAGATTTAACGGAGGCTTTCGGTAGCAAAACTTCTGTGATAGACTTGAACTTATTTAGATTTGGACTATCTGTTTGTTCCTTGTTATGTCCTGAACCATAGTTCTTCCGTAACATATAAAAATACCGAGTTCCACCTTGATATTTCCTTGGAATCAAATCGTAGTTATGTAGATGATCCAATGGTTATGGGTCATTATTAATGACTCATTAATCAGAGGAAATAACGAGAAAGTTAAGGTGGTTCCCAAATCACACGAATTGAAATCACACAATAATTATAACTCTTATGGTTAATTCAACTGTAATTAATAGATAATATTCCTATTAATAAGGTTTTACGGCCTGTGCTATGAGCAAAGATCTGTGAGATAGAGAATAACCATTCCATGTTGAAGAATAAGATCAGATCATGATTATGTAACAGATAATTTACATTTGAAACAAGAAGCATTATCAGTATTATATCATCAGTATATTATTAGTAGTGTCAACATGAAGTAAAATGGGCTTACAATTCAGTTCAGTAACAGTTAATCAATTAAACCTTATCAACGTCTTGATAAAACTCCTGCGATTAAACTGCAGCTGAAAGCTGGTTGTACGCATGCAAGTAGGAATATGGCGATCTGTTCTGATCTGGCTTGTCTATCCAAGTTTGTCACTTTCAAAAGTGATGCTGAAAAGTTAGTGCATGGTTGACAACAATCTTACCAGATGGTAAGTAACATAGTTTAATCTTTTCCTGAAGAAAAAAGTGAAATTTGGAATTATTGGTGTTTATGAAGGAATTATCCTGGGAAAATAGTTTAGATCTATAGTCGTACTTTTCACAGCGTAGAATGTTCTGGAATAGGCCTTTTGATTATTTCGAACGGTGAAATACGGGATATTTCCGCTTGCCGAGTTCAGTCCTGTTCCAGGCGCTGTGCTGGCTTGACCTGTTTTAAGGCCTTTGAAAATAAGCAATTTGTGAGTCAACTTTCTTTTTAATTAATTATTTATTTATGGCCAACATACTTCTTAACATTGTATTGACAGTCAGTCTCAGTCACTTTTAGTGCTACTTTGCATATACATTATACATATAAAACAAAAGGAATGAAGCTTAAGAGCTGATCATTTTTCTGATTACTGTGTGATGTGTGTTACATATCGATACGGCTAGTTATTTCCACTTGCTGTATACGGATACCTAGCATGATGTTGACCAAAACCCTATTATTGAAAGATTTATGCTCGAAAATATTTGTACTTCCTTTAAAAAATGGTCACTATTTATTTATAGAAACCAAAACTGGACTAAAACACCAACAGGTTTCCTGGTTGAACCCCAAATTTTAATGACTGGTCTTATGTTATTTTGGTCTGTATTTCAGGACACCAGGCTTCCCTTTGCACAACTACCACGAATCTCTGTCTTAACTAAAATCTATTGTTTTGACAAATTAGTGAATATGATCTCAATCAGTCAATTTGTGTATTAAACAGCATAAGATTGGGTTACTAATAGACTAAGTCCTTTGCTTAGTGCTCATTCAAGAGTAAAATAAAATTATTCTACAGCACTTGTGCAGTCATGTAGTCTCTCATGTTGACAGTATTACGTGTATTACTCAACTATTTCATCGATTATATAATCATCTGTAACTATTGAACTGTTTGCTGAGCTAGACCTTGCAGATAATATGACGCGGATATAATTGGCTATTTGACAGTTATCACGGTAAAATATGAAATGTGTTAAATATGGTTGCATAATGGTTAACAATAATTATACAATACGTTTCTTGCATGAAAATAAATTGTAAATATTTTTACTTTTGAAAAATAGGTTTGAGTTTTTTTACCTGTGGATACGAGAACCGAAACGCGGGCGGCCATGATTGAGCATGTTATGACGTCACAATTCAAAAAATAAAGCGTCGTGTACTACTAACTATATCGTGTGCACTGTGCAATTTACTGAGAAAATTAATAAGATATGTTTTGATTTCTGCTTTTGAGAGGTTTTGTAAAATGGAGTCAGGCTATACTAAAGCTGACAGTGCGAATTTGCCTCAAGTTGATTCATTTATGGTCGCAAATTTCTTTGCGTGTAACCCTGACTTTTGCTCTACCGAGTTTCGGAATGCAAAAACCTCCTTGTAAGTACTGAAATTAATAAAGTAAAATTGGTCAGTCTTGCTAAGTGGTCACAGGGGGATTTTTTTCTAAGTTTTTCCTCAACGTCCCCATAACGACACCATATTACTAATGATTTTAAATTACTTGTAGGTTATGTTTATGAACAATATTAGGTTAGGTTTAATTTGTTTTTTTAGTAAATCTGAGGCTAACTTGATTTCTTCTAAATACTTACATCAAAGTGGTCCTCACAAAAGAATATTGCTGGTATAACAGATGTTAACTCTGGGTCTCGACGTGCTAAATTGTAACCACTGCTTTCGACGTTGAGGGCATTTCGAAACGTGTAGGTATAAACAATTTGTCAGGTTTAATTGTAGTACTTCTACACATAGGCACTGCACACGTCTTGTAGCTTGTCATTTTCACAATTCCAGTGAAAAAGGTGTAAGTTTTTCACTTAAAATATCTTCAGAGTTAGAGCGTAAACTTTTGTTAATTGAAATATGACGTCACAGCCAGCAAGTGACAGATGGCGGACTATTTTCGCGCGAATTTAAAATTAATGGATTAAAAGTTATTTTTTCCTACTAAATAACACTTTTATGAGAAAAATAAATATTGTAAGAGGTATAAAATAAAACTACGAAAATTTTAAATATTTTTCCTAAAATTGTCTAATAGCCAATTATTATACTCGTAAACAAGACTGCGCTAGATGCATTACTTACGTTTATCCAGCAACCTTTGAAATTATAAAGCAAAGATTTTTTTACCTGTAACGTCATTGTTATCACTTATCAAGCATCTCAGGATTACTTTTGACGTCTTTAACGTGTCCATAAATTTTACTAATGCATTATGGCTCCCAATTCAAATGTACCGGAATGTTCACAGTTTATTTCTTCTTGATCTTCATCTTCACTCCTAATATTTTATCCAAATATCCATCCAGCTGCGTCTCAATTTTCTCCATCCTCCAATCATCGAAATACCTCGTCTATGTCATTTTAGTACTTTTCTGTAAAAATGTCCACTGTTACCGCTCTGCCTCTTTCCGTGTAGATTGGTTGCTTTGTTAAAATCTTTCAAAGCCGAAGTAAAATCCCTATATCCAATCTTTCTTTACCTATATTCTTATCTAATCAATGCTCTGTTCCGTTAACCCTTTTTCTATTAAATCTATTTTCTCTCCTTCTATCAGTCTTCAATCTAGTTTGTAGGTTCAAACTACATAGTTGTTATATTAAATATTTTTATACTTATGTAGTCCTCTTAAAGTTTGTGTTGCCTCTTTCTCTTTTTCGAATTTCTTTCACGAATATTATCCTATACTACTCATACATAAAAGATTCAAGACACCGCGTTGTTTATAGTGCATAGAACTCACAACCACAAATCCACACACACATCTAGCATGAATAGTATTGTGTTTTAGTAATAGTGTTATGGTATTAGGTAACACACCAATAGGAATAGTGTTGTAACATTTTTTACCGTGTGCAGTTGGAAATTATGTAACAAGCGCTGGGACAATAGTAGTTCTATTCTATAGTATATAGGTACGTAAAGTTCCCGGGAATTGTGGAAATTTATTTCCTTTATTAATTAACTGAGGGGTTTCGTATAACTTCGCCAATTTGTTGACGTTGCATGGTTTCAGTTTGCAAACTCAATTAGGTTCCACAATACAAAATTACTAGCAACTTGGCTAAATGTGATGTTATTTATATCGGCTACGTTGTATAAACAAAACTTTATCAGAAATTTGCTTTGCAAAATGTTGGATGCCTGGCCACGGCTTCACTATAATTATAAGGGTACATTGAGGAAAAATCGAGGAAATATTATAGCTGAGATTTAAGGCCTAAGGAAGATTTAAATTCTAAGTTCTAAGATCTAGCGAATCGGGTGCGTTCATTCACCATTCAGAATCACGACATTGTTATGAAATCCAAATAAAGGTATCAGAGGTATGCTAATTCCAAGTCCGTCATAACAGAATCATCTGACTTATTCATTTCGAATAATCTTGGGCACGGTACAAATATTTGTACCGCGTCTTGGGGCTGTTGTGCTCGTGGTAAAGTGGAACACACATTTAAATTTCAGGTTTGATGTTACTGTATTTGTTTTCAAGTATTTAGTGCTTCAAATCTCACCTGATTGTAAGTGAACATGTTGTCCGTCGTGTTCCGGCTGGGGGCAAGGGAGTTCGTTCATTTCTTCCTCTCTACTTTTCTTGTTCGGCAGCGCATCGGTGATGGTGTTGTATTATTTGTGTCCATGGGGCACGATGGCTACTTACCATCAGGTGGATCGTTACCTCATTTGTTTTTTCATTTGTTTGTAGCAGCTAAGAAGTTGTGATGACGATAATTTTTATTTAGCTTTTTATGTGCTAATCTGATCTCTACAATGTAGAAATAGGTGTAGACTTCATTTAGAGATTCCTTCAGTTTTTTTATAGCACTTTGTAAGATGATGTTTGAGTTTTACGCTTCTGCAAAGATGATTACAAATACGTAGGTACCTGCCCTTTGACCCTTAATATATCTATTCTGTATATCAGAACCTATTTCAGTTAGTTTAATAAAATCTATATACTTCAGTAAATGGTATAATACCCTTATCTATATGTATAAGTCAATTTTCTGAAGTATATACAGACACAAGTCCAATAACATGCAAATTCGATAATAGGTTCGAATTTCCTGTGATGATGAGGCTCTGACGCCAATGGTGTCGACACGTGACGGACTCGCAGTAGGGACCGTGACATGTCACTCAACTGCAGAATCTGTAGAATGCAGATCTGTCACAAGCACGTGACTCTGCTTTGTTTTGAATAAACTAGTTACTAGTTAGATGAGTTAGATGATTTACCTACAGGTTTATTAAGAGCAATTAGATAATTTAAATTCAGTACTTTTTCATAAACTAGGTAGAAATTATAACATGACATGCGATTTCTAAGAGCAAAGCGTGGACAGGGTTATCAATAATAATCAATTTGAAAATAATTGACTAAAACTACCGTAAGTTAAGATTATTTTCTTTCTTCTCCTTTCTTTCTTGTCCGGCCGCGCATCAGTGATGCCTTTGGTGTTGCTGATGTCCATGGGCGACGATAGCCACTTACCATCAGGATCGTCAGCTCGTTTGCCGGCTATTTCCATAAAAAAATCTGTGAGGATAACTAAAATAAACTAGTAGAGCATCTAAAATATCAACCGATACTGCCACCAGTTTTATCAGAGCCTCATATCTCTTGTTCCAGCGGATCTCAAGATGCTGGGCGGCAGTGTTCTCTGGTTCCGGCACGGGCTGCGGCTGCACGACAACCCGGCGTTGCACGATGCGCTGCAGGACCCCACCGTGCCATTCTTCCCCGTCTTCATCTTCGACGGCGAGACTGCTGGTTAGTATTGCTATGTGGAAATATCTCGGGGAGACTACTGGTTAGTATTGCTATGTGGAAATATCTCGGGGAGACTGCTGGTTAGTATTGCTATGTGGAAATATCTGTGCCGCTTCCAGTCCCGCGCAGATTAGAAGACTATTTTTAAAAGATGCGTTGAAGAGTTTTTTTCGCCATTTCTTCTTCTTCATAGCAAAGCAGCTTTCCGAAATGTCGGTAGATAAAAAAATTACGTGCACAAGTGTATCAGTCATACCTATATTAATAAAATAATGATTTTGACTTTGAATATCTCTCTGGGAAGCCTTCGTAGCTAGGATAGCTAGTTATCCTCTCTTGCGTGAGTCAGCCGCCAAATGACACGTCGTGTTATCACCAGTGGTGGGAATAAGCCGTGTTGGGGCTGGAGGTTTGGAAGCCAGTTCTTGCAATGCATTGCATCAGACTTCCTTTGGTATTCCTTATGTCCAGGGGCGAAGAGTCACTTATCATCAGCTTGATTTTTGGCTAATTACACCGAAAAAGATGATGACATAGAGGTATGGGAATGAATGGAACGTAATAGTAAATGATTCTGCCCATTACAGCTAACCATTAACCCACTATGTCTGAAGTGAAGATGGCGTTCCAACTAAGATTGTCTTTAAAAGTCCAACCAGTAAGGCTGGTTTTCTTAGTCTCCTGAAGGCCTTAGTCACGTAAATGTTAGCTCGGCCGGGAATCAGACCAGAGGACCAGAAGCGTCAGTAACCGGGGATAAATAACGACATGACATAAATTGGACTGTTTGCAGGTACAAGGCATGTGGGGTACAATCGGATGCGCTATTTGCTGGAAGCTTTGGATGATCTGGACAACCAGTTTAAGAAGTACGGCGGAAGATTGATCATGATTAAGGGAAAGCCGGAGCAAATCTTCACGCGCCTTTGGGAGGAGTTTGGTGAGATATTGATGAGTATTCATATTGTGCGCAGGAATTGTTTTAAATAATTCTCCCATCCCCGTTTCTCCGAACGACTCGTCGCACGGTGGGTATCCTTTTGCCGTGATCACCCCGCCGGCACGGACGATACGGATTGCCTCGTCATTCGTAATGGGCACTGCGAAAGACGAATAGCTTGCCTTCGTCCGCGTTCTCGCTATGACGTGGATGTCTTCAAGAAAAGGATGAATAGGCTTTTACTAAGTTAGTGCGTTCACCAATATGTACTTCCCACTTACCATCGGGTGGAATTGTGGTCAAGCATTAACTTATTTTTGAGTAAAAAATAATTAGTGAGTATGTTATTAATGGGTTGAAGGCTCACTGCGAGTACTTGTCGCTCCAGGTATCCGCAACCTGTCGTTCGAGCAGGATTGCGAGCCCGTGTGGCGCGCGCGCGACCAGGCGGTGCGTGAGGCATGCAAGCAGTACGGCATCGCGTGTCGGGAACACGTGTCGCACACGCTGTGGGCGCCCGACACCGTCATCGATGTCAACGGGGGTATCCCGCCGCTCACCTACCAGATGTTTCTGGTGAGTTGATAACCTTCGATTGTAATTTTTTATATTTGGAATTTCCTCAGAATCACGGTGTCAAGCTGACGATGACACGAAAGGCATTACTAATGCGTTGCCGGCGAAGAAAGAGAGAAGAAAAAGACAGAAAAGAAGAATCCCATCAAAAACATGAATGTAAAGTAAAAGCCAATTTAAAAAAAAAGAATTGAGATCTAAATGGGTGCCAAGTTCTGTGTAGAAAAGCCTAAAATTTTAGTCACAAGAACATGTAATTCAAGCTCCACATTTGACTTGGTTAGTTTTCACGTACCTATCTAGGCTATAATATTATATTTGTATAATTATCTTTGTTAAGTCTGTTAGGTTGATGACCTATGTTACTTTTCTAAAATTTGGTTTGTTGGTTATGGCTAACTAATGAAAACTAGCCAATTCAAATGTAAAGCTTGAATTTCATGTTCTTGTGACTAAAATTTTAGGCTTTTCTACACAGAACTTGGCACCCATTTAGATCTCAATTCTTTTTTTTTAAATTGGCTTTTACTTTACATTCATGTTTTTGATGGGATATCATTACTTTTTGTACAGAAATTATTAGTAGGTACTTATTCATAACGTTAATTTTGTTACCTTATACATGAACTGTAATAGTGCCCTTCAACTAAATCTAACCTTTTCTGTTTTCCAATTTTGTCTGTTAGTTTGTTAATTATGTTATTTTCATTACTATACGATATTTTTTTCTTTGCGTAGTACAACTTCAACGATATTTTATTTATTAGTGGATTTTTTTCAGTGTAACGTTTTACCGCGGCCATATGCACCTCTGGATTTTTATCCGTATAACATTTTACGGCTGCCTGATGCACCTCGGGGTGTTTGTCTGCATAACGTTTCTGAGCATTTCGAACTACTTCAGGATGCGTTTGTTTATATCGCCGATTAGCATCACGCCGTTGATATGCACGGGATTTGTCAGACGTTTTGGGTTGACCTGGTTTACGCTTTTGTGGACGGCCCCTTTGCAACGAGTTTTCGTTTTCCTTCAAAGACTTGTTATCTTGAAGTGTATTGGGAGAAATACACGCATTATCGATGTCTTGTTCCACTGGAATACAAACATCATAATGGCCCGAAGAGAGATTTCCTGTAAAGAGCAAGCGCTTTATAGGATATCTCTCTTCGCCGAACAAACCAAGCAGAAAACCATCCTGATGATACACTTCGATCTTAATATTATGCAAATCCACTGCAGCCTTTATTTCAGAAGTAGCTCCGTAAGTTGTCGAACAAAGCATGCTTGCGCGATACACTTCTTTAGAGCAGTAAGGCCAGTAAGGATCCCCGTTTGGAGCGCTAGTGTAGACACTTAACTCTTCCCAGTTACGACATACATAGTCTACTATAGTCTCACGCAACCTATTGGTTTGTTGTATATCACTATACTCAAACAAACAATATACAATTGAATGGAATAGGCAGCTTCCATCGGGAGGCATTGGGATGATATAATGTATAAGGTTGGTGTGCCACTGTCACCCACCAGTAATTTTATTTTACGACTCATTATAGGGATGTTCGATCCGGATCGATACTTGTGTGGATCGATACAATGGCATACGATCCGCTCGATATTTGTATCGATACAATGGCATTCGATCCACTGGCGGATCGATACACATGCAGGGTGGATCGGATCGAATCGGATCGGATCAAAATTATTATGGAATGGAGGTAGATTTCTTTAGATCAGTTGTTGGTGCATCATATTACACGAACAAAAAGGCTTCCACACATTTTTCAAGCAATATTTGTCTGAATTTTTGTTGGATAGAAAGTCTGATCCATTAATTAAAGTATTGGTCAGCTAGAAAAGTTATTTGGGGAAACTCTGCGACAAAGCTCTACGCCTACGGTATTTATCAGTGGTAGGAACTTCATTGCCCTCCGAATGGCTTTTCTCGTTAGCCAATAACATTTTAAGCGAAAGTAATCGATTTGATCCTAAGCGCTTATCCAATTTACTATTCCAGCGTTCATTAAAATTTAAGGATTGGCAAATGTAATTTATAAGCTTTGCGTGATATATTAATTTATTTGATTATTTAGTTTAAATACACAAGAGTTCTAAATCAAATATTTTATTTATTTATTTAAACTTTATTGAATTCATACATTGAATTACAATGGGCGAACTTAATGCCTAGTGGCATTTTCTACCAGTCAACCCTGGTGATGATGAAAAATTGTGGTAGGTGCAACAAACAAAAATTTAATCACGATGCTTTTATTTCATTACACTATAAATAATATATATTTATACATACATACAAACATACATACATATATCCATTCATACATATATACATACATACAAATATACATAACATATATACAAATACATACATATCGCCGTTTATGCAGAAAGAAGACACTACGTTCTGTTAAGGGTACGTTGCCTTGAGGAAATGCTCACGGACTCGTAATTTAAATGATTGCAAACTGGGAGCTTTTCTGATGTCCTTGGGTAGGTTGTTCCAGAGCAGTATAGCCTGAATAGCGAATGAGTAATGATAAAAACCAGTCCTGTGTGGTGGAATGTGGACCTTAAGAAAGATTAGACGAGGAGCGGAGCAATTTGTCATGCGTATCACAGACGTACTGAAAGAACTCCTTAAGATATGTAGGTGAGACTTTACTGTTCAGAACAGAAAATATAGTGTTATAAAGTGAGATAATATTATTTATATGATGTTCCTACTACATACCACATTGTTTTAAAAAACATTAAGTAACTTTTTCAAAATTTATTTATACAATATTTTGAATAAAATTAAATCTAATATAAAATTTAATCTAAAACGATTGATCTTAATATTGCCTTAATGATCTATCGTTATTTAGAAACCCACTGAATTAAGCTTGTTGATAGTTTATATAACCATATTTAAAATAATTTATTCGATTCTGGATCGATACAAAACATCATATTAAATTATACGTTATATCTACATAAAATACCATATTTTATTTATTAACATATTTCTTTCTTTTTTGTTTCTTGGCCGACAACGCTTTGGTCGCTGACATCCATTGGCCGCGATAACCACTTACAGGTATATTTAATAATTATATGAATCGATATTTGGACTATTAATTATGTTGGGATATTCATGACGATTCGGAGATCGATATATAAAATACCCGGATCAACCATTCCTATTTAAAAATTTACTTTTTTATCTTCTCTCATTCTTGGGCGGCAACGCATCAGTGATGCTTTTGGTGTTGTTGATATCCATGAGCAACGATAGCCACTTACTATCAGGTGGATCGTCAGCTCGTTTGCCGGCTTTTTCTATCAAAAAAAAAAATTCATTCGATACTGGATCGATCCAGAGTATCGTATGAAATAGGGATGAGGCATATATACTGGTACAGGTATAAAAACCCAGTATGAACTTGACAGTACGCAGACCGGGTATGTACCCGGCATACCCGGTCCGTACCCGATAGGTATGGTCGTCGGTCGGCACTCAGCAGTCTCGCTACCGCAAGATACCGGTCAACAGGTATGATGTATGTCTTTGTCTTCTCAGTTCTCACTATACAGGCGCTATAGTCAGAAAGAGACAAATATATCAGTTGCTTTTGTTTAGATTATTTTGCACGAACGAATGAAATGAATGAAACTCATCGCAAAATATAGAACAAAAATTTCATAGAGTCGCTTAGTTGTTTTTTTTTATATATTTTAAATATGTTTAATTTGAATTTGATTTTTAGTATAAAATATATTTATTCCAAATTTCCTCGAGACCTAATATGTTGTTCAGCATGGAATAGTAGGTATTATTGCTACATCGCGAGGGCAAGAATATTTTATACCGAAAGCAACCCACGTTGTATGCTCGGATCATTTTAAAGAAGATGACATGTACATAACTGGCAAAGGCATAAGAATAAAAAATACAGCTGTGCCAACATTGCAAGTAAATACCACTTGGTTTGGTTTATACCTTACTCTTCACCTTATTTTTGTATGTAACAATAATTGATAAAAAAAATCACCTTTACGATATGGGTGAAAAAAAAAACACAGATGTTTCATACATATTATCGAGTATTGTAGATTTATATAATACAAGGAATACCCGATTTTCGCGATATCAGGGTTATAATTTTATATCACGGTTATAATGTTACTGTTATGGTGGCCACTCACGGTCAGTCCATCGCGTCAAATGGCGTGATATACAGCCAAAATTTGATCGTGAATGTGAAAAACTGATGGCGTGATATAAAAAATTTGTATGTCCAATCGCGCCATTTTGACATATGTCATTTGGCGTGGCTCCAAAAATGACGCGATGGAATGACCGTGAGTGACCACCTTTAACCCATGATGCCAATAGAGCGACTGTCAACATGCAATATAGTAAAAAACTGACCTATCAAATGAAACTGAATGAAAAGATTAAAAAAAATTAAAACGTCATTTAATAAATTAAATTTATTACAAGGAAATTGAAATATTATCTTAATATATATAAATTACGTGTCACGTTGTTTGTCTGCGATGGATTCCTAAACTACTTAACCGATTTTAATCAAATTTGCACACCGTATGCAGTTTGATCCAACTTGAAAGATAGGATAGCTTAAGTGTCAAAATAAAAATAAAAACTTTTGACAGAATGAAGTCTGTCCGGGCAGCTAGTAATGTATATAATGTCCCTACATCTACCTGGTGATGTTTCATATATGAAGCGGGCGAGGGTCCATATATGACTTCTATTTATCTCTCTCTCTCATAGTTGTCTCTTCATTACTGTTTTTCGTTTCATAAAATCCAATTAATCATAACGTTCCGAAAAAAGTTCACTTTAAAAATGTAAAATGTACAATTTATGTGTAATAAAAATAAATAAAAATAATGTACTATTTTAAATAAAGACTACTGTATTACTTTTATTATCGCGTTTTATTTCACTAGAAGCTGCATAATGGTGTGTAGTGTAGTCGAAGCTCCAAGTCCATAAGGTGTTTATTTGTTGCAATCGAAATTGAACCGTGATGTTATGAACTTAGTGTTTAAATTACCTTAATAAAATACGACTATAGTAATATGAATGTACTTTACGACAATAAAGATAGAGGTGATTTTAGAATGGATGAAAATATTTTAAGATCGAAAATATTTATTATTTTGAATTGTTTTAATTTTCAAATTTTTTGACGTGATAACGTCTATTAAAACGATGAGTGCCGGGCGCATCTATGAAAAAATATAGCGTTCCGCGAGCGAGAAAGCGGCAAAAGTGAGAAAGAGGCACTATCGGCTACGATCGGCGTATCGTTGTGGATGCCGTAGGCAATCGTAGTTGAGTGGAGCGGAGTGGGGCGGGGCGGAGCGGAGCGGGGTGGGGCGGAGCGGAGTGGGGCGGAGCGGAGCGGAGCTTTGTCATGACGTTGTCACGTTAAACTACCATCCGTAAACCGACTTTACCGACAACCATTTTTTTGGTCAGTTCGTTTGTGACTGCGGATGAAGCATTTGACCCTTGACTTTTTGGTGCATTTTAATTGTTTAGGTTTTTTTTTTTTTTACTTACGATAAGTTAATGCTTGACCACAATCACAAAGGTATCTTTCGTTTTCTATCGATTTTACATTGCACTATTAACTTTCCACGGATAGATGACGATTTATAAATTAATATTAACAATACATTTATTACTCATGCCTTACGCCATCAAACATACTAAAATCTAGACAAAAATAAAAAATATGTATATAGATTTTATTGGAAACATACATAAAAAATAAAAAATACCCATGACCTGAGCGAGAATGGATGCGAAATTTGCGAACCCGCGACCTCTGGGCTGTGACCTGTGTGAACGTGCACACTGTGCACTTATTAAATATACCCGCGTACCCGTTACCTTTATCAAGTGAACCAACCAGTATGAAATCACTTGGATCGATACACTGCGAAACGATCCGTATCGATACAAGGCACCTGGATCGAACATCCCTAACTCATTATGCAATTTACGTAGTAAAAAGATGAAACGACTTTTTAGTTTTTACGTTGTAACTTGTAATAATAATAACTTGTAATAAGATATATTTCTTAAAGAGGAAACAACCAACTGTTTATTTATAAAAACTACAAAATACACTCGTTAGCGTGATTCACAAAGCTGGTCAACGCCATCTATTGACGTAATCGTTAACCATCTATTGACGCTATCGGCAAATCAGTAACAACGTTACTGATTAATTATTTTTGTCTTAAACATCAACAGTGGTCTTCAGTTTAATGAATAATAAATCCCATTTATAGTATCGTAATAATAATAATAATAATAATAAATACGATAGTCGAATATACTCTTATTAGTTATAAGTAGTTTGTGTTCGATGACTACTTGCTATGCACTTCCAACAGGCACTTGGGACACTGAACATCTTCCCCCGTTGAAAGCTTCACAAAGTACTAAAACTGATATGTTTCGATTAAAAAAACTTAAGGGTGGTATTCCACTCGTTAAATATTCCACATAATGACCACCTGTCAAATTTCAGGCGTTATAAGTAAGTGTTCCTAATAGAATCAATTTTTTGAAAAATTATCATAAAATGATAAAAATTTACTACTTTCAGATTTATTCCTTTGTATTCACCCGACTACCTATCTGCATGCCAAATTTTAACTTTCTAGGTCACCTGGAAGTTGGATATAGTTTTGATCTATAGGTCAGTCAGTGTTAAATTTCTCGATTTTTGGACGTTAAACTCTAAATAACCGTTTGAGATGTGTTTATGAAATTTGGAACACCTATGTATTTCGCAAGTCTTAATAAATCAACCAAATTTGACAGATTTATGTTGAATAGTTTTTGAGTTATGAGGTGGTCAAAAGTGGCTCCAAATGGTTCGTGTAATATTACACACGGTGCTGCTCGCCAATTCTGTTAGCTAGAAAATTGGCTTACACGCTACCGCGTGTTTAGATGTGTAATATGCTGAAGAGTTCAGTGTCTTATTACCTACGTCTAATCTCACGATGCGTAGTGTCTCGTAAAGTCTGATGTATAGACGGTTGATTTTATTGCCGAATCGGTAGTGAACTGTCCCCGGAGCCAATCGTCCCAGGCTTAAATTACCGGTAACAAAATAATACGTCAATAATACAGCAGATCCCATAGACTTTGTAGTGAATGAGCGGCAGCTTCGCTCGTCCGAGACACTTTCTCTGTCTATTCCTGTTCACCGTTCTGGTTTTGTGTCCAATTCATTTGCAGTTCAAGCCGCTCGGCTTTGGAATGCGCTACCTGTAGATCTCCGAAAGCCTGTCAGCAAATTTACTTTTAAAAGGAAGCTTAAATCAAGTTTACTTTGAGAAGCAATGTAAATAGATAGTACCTACGTTTATCTATTTCGCTCCCCATATTATATAGTATATATTATGTATATATATATATATAGATATATATATATATATAGATATATATGCATAATATTGTATATATGTATTTATAATATATTAGGTATATATTCTTAAATAGTATTGCATAATTATATAGATTTATTTGTATATGTACTTCAATATTCATTTATTTCTCTTTTTATACATTATGATATTGTATTATTTGTCAATTGTTACTTAACTATACTACCTTAATACCGCCATCGTTGTTTTGATACTTCCTGAAGGTTGACTGGCAGAGAATGCTTTTAGCATTAAGTCCGCCTTTGTTCCTTTTACTTTTTGTAAGGTTCAAAAGTTTAAATAAATAAATAAATAAAACTTGCCCACGAAACCAGTGGTGCCGGATTGGATTATTTTACAAAATAATACGTTAAAACTGTTTATGGCAGCACACGGTGGCGACGATCGGCGACCCGCCGCGGCCGGTGGCCAACCTGGACCTCACCGGCATCAGCTTCGGTTCGCTGACGGAGGCCTTCTACCAGGAGTTCACCGTTTACGACAAGGTACGTGGAAATTAGGTATGAAGTTACGTCATTGTTGAAATATTAGCCTTTTAAAATCAAACGTAGTGCTTATTATACTGGGTGTAACAGAAGTCGCTAGTAATATTCAAGGCCCCCTCTTTTTGTTCATAATTAAGTTCGTTTTGATTGATTAATGTTGATGTTTGTTTCTTTACCGATGATGAGTTACACTACTGACTCTTTCTTCGTAGTTGACCGATTTTTACAAGTCTTTAAATTTCTTACTTTAAGTTTTATTTTCGTCACAATTTCGAGAACCGATTGCATTGACCGTAGGCGAGTGGCTGAATGAGTTGTAGCTCATGAGCTTCAATTTATTGCGTGACCTTGGAGTTTGCGTCGCGTGTACGCTAATAATAATACTTCAATGCCATCGCCATGTATTCGACTATAGTATAATGTTCTGTGGGTGTGGGTGTGCAGGTTCCGAAGCCGGAGGACATGGGTGTGCACCTGGAGAAGGAGGACGTGCGCATGATCCGCTGGGTGGGCGGCGAGACGCAAGCGCTCAAACAGATGCAGCAGCGGCTCGTCGTCGAGGCTGAGACCTTCTCCAGGTAACAATCATTACACACTCATAGCCCTTCGATTGCCTGTGTCGTGGGTGCCTTGGACAACACACAAAGACTCAGAGCGACAGGAATTCAAACTTATCATTAAATGGAAAAGGGGAAATAGGATTCGAATGGAACCTTTGGCACGGCGGTCCGGTACCACGCAGACCGTCCATTATCCTATGAATTTGCACCCGTCTATGTCTATAAAAAAGGGATTTGTGGGTATCTATATAAGACTTCAATAAGAGAGTTATAAATTACAATATTACAATGTTGACAACAAATGGTATTCATCCCTTGGTTGTCAACATCCCCTCGGTGCGGACGTCGCGCTTTGCTTCGTCTTTTATTATACGTACCGCAAGGGACTGGAATAAATTGCCCGCGTGGGTGTTCCCCTCTGATTATAATGTAAGTGTCTTCAAGTCAAGAGTGAATAGGCTTATACTAAGTTAGTGCGCTTTACCATCCACGACTTCATTTCCGCTTACCATCAGGTGGTTTTGTGGTCAAGAACTTAATTATTCTGCATAAAAACAATATATTTTGTACATTACTATGTTTCCAGAGGGTCATATCTCCCCACGCACGGCAGCCCCGACCTCCTGGGCCCGCCGATATCTCTTAGCCCGGCGCTGCGGTTCGGATGTCTCTCTGTTAGAAAGTGAGTTACTTGTCTCATTCCTGTATTTGTATTTCTAAAATGAAGCGTTTTGTGATGTTTTGATATGTTTTTGTAGTTAACTTGAAGATCTAGAGCTATAGATTAAATAACTTACAGCCGCAATCAAGCTACAAGTCCGTCTTTCTTCACTTATGACAATATGTATGTATGTTTGTATATGTTACTCGTATGTATTGCGTAATGCGTATCTATGTATATCGATGGGTCCTATGTATATGGGCCAAACCAACAATTTGGCCATTTTGGCTTTTTTTATTGTAAAAGATGCGTATTGATGTTATTAATCAGATGAGCTTTTAAAAAACTAATTTCTGCATCGAAACACTATTTTTTATTACAATACTAGCTGACCCGCCAAACTTTGTACCGCCTAACAACTCCCCCCCCCCTCTTCCTTCCCGTCTCCCTCTCCCCTCTACATCCCCTTCCCCTCTCCATCTCCCTCTCCCTCAACTGTCAGTTATAAAATAAAAAAGTTAAATTTTTGAACGCACCTATAATAAAAGTTTTAGTGACAAGTTTGTTTGGAAAATCATCCCCTAGCTAGAGGGTTAATGTAGAGGTGAAACTTTTTAAGTTGTAAATGTGAGAAATGATGTATTAACTCAAGAGAAAAATCAAACGTTATAGTATATGTATACAAGTATACATACATTAGCTCATGGTTAGTAACAATGGAGGGAGAGGTAGAGAGAGAGAAAGAGAGAGAGAGAGGGAAAGATAGAAAGAGAGAGGGAAAGATAGAGGGAATTTAATGATCGCTAATTTGTTAAATCTACCAAAACTATCATAGTTTACTTTAAAAGTGCTGGGCCAGCTAGTCATTTAATAAAATGGTTACCCCGAAATATCTTAGTAGTATTTAGTATTGGTTTCAATTCGTCTAAAAATTAACATATTGGTAAAAAGTACTCTGTTTCCGCGATTACCATGAACTTTTAGGTAACTGACCTTTTAAATTATTTAAATTGTTTTACAATGCACATAAAATAGATATTATCACCTAATTTATTCTGAATGATTTAAATAATAAATAATTTAGAGCAAACAGTAAATTATTGCTCATCTGAATTATTTCCGTACCAAAACGAAATTAAAATAAAGTTTGAATACTTTGTAATATTTACATTTAATTTTAACTTAACGAACAACATGCTAAAATAACTACAATATACAAGGAACATGTTGCTATACAATAAATAAAATCAGGGTAAATGGGCACCCGTAGGATGGAATCCATTTTCATCGGCGGTGTAGTCGACCCTGTATAAGATCCCATCAGGGGCAACGAATTCGTAGAATCCTTTGACCCTTGTGCCTTCTCTTTCGTTGTCGACCTTTTCAATTTTACCAGCTTCTTCGGCAAGGATCTTGTTTTCAGTTTCGTAGAGGTAGTGGTAGCCATCAGGTTCGACGTCGGTTTCTTGACGGATGATGCCGTATTTGTAGTTGTAGTCGCCGGTATTGGCGCTGACAATGATGGTTTGTCTGGGAGGTTGGACGGCGATGGTTGGTCTGGGAGGTTGGACGGCGATGGTTGGTCTGGGAGGTTGGACGGTGATGGTTGGTGTCACTACGGCAGCAGTAACGACTGCGACAGGAGCAGCCGTGCTGGAGACTGAGACGGCTTCAGCGTCGGCACCAGCACCAGCGTCGGCCCCAACGCCAGCATTAGCTCCAGAACCAGTTCCTTCAGCACTGGCACCAGCTCCAACGTCAGCACCAGAACTAGCTCCAGTGTCAGCACCAGCACCAGTATTCGCTCCAGCACCAGCATCAGCTACTTCAGTGCTGGCACCAACACCAGGATTAGCTCCAGCAGCAGCTCCTTCAGCACTGGCACCAACACCAACGGCGGCACCAGTATCAGCATTCGCTCCAGCACCAGCTCCTTCAGCGCTGACACCAGCACCAGCGTCGGCACCAGCACCAGCATTAGCTCCAGCACTAATAGCTCCGCTGTTTTGGTCTCCACTGTACCCACAAATAAATTTTATAACAATTAGTATTTTGAAACAAAAATGACCCCGAGGTGTACTTGAGAAACCATATCATCCACAGCATTAGTTGTTTTCAATAATATCACCTAAATATGGACAAGCTTTTTGTCTTCAGTAAGGTAATTATTTTAAGTAAGTGTAATATAAAAACTTTAAACATATTTCGTCCTTTCCAGACGGAAATAGTGTCCATTCTAGGGTATAATAGGTCATAGCCTAAGCTCTTTAAAACTTCAAACAGACACAGTTCTTTAGGTATGTTTTTGTCCGCGCCACCCTTGGCACAGAGAATACTAGGATTCTGAGGTCACAGGAGTCAGGCGTGAGCGTTATTCTTTTACAGTATTTTAGCAACGTTCAAATACGTACCCAGATGAGCTCGTGTCAGGCTTGTAGTTGTCGATGGGGTCCTTGTTGCCTACATAGCCGCTTCCGGGACCTCCAGGGCCGCCAGCGTCAGAGGAGCCGGTGTAGAACCCGCCCGCGCTGCCACGGTCACCGCGGTCGCCGCTGAAAATTGCTCGAATATTATAACGAATCTTCACTACTCGATAATAGATGGCGCTACGTAAACTCCTGAATCACGCTATTGAAGTTTTATACAAAGTGAGTTACGATTGGAGAACAGGAATACGCCTTACGATAGCAATATGACCGCAGGGAAGTTAAAAATGGGCATGGAAGTTTATTTGTAATAATATATTCTATAGTTTTACTTAGAGTAAGACAATTTTATCCAATAAAAAATAATACAAAAGCCGAAGTTTAAAATAAAACGTCACGTTATGTCCTTTGAGCACGATAAACTCAACAAATACTTTAAGATTTTCTTGCTGTTTTATTACACACAGGGAGATTCAAGAAGACGATTTAATACTCCCAAAAAATATTGTTCTGTATTTGTTCCACTAAACTTATTTAAATAGTCTTGCTGATTATATTCAGGTACCTAAATTATCAGGTAATTCTTATTTATCATAAATCATAATATAGTGTTTATGTCTATTTATCAATTACTTACAAATATTAGAATATGGTTTATAATGACTTTAGGGACAAAATAATACAATATTTCTACATTATTTTTATAAATAAAAAATAATTTTACAATCCACAAAAATCAAGCTATCCCACATCCCTAACTGCTGCTGTATGGTGAAACTATCCCAAAAAATGTATCCAAAATTGTAATTGTAAATAAAATTGTAAAACGATAAATGCTAATGCTATGCTAATTATATAACTTTAATTCTTACTTGTATTTCCCGCTACCGTCAGGGTTGTAACGTCCAGAGCTGTCATATTTGCTGGGGTTGTATTTGCCAGGGTCGTAACGACCGGCGTCGTAGCGGCCAGGGTCGTAGCGGCCTGGGTTGTACCTCCCTGGGTCTGGTCTTCGAGTAGTTGTTATGAATGGCCGGCTCACGAACGGAGCAGGTTTATACCTGAGAAAATAAATCAAAGTATGTTAACTATTGTTACATACTCGTTAGGTAAAAAATCGGTGTTAAATGCTAATACACCAATAAATAAATAACATACCAATTGTAACGACCCTTTACAAAAAAAAATTATGCAGGATGATAAAAAGTTAAAATCGCACATCGATTAATTTGAGATGGTAACAATTAAATATGAAATTCACACTGTTATTTTCGAAACTTTCAGGTTTTTAAATGAAAAACTCATACAATGTTACTCGCGATTATTAAGTTAGAAATACATTTTTAAAAACTTACTGTCCAGTCTGCTGAGCCAAGGCAGCTGTGGCACACAAACATAGAATCTGAAAGCGAATATGAGAATATAGAATCTGAAAGCGAATATGAGAATCTATACAAAATCAATCGATATAATATAATAATCAGCGATAGCTAGGAAACCTCATTAAACTTTATTAAAATTTAGTTATATTTTTATTTATGTCAATAATATTGTATAATTATATGTATCGAAATTAATTAGTATTTTAGATTACGTATTTAGTGTTATTTTATCACATACCGCTAATCCACGCATTTTCTGGTATTGCCAATGAGCGTAACTAATTGAATGTGCTGATTCACAGATTAAGTTCTTATTTATACCTTTTTTTCATCTAATTTTATGAAGTGATTCCGATGTCCAGTTCCTCTCATTTATAATGTGTATTTTGATATTTAATTAGCTATTCATTAACAAAGTTTCTCAATCTTTCTGCTCATTATTTTTGTGATCTTTTGTGTTAAGGTATCAAAGTCACAGCGCCACGTTATATTATGGGGATTGTCTAAAATGTGATAATGTGTATGGTACACTCTTTTGAAGTAGTATAAATTCAAAAATAAAAGAAAAAAATACACGCAATCAAAAAAGCTATCATGATCATTGAAGTATAATGTCATAGAACAGACATCTCGAACAAAATGTGTGTCCCCGCCGGGAGATTCTATTTTCAAAATTGAGCGCCTGTTCTCCTTTCAAAATCGAACGAATCCATTGGAAATTGAAGCCGCGCGGCGCCAATTCATTGGAACATACATTGTGTTCGCGGTGTCTCTTCTATACGCTAGTAATACTTCAATGATCACGATATACTTTTTTTTAAATCCTTATGGTGAGCTCTTTAATTAAATACTCACATAGCATTATTCTATTTAATTTTTATTTTTTGATACTTCAAAGAATGGCATTTAACAGCTACCATATTTGTTTTTTTTTTCATTTCACTTATCTAAGAACACTTGGGTTATGAAGACGAATCTATCGATATCTTAATTTTATAAAGACACAAGTGTAAATCTCTAAAACTGTACTACTTTTGTACATTAGAAGTCATATTTTTATTATCTTAATCGCCTATAAATATTTTTTTCATTGTTTTATTAAAATTCCTACACGGAGCTATAAAACACAATTTTTGAGCTCAGAGAATGTTGTAACCAGTTAAGTTTGCGGAATGTTGTGCTGTTATGCAGGCTGTAATGCATTAGGCACATAGGACCATTGATAATGTACATTTTCCACTTTTCCCATACAACAATTTGAAGATATGTAATATGTAAAGGCGCATCAACGTCAACATAAAAACACTGATCATTCTCATCACAATTTTTTTTAGCGTAGTGGAACACGCTGGGTATCTACTAGTAGTTCAAAGTAGATCAAAATAACAGTAGATAATAATGATCTAAGTTTAAAATCATATACCGGCTGTATTCCAAAATATAACTGTGGCTCATTATAGTTTGAGAACCGTCCGATTCACAATCAGTTTGATTGTCAACTCATGTCAACTATGTTTGACCTATATACTAGGTCCGTAAACTGGCTAGTGCATATTCATATCGAGCTACATATTATGTCTCATCAATCATTATTGATTAAACAAGGACAATGTCAACAAAATGGTAAAATACAACTTTTGAGCTCATCATCTATGCAATAATTCTAAATTTTTGGTCCAATTTCCATGTTTAATGATGGGCAATTAATTAGGAAGTATTTTTTGTTGCGTCGATGAGAATTATTTTTCCAAAGGCATAATTTATCTATATTTGAAATCTCAGATGAAGAAATTTGAAATATGTCTGTTAAAATATTACTTTTATGTACAGTATAGCAATTACAAAAAAAGTCCATTAAATAAATACGTTAAGTATCTTCAACCATTGTCACAGAATTATCTGAGAGCACTAAACACTGTCACCAATTAAACCACGAACATTACAAAAATGCACTTAATTAATGCATATAATAAAACCTGAAAAGTAAATATAGACATGGAATAGACAAATTGCCACCCATTTTAATAAAAAAATGTGCATAGGAGTGGACTTCCTTATTTTTACTAATAAATTAATCACTACAAGAATATATTGCCCCTGACCTATTAAAATATGTATCTATAATTACATACGTATATTAAACCACTTCACAAAAAGCAATCAAAACAAGAACCAAATAATAAAATATAGGCCAATAGTCGTACTACCTACTTCATCAAAAATCTTTGAAAAAGTAATGCTGAAACGTCTCGATTCCTTTTGTGAAAAATACAAAATCTAATAATGTACGATGCACAAAAATAGAAAATGAAAGAATATTTCGAAAAAAAATGCTTGACTATGCTAGCGATGTATAATTTCATTCAAAAGGCACTTGATATAATTAATTAAAAAAACCCAAAAAAACTTTGTTCAAACGAAATTTTTTTAACAATTTTAACGTCTTGCATTAAATACTGCACACCGAAGGTGTTCGGCTGTAATAATTGGAGGCCATACACGATCAAGTGTACTTGATGAAGCGTCAAGCGGACTTGACGCGTCATCCAATATACTTGATCGTGTATGGCCACGGTATAGCTGTCTGTCATATATTTGTATCATGCACACTGGATGGCGCGTCAAGTCAAACTGCAAAGACAAGACACACTGCAGACTTGATCAAGTACCGTGTATGGCCTCCCATATCGCTCTTTGGTTCACGTTTCTTTTTTTGGTGTTCTTTGTAATTTTATTTTTGTGTAATTTTAGTAATTTTGTGTAATGAAGTGTTTAGGAAGTCAACACTTATTTTGGTAAATAAAATATTTGTTGCCTTATAAGTTGGTATATTTCATTGCTGTCTTAAGTTGTCATATTATGAGATGTCTAACGATTAAAAACTCTCGTTGTGACGTAGGTTCTACTGGGCGCTGCAGGATCTGTTCCAGCAGGTGCATCAGGGTCGTTTCACCTCGTCGCATTTCATTACTGGTGAGCACAACTAAGTCATTCTTTTTTTTTGATTGAAATACTAATGTTTTGGATTTATTCGACTTTGAAGTGCTTTTTGCTCAGAGTCAAGTGTTCTCCCTCCCCATCTACCACCTAAATGGTTGGAGTTGGGCATGTGAAAAATTTCACAAAAATGGGTGTGATTCACAAAAATGTGATGTATTTACAAGGAAATCTATCTCAGCTACTAAGAGTTTGCAAGTTAACAAGTAATAGTCGATCAACTGACACGCACTTGGCCGATTTTGTAATTAGTTAATTACACAATCTCTCTTTTTCTATTATTACTATTGTTATTATACCAATACCTGTTATCTGTAGTAAGTGACTTTTGAATAAAACGTTTCTTTCTTTCTACCTAAAACCTTGATAACATGCATTGAACCGTGGTTGCAGGTCAGTTGATATGGCGCGAGTACTTCTACACGATGAGCGTGAACAACCCCAACTACGGGCAGATGGCCGGCAACCCCATCTGCCTCGACATCCCCTGGAGAGAGCCGCAGGGGGATGAGCTCAAGAGGTATGTGTTACAGTTATTTGGAACTATGAAGGTATAGTGCTATCAAATTCTGGAAAGTTGGAACATGATTAAAAAAGTATGGTTTGAAAAAAAAATGTAAACAATTAAGTTTTTTTCCGCACTTTTTTAAATTTAACTAACTTTGAATTTTAATGCTTACTTTTTAAGCCACAGTTACGAACTTAACCCACCACCATCAGGTGGGGTTGTAGTTAAGCATTGCCTTAATTTTTCTATACTAATATTAAAAAGAGGAAAGATTTGATTGTTTGTTTGCATTGAATAGGCTCCGAAACTGCTGAACCGATTTGAAAAATTCTTTCACTGTTGGGAAGCTACACTATCCGCGGGCGACATAGGCTATATTATATTTTCAGAAAAATTAGGGATCCTTAATAAAACTCCAATAATGTACCCCATGGTGTAAAAAAATAAAACCTTTGCTTTTAGCATTAAGACCGCCTTTTGTCCCATTACTTGTTTAAGGTTCAATAAAGAATAAATAAATAAATAAATAAAACCGAAGCAAAGCGAGAGCGGTTACTCGTTTATTATAAAAAAGTTTAAACGTGGTATTGACGTGAGGGTTTCACTTCATCTATCACTTGTCCACAACCGTTGTACCTCTATAGTCTATACCGTTGGTCCCGGCCAGATGGACGGAGGGCACGACGGGCTTCCCGTTCATCGATGCCGCAATGCGTCAGCTGCGGTCGGAGGGCTGGCTGCACCACGTGCTGCGGAACACCGTGGCCTCCTTCCTCACGCGCGGGACGCTGTGGCTGTCCTGGGAGCACGGGCTCAGGCACTTCCTCAAGTACCTGCTCGATGCTGACTGGTATGGTTGGATGCGGAAGGCTTTTGAAGTTCGAAAGTTTTTTCTCAGAGCGTTACAACGGTTTAGTCGCAAAAAGATGCGCTTCTCAAGAATAATTTGTGACGTAACTGTATAGGTCCCACGCGGCTGTTATAATCGTACAATAAAATTGTAATTACAATAAAGCTAAATTTTAGATATAATCTATATAAGATAACAAGAAAACATAATATAATCTATGGAAATTTAGAAAAATTAAATATTACAAAGACATTACTACATTTACTACACTGCATGGGCGTAGCCAGGGGGGGGGGGGGGTTCGGGGGTTCAAACCCCCCCCCCCCCGAAAAGTTAAGGACCAACATTTTTATGTGCTAATAAACCCTTAAAAACATTTTTCTAGACGTCATTCCGAATCGAATGAGCTATCGCACATATTTTTAGGAGCTTAATTTCTATTAAACACGTTTTTGAACTTTTTGACTAAACTAATAATAGATGGCACTACATAATATGTACGTCGTGAGAAAAAATAAAGTCTCAATTTTCTTTAGGGTTATTTTATGTACTTTTAATCGTTGTATTTTCTTGAACCCTCCCCCCCTGAAACTGAAACCTGGCTACGCCCATGCTACACTATCATAACATGTCAATCCTGTCATGTATGAACTACAATGAGCATATTAATAAATGTTTCTAAGTAAATATTACAGTAATCATTATAAACTAAAGAGAAGATAAATAAAAGTTTATTACAATTCCTTCACTAATTAATCGAAAGGAACTTCGTTCCATCCGGGTGTCCCTTGACACCTCTCATTTTTTTTTAATATCATTATGTTCAATTTGCATTTGATCATGGACCTCCGTTTCTCCCCCCAGGTCAGTGTGCGCAGGCAACTGGATGTGGGTGTCGTCGTCGGCGTTCGAGGCGCTGCTGGACTCGGGCGAGTGCGCGTGCCCCGTGCGGCTGGGGCGCCGGCTCGAGCCCACCGGGCACTACGTGCGCCGGTACGTGCCCGAGCTGGCCAGGATGCCCGTCAAGTACATGTACGTTACTATTTCATTATCCAAGATTTGTGTAGACAAGAAATGAGCAGCTCTGCGATCAGTTCCGCTCAGATTTTTTTTATTTATGGAATAGCTGACGGCTCACCTGATGGTAAGTGGCTATCGTTTGCCCATGGCTACACGACAAAGTTATCTCTGATGCGATGTCGGCCAAGAAAAAGAAGAAAAAGAAAAAAAGGGTGCGTGTACTTTTGTACGCTCGTGAGAAGTTGTACTACTTTGGCTTATTTATATAAATATTTAACCCCATCCCCCTCCCCTCCCCTCCCGTGCCATTCTGGCGCAGCCGTTAACTATAGATGTAACGGGGGCATAAGGAGTACAAAGGGGTGAAAGGGCGGATTTTCTACCAGTCAACCAAAGTGCATACAACACAAAAATATATAAACTACGTATAATTATATCTCGTTATATTGACGGTTATTTAAAAAAAACAGTTACTTATACTGCCGTCCTCAAACTAAAACGCGGTTAAGTGACAAAAACAGTTTTTGAGGTAGAGCCAAAAAACGCAGGATTATTTTGAAATCGTGCTAGTGATTCTCTATAAAACAATTGTTAATGTTGTCATACTATGTCAAACTCAAAAGATATATATATTTTTTGAACATAAATATTACTAAAGGTCAAAAAAAATATCAAAACTGTTAATAAAGTAAAAATTTACCAGATGACATTTAGCCGCCTTTTAGCTTGAGGACGGCAGTATAGTGAGCATGATTGTCGTTGTAGCTACGAGCCGTGGAAAGCCCCTATCGAGGTGCAGGAGCGCGCCGGCTGCGTCATCGGCAAGCACTACCCCGCGCCCCTCGTCAACCACCTGGAGGCCGCTAGCAGGAACCAGAGTGCTATGAAGGTCACTCATTCACTGTTCTTAAAATATATGGAAATAGCCGGCAAACGAGCTGACGATCCACCGGATGGTAAGTGGCTATCGTCGCCCATGGACATCAGCAACACCAAAGGCATCACTGATGCGTTACCGGCTAAGAGAGAACAATAAAGAAAGCATTTAAAAGTAATATTTATGTTGTTTAAATCTTCACAAACAAGTGGCCACCATCGACCATTGATATCAGCAACACCAAATGCGTTATCCAGCCGAAACACGACGAGTCGTTTGGCGGCTGACTCGAGCAAAAGCATAGCCAGCAAGCCAAGCTTCACGGAAACATAATAATACCAGTAGTAAAATTCATGACTTTTAAGAAGCCTTACCACCAAGCGGGCCTGTTTGACATAATATACGGTTTGTTCGATGCAACCGGCAGAACGGGCTATTGATAGCATAGTATGATAGTATAGATATTTTCTATCGTCATAAGATAGTATAGAATGGCAAGAATGTTATTGTATCACTATATCATACCATCGATTGATTAATGTGGACTTTATTTTAACCAACATTGTGCTACAAAATGTATCAGAGAGGCGGAAAGTTGAACGATGAATTTGAATTTCTGTTCTCGGTCTGGGTGTGAGTGTCCTTGTCTAGTGTGTTGTCCATGGCACCCACGACACAGGGAATCCTAGTGTGGGGCTATGAGTGTGAAGCGTTATTTATTTATAGTTCTCTCTACAGGAGCTACGTCGCATCCTGGAGAAAGCACCTCCTCACTGCTGCCCGTCGTCCGAGGACGAGGTCCGCCAGTTCATGTGGCTCAACGAGGACAGCCGGTCGGAAGCCGGCTCGGTGTGAACGGACATCTCGTAGGGTGACATCTATACAGCGAACTTACACTTGGACTTTGCTCAGACAACATTCATATGTACTAGATGTTACACTTTGTTAATACGAAAAAATTAAAGTCATTATTAAAACGGTTTATATAAGGTTTATTTTGGACCATTGTTTTTTTCAGGTATTTGTTATTATAATAAGAAAAAATTGAAGTCATAATTTTATAAACCAGTTAATGCTAAGGTTGATTTAAGATTAAGACCCTTAGGTTCAGATTAATTTTAAGTCTGTCAAAGCCTAATCACAATATATAGATGTCACCCTTACAACCCAAATAAGATTAACGATACGCCAAAGTTATGTATTATGTTTAATTTTATTTCAATACACATTCACTAATATGAAACGTGGAGATCTCCCTTTGCTATTTCTATTGCTAAGTTTTATTTTTTTAAGTGAATTTTAAGTAGATGACCCACCTGATGGTAAGTAATCATCGTCACCTATGGACATAAGTACCACCGATTAGTTGCCGGCCAATAAAGAAAAGAGAAGAAAGAGTATTAGATCTGGGTAGTTTTACTTGCTTCTTAATGAGCATATAAATAGAGGTAGAGAATGCCACTAGGCATTAAGTCCGCCCATGTAAAAACCTGTTCATAGGTCTTACATAAAGAATAAATAAATAAATAAATAAAAATAAATAAATAGCGGATACATAGGAAATTTTTTAGGTTTTGGATTTAGTTGAATATGAAGATTTGTCGTACATTGTATTTTTAGTTTTCTTTCTTTTATTATTTTCCTTTCGAATTGTATCAATACAAAGATAAAATCCATTATCGTTTGTGGTTTATATGATAGTTGATTGGTATGTCAATGAGCTCTTTACAGCTAGTCTAAAGTAAGACTTTGAAGCGATATTTTTAAATATAAAATCTTGCCGTTAATATAAACTTTCTGGTAATAACTTCATTATTCCATTACCAGATTCTGTCACAGAAATAAGCTCTAGGATAAGTTTTAATTTTGGAAATTAACCTCATCTTAGATTAAATTTATGTTATTTATATAAGTGTTATTTTTTGGTTAAGTTTGTTGAAAAGTTCATAATACCATAATAAAATATTTGTGCCGAATTAGAAGTACAGGTTTTTATCTGAATAGTGTTCTGCAGCCAGAGGCATCATGTTATTTTGTTATATTAAGTAAACATTTTAAAAGAGCATTTGTAATAATATTACATTTTATATTTTTAAAAAATATTTTTATTCAAATAAAATAGTAATTTACTGATGGAATTATTTAAAAATAAAGTTTTTTTTTTTGTGATGTATTTATTGTTTTTTATTTTCATGGCATGTTTGAATTTGTTGAAACTTAATAGTTTTGGTTGGTTTAAACAAATCAAAGACCATTAAAATCGGTAAAGCTGTTCTTAGATTTTATATGAAAACCAAATTTCGCCGTACATACGTCATATGAAGCAATCTGCAATTATTGTATTCTATTGTACTAATTTTGAGTGACTATTCAATGACTCCTAGGGAATTGAATGAGTGACTACTGATCCCAAGTATAATAAGTAATAACATATCCAATATTACTAGCTGATAATATTAACTGTTTGATCTAAATTGACAAAAGGAGTTTTTTACAAACTGGCAAATAAGGAAAACATTTTTTTAAATAATATATTCTTTGATTGTATTATTTACAAACAAAACATCATAATGATAAAATAAAATGTTTCTTACTATGCTAAGTAGGTATATTAACATTGATTAAACTTATCTTTATAATGGCAATGTCAACAAGAACCATTTTGTGATTCACCAAGTAGAACTGACAGTTCAGTAAAAACTTTGCTAGTAGTCGAATCAGGAAGCTCCTGTACTGCAGCTATCCCCCGTCCTGCGAGGTTACCAACTCTGGGGTCTATAGGGATGCAACCTAGGAAGGGGACTTTCGCCACTTCAGCCAAGGACTTGCCACCTCCAGATGAAAATATGTTTGTACAATGGCTGCAGGTTGGACATTCAAAACTGAAACAGGTAATGCAATCATATAAAAATTTTGGAATGAGAATAACAATCACTGAACCTTTTCGGTATTTTCAGTATCAAAAAAAAATTGTGCAACTTGTAGATGTCAATTTAGGAAACCACACGCTATCTATCACTAACAATATTGTTCATTCACAGTCCAAGTAATTAGGTATGATACAACAATGGCAGTGGAAGGTGTGGGAGTTTTTAGGGAACAATCTACTCATCAATATAAGCAGATACACACCCACTCATGTTTTCAATTATACCCATTATAGGTATGCCAGTCTTTCTGCAAAATGTGATTTCCTTCCTCACATCCTCAATGGCAACCTCCTGTGGAGTGGTGACTATTATAGCTGAGCAGTGAGGGACTTGCCGAAGATTCTCCATGACCGTTATGTGCTCATCGGAAGTTCCTGGAATATCAATAATATCAGTCTTAAGATAATTATAATTTTACAATGAGAGGACATGTAAAGCCTTTGGTGCTACGTATTACTGTTAGCAAACATACTTGTTTCATGTAGAAAAAACCAGTCACTGAGTCATGGCCCATGTTGCAGAATTAAAACTTCTGACACTTAGGTTGGCCACCTAACACCTCCACATCAAAATTAATTACTTAACTAAAACAACAACTACCTGGTGGAGTATCAATGATCAAAAAATCAAGATCTTGCCAGCATACATCTTCCAGAAATTGTTTGATCATAGCTGTTTTCTTCGGCCCCCTCCACACAACAGCATCATTCCGAGAGTTTAGTAGGAAACCGATAGACATCACTCCAAGCCTCTGTTCCTTGTCCACATACACCGGAATCCAACCCTCAGCACTCTGATGCACATCACAGCCTTCCAGATTCAAGATGTATGGTACACTTGGACCACACAGGTCTATATCCAGTAGGCCCACCTAGGACATTCAAAAACCACTCAAATTTTGATTATGTCTGTTCCTCTACATATTATTATATTTCTTCTTCTGTCGCAATGCGAGATCCAGACGAGGGAAGCCTTTCTCACTTACCTTATAACCTTTTTCTTTAAGTGTTAGAGCTAGTTGGGTGCTAACAGTAGACTTTCCTACTCCACCCTTACCAGAAAGAACCAATAACACACGTTTAACTTGTTCCAGCATTTTGTGTTTGAAATATTTAAAATAAATTTATAGCAAATAAATACTTCAGAACACAGCAAAAGTAAAAAATATAAAGTTATTAGAGAGTTAGAGACGACTATTTTTCAAGACAAGATATAATTTCATTTATTTATTTTATTTGACATGACTGATGACATTGACATAGTTCATAGGTAAGGTGACAGTGACACTGTGACAACATCCGTTTGACTTCCACTAGACGCTCATAACGCTCACAACGATCAAAATATCATACTAATTTGACAGTTGTGAGCGTTTTGAGCGTCTAGTGGAACGCGCCCGGAGGAATTTTGCCGTCACATTGACATTGTCAAAATATTACACTTCTTTTCACGCTTCTTCAGTACGGTGATGATCCAATTTATTTTAGTGTGTCTTTTCTCTGGCAGTGGCACAGTGCTATTTTATTAGAAATACGCGATTTGCACTTTATTATTTAGTTGTAATCATAAAATTATTATCAGATAAAAAATTTAGTAGTATGTGACGGTATATCTAGGTCTGATATTTATTAGAAAAAAAAATAATAATTTGACAGCGCTTGCGCCAAAATGCAACAGTGGCGCCTCTATGTACCTACTTTGACTTTTTCTTTTCATCAGTTTTCTAAAGATTTTTTAGAGTGGTTGTCGTGTTGATTTTGTGCTCGTTCTCGTGATAGAGATGCTACATTATATTCATTTTGTGTTCGATTATTGGACGTTTCATGACTTAATTTGGTCGTGATATTATCTCTACGTTTGTTTTCTGTTAATATCGCTGTGAACTGCTAATATTCGTGTTATTAATTTGCGTAAAGTTTGGTTTAGTGGTTGTGCAAGGATTTGTCCCTTCGGCTCGTGATTTGCGGCTGCACTCTGCAGATTGCGTTCTTAACTATTGAGAGGTGAGTTTCCAAGACATCATTGAGTCACTTGTTGAGTGTGAGGTCCCTTTGTGATATTTTTAATCGAGAAGATGGTGTAAAAGTGTTGGCTACAGTTGGCCTGTAGGATTTTAATTGGCAACATGCGGGTGTAAATAGTATGGCTCACCCCTCGAGCCATACGCGAGGGTGCGGTGCGTGCGAAGAACTACGTTATTTTTTGTGTAAATAATTTTCACCCTTGGAAAATTACGTAAGGAAATGGTTTGGTCCTAATTATTGTAGAAGTCTATGGTTACATTTTTTATTAATTTGCTTAATATTCATGCAAAATCCATAGTTAATTAATTATCAAATCAAGTAAAAATGAGGCCTGTGATACTATAAAATAAATAAAAAATATGGTAAGTACCGACTTCAAGATATAATACCATATCCATTAAAAAAAGAATAATCAAAATCGGACCACCCTGTGCCGATTGCTGCGTGATCATAATTAAAAACATATAGTGTCGAATTGAGAACCTCCTTTTTTTTCGTCGGTTAAAAAAATACATTAAACATACAGAAAAATAATTTCCATACTTTATGTGGCACATTTCTAAAGTAGGTAGCTTTTTAACTAGGACATTTTATATATCAAATATAAATAATATAACAATGTTACCATATTAATTTACAGTTATGATAATGGTAATTATGCACCTACTTTACATTTTACGGATAAAATATAAAATTCCACATATAAGAACGAAGTACATAACAGAAACTCTTTAACTAATGTCGCCTTTTACTACAACAGTTTATTAATTACATTAACAATATTCTGTTAACAAGTAGCTGTCAAGTAAATAATTGCTTTTAAGCAACAGTTTAACAGTTTACTGTTAAAGGTATTATTTTACAATAAGGCATCACTTTAGTAAAGTGCGTTGGTCGGATAAATGTGAATGCATGTCAAATTTTAAATGTAGACATTAAAAATCAGATAGGGCTACACCACTGAGCATAGGAAGTAGAAGAAAGGCCATCTCTGTGTATGAAGTGTCCATAAAAAAACGCATCCAATTACGGGTGGTGCTGCAGTGCAATCTACAACGGCTTTGTTTGAATATAGAATATGTGCTATAGACGTCGAATGCTCAATAATAACTACCGGAGAAAGGAAAAAAATGCATAATTATTAAGATTCCTCTTAGCCTGTTATTTTGCTGCAATGTCACCAATGTGTCCTATTATCACATTGATCTCTGAAGCGAAACATGTATATTTTGTTTTATTATGACGTATGATATAGCTAGTTTTCATTAAGAACCACTTGCTCTATTCCCATGCTGTTTACCTTCTGTGGCCGCAGTGTCGAGTTACAGTCACAGAGCTTATTGCATCAAAACTGGTTACTTGCCGTCTTGTCACCTTTTACCTAACCCTTTTGCACAGATCCCCTAAACAAATAAAGATTAAAAAAAAACCTTTTGCACACTGCAGTGTGATAAATTAAGTTACATATTGATAACAATTTATTTTTATTTTTTCGTATTTTATAAATGATTAAACATATTCTGGAGAAGATATAATAATTTTAAAGCAATTCAAATGTGAAAATATACTATTAATGCCCCATTTACGCTTTGAATAACAGTGGGCTGTATTTTTAATTAAGTAACGCGAAAATGATGGCCATAGGCCGAATGTAATGGGTTCATTTCGCACCCTAGTTCGACGCTAATTGCAAACCCAAGGACGCGATTAGGGCTTGTAATATCGGAAGGTTTTCAATATCGATATTGATTTTCGATATTTGATGCTAATATCGGAATTCCGATATCAATATCGGAATTATACAATTTTTTTTTTAATAATTTAAATTTCATTTTATATTGTAAAGTAGGACGTCTTGGATAGCAAAAAGGTTTTTAATCAATAGGATAATGAAATAATGACGTCTTTAGTACTGTTTTATTCCCGTTCGTTGCAAATATCACCTAAATCTGTTCAATTCAGTTTGGTTTTCGCGTTAAAAATTCACTACCTTAATTTTTTTAGGATTTTTGAATCGCAAAATAGTTTTTACTGATAGATGAAATTCAATGATAGACCAAATGTGACAGCTGTACGGCAGAAGCTATGCTTTATACAAGGATAAAAGCTGATGTGACTTGAAATATCGCAACACATTTGCTAGGACGCCTAGTTTCCTGGCAGCAGCCTTAACTTTGGATTCAGTAAACCGCTCAAATTTAAGGTTCAAGGATATCTCAATTTCTTGCGGTGGGTGTATTTCAAGGATACATTCTGAAAAGTATGGCCAAAATAAATGCTTCTGTTTTTGTGGCGTTGAATTTCACAAGGTTGGCGTCGCCCTATTCGGTGACTTCAGGCAGTGATTCACTCTTTCAACCCGGGCCTCTTTTCAGACTGTATTTTGGTAGTTACTGGTCGGAAGCTTGCCAGGTATCGCTCGACCAGATCGTTGATATGCAGCAGGAATAGAGTTGTGGAAAGTCCGGCATTGTTTGTAATATGTGATGTAAGGTTGCTTGGGACGAATAATCTTTGATAACGACTCTAAATGAACGTTCACTCAGAAAGTCTTTAACCCAGCTG
This sequence comes from Thymelicus sylvestris, assembly GCA_911387775.1. Lineage (NCBI taxonomy): Eukaryota > Metazoa > Arthropoda > Insecta > Lepidoptera > Hesperiidae > Thymelicus > Thymelicus sylvestris. The sequence continues at coordinate 14,867,536 of OU426895.1, forward strand.
ATCAGACTAGGGAATAGGACATACGCAGGAAGCATGATCAAGAGGCTAACATGCTAAACCGTATCGAAGGCCTTCGAGATGTCAAGGGATAAAGGCAACCATCTCTACATTATTCTTAAGGTCCTCGCCCCAGATTCGAGTGGGTGAGATACGCTAGAATGCGGTAGAGTGGTATGCGTTAGGCTATAGCGCTAGGGTCACTAAGGAGATCATTGTGTTCTAGGTATGCAACGAGGCGCATGTTCAATAATAATCTTCCTGAGTATGTTGGTAATTGAAATTGGCCGTTAATTAGCAGGGTCAGCTCGATTGCCATTCTTGGACACGTACTGCACGTTGGCAAGCTTCGACGTCTGAGGCACTATGCTCGTCTTAATTGAGAGACGAACCAAGCGTGGCAAAACAGTAGATAACTGGAGGATCTGGAATACCATCTGGTCCACTAGCTTTGTTCACGTGTAGACATCGTAAGGTTTTAAAAACCTTTGTTGTAGATGTGAACCTCCGATATACAATTAGATGAGACAGTTAGATGCGAATTCTCAGCAACTAGAGATTCGTACAGATGATCTGCAGAAGATAATGAAATTATTAACTTAGGTATACCGAGATTAAGGAGATAAATTATGTTTGGAATAGATTTTTTCCGTGTCGCATTATTTGTGCAGTAGGCTGAGCAGACTCACAACAGGAATACGGTTAAAAATATTAACTCTACCTCCCTACACAGCTGAAATATTTATACTTACTTGCTCAATTTTATGACCTAGTGGCCAATATACCTTGTGGCACGCATTAAAATCATTTTGTTTAAATTAAAATAAAAAAAAATACTGATTCCGATATTACGATATCGAATCACTCAGTATCGGAATTGTAATATCGGGTTTCACGGTCCGAGATTCTGATATTTCGAGATTCCGAGATTCCGATATTCAAGCCCTAGACGCGATACGTGATCCCCCTATTGATTGGGGAATCGAGGGACGTTACCTTTAATAAATTATTTGGTGGATTCGTAATATTGTAAATTACAATCTTAATATACAGGGTGGATTTTTGAGACGGGTCAGTAAGGGCAGGTACCTTAACCGTTATAGTTACAGGAAAACGTTCCAAGGAGACTATCCACAACTTTTTTAGATATTCTGAACTGCATTCACAGATTTTTGAAAAAATGTATGGTCAGCGAAAAAAGTACTAAAATCCAAAAAAAAAATTTTTTATGCCTATCGATCCTACTTCGTATGGGGATCAAAATACTCTATGGGACCATTTAAGGTATGAGTACTAAAAATGTCAGAAAACGCTAAAATCATTTTCCATACATTTTGTACTGAAAAACGATAAATCAACTCGAAATATTCTTTATCGCCAAACAATCCTATTTGTTACTGCGATTAAAAGATTATTTAAGGCCTATTGAAATTTAAATACAAAAGCTACGGTAAGACACAACATATCACACAAACTTAAAAATAGGTTATCTATTATTCAAAATGACCGCCGTTTTCACGAATACATAAGTTCACTCGTTTTTGTACTGAGCAAGTAACAGCGGAAAGTTTTCTTTGATGGATATTATTTAAAATCCTCGTTAATGCCTTTTTCAGCTCCTGAACACTTTCGTACTTTCTTTTGTAGACTTCATTTTTTAGGTGGCCTCACAAAAAAAACTCGAGAGGCTGATCGGGGCTGCGAGGTGGCCACTTAATTGGACCATGTGTTGGACCATGGACCACTAACAGCACCTCTTGCAGCGTGTCTTCGTGAAAATGGCGGTCATTTTGAATAATAGATAACCTATTTTTAAGTTTGTGTGATATGTTGTGTCTTACCGTAGTTTTTGTATTAAAATTTCAATAGGCCTTAAATAATCTTTTAATCGCAGTAAGAAATAGGATTGTTTGGCGATAAAGAATATTTCGAGTTGATTTATCGTTTTTCAGTACAAAATGTATGGAAAATGTTTTTAGCGTTTTCTGACATTTCTAGTACTCATACCTTAAATGGTCCCATAGAGTATTTTGATCCCCATACGAAGTAGGATCGATAGGCATAAAAATATTTTTTTTTGGATTTTAGTACTTTTTTCACTGACCGTACATTTTTTCAAAAATCTGTGAATGCAGTTCAGAATATCTTAAAAAGTTATGGATAGTCTCCTAGGAACGTTTTCCTGTAACTATAACGGTTAAGGTACCTGCCCTTACTGACCCGTCTCAAAAATCCACCCTGTATATAAATTACGTGTCACGTTGTTTGTCCGCGATGGACTCCTAAACTACTTAACCGATTTTAATCAAATTTGCACATCGTGTGCAGTTTGATCCAACTTGAAAGATAGGATAGCTTACATCTCAAAATAAAAATAAAAACTTTTGACAGCACGAAGTCTGTCCGGGCAGCTAGTAGTAATATAAATTATTATACAGAGTGCCCCGAAAGTAGTGGATCAACCGTGGAGGCCGGAGGGCAGTTAGCTTGAAAGTGGACCTACCATATGTCAAAAAATGACCTCAGTAAAAGTGTCGCCGTATTCGAGATTTTGAATTTATTTTTTAATTTCGAATATCAAAAACAAAAATATCCAAAGTAGACGCTATTTTCTCAGCGTTCCCTGATTTCAACAAAATTACATACTGATAATTGTAAAGCAAGTATCTGAGAGCTCTAAGAAAAAAAATCAAAATATTTGCGCATTTCTAGACTCATCTAATCTCGAAAACAGTGCCAATTAGACTAAGGTAAATTTTTGACATTGGTAAGTAGGTCCACTTTCAAGCTATCTGCCCTCTACGGTTGATCCATTACTTACGGGACACTCTGTATAATATGAAACTAAACTATATGAAAATAATATGAAATTTAATCAGGCCCTAAATTAAGAATATTTTCATTTGTGTCTTAAAAGCCCTTTTATTTTTCTTAAAGCTCTGCACGCCGCGCGCGCCGGTGCGAGACGGTTTGAAATGTTGGATTGGAATACGATCCATAAGCTTTCAAAATGTTCTTTTTAGTGTTCATCTCAGTTTCACGCCCACATCCACCCGCCATTGTTTTAATATCAAGTCGATACAATTTGTATGACTCAATCGAATACATCACGTGGGCATTGGTTTTTAGGTCAACAAGTTGACTGCATCGTATTGCATTTTTGTTATCGAATTGACGCAGTAATTTTTGTTTGGATAGGTACCTACATTGAAAGAGAGAAAAAAAAAGATGCAATGCAATATTTTATTATTGGAATATAGTTCATCTCAGGTAACTCTAACTTTGGACGTTACGCGAGGTTCTTTTTACCGCTTAAACCTAACCCAGCATAACTCGGCTTATCTTATCTAAGTATGCCGTCGATATTTTTTGAGGCCAAACTTGAATGAAATTCGAGCTCTGGTTGCCGTTTGAATTATTAGGTACTTATATTAAGTTTTTAGAGCTTTAAGATCTCGATAGCCTTATGTTTAAGAACGTGAAGATGATAAAAGCTCGGCAGTTGTTCTGCCAAAAAAATCCTGGATATGTATCACTTAGCGGCACGAAATATAATATTATAGATTTTTATATATTCGAAGATATAATATTGCAATAATTGCCTCAGTCTTTCAGGGTTAATTCCATTCTGATCTATTTTCACCGCGACCCTCGTAAGGTAGGTAGGTACGCAGTCATAAATAAGGGTGAGTTTGTATTACCGCTGCCCTCGTGAGTCATGAGTCACGACATGATTCCGGGGATTTGGAGATCGCTAGGATTATTTTAATTAAATTATGATTTATTGCTTTTTATTGCCAACTTATTTGATAACATGGATATAGGCTGGGTGTAGACTGTAGACTGTCGTAGTATAAACACACATTCATACTATGAAATTTACCTTTGTCCGTGGGTCTATCGAGTATCAAAGATAAGTTCACGAAAGGATCGGTAGAAAGAAAATACCTAATTAGCGTACGATTCCAGAATCTTGGAAACATCTTTACCAAATAAAAGCAGGCAACAGTAATTTTCCATTTGGCACCAGCTGCTGTAAAAATTTTCCGTGGGAATAAAAACAGACTTTTACATAGATCGCAATATTCGTAATATTTGTTTTTCTCACGCTGCCTGCCTCATGTGTCACGGGAATGAATCTAAAGTGTTTGCTGCCGGTTGTGGTCACGTTGGTTCTGAACATTGGTACTATCACTAGTACATACATAGGAGTAAATAATACTAAATAAATAAGAGTCCATCCGGTTGGTAGTGGCCCTGCTTGCGACGCGAGGAGTCGATTTGACAGATAATTAATTAATTATGTATTTTTTAACCGACTTCAAAAAAGGAGGAGGTATTCAATTCGTCTGAATTTTTTTGGTTGTTAACTCAGAACTTTCGACTGGGTGAACCGATTTTGATGATTATTTTTGGTGCTTTTCATGTGGTCCCACTTAAATTTGAGCGACATCCGACGAGTGGTTTTTGAGTTATCCCTAATTTTGAAGTCTGTTATTTTTGTCAAGAATTATTGTGCAAAATATTTTTTGTGTAAAGATTAAAAACTAGAAAACAAGCCACTATGACCAAGTTAGTCATCGTTGCCCTTTCGTACTGCCGTATCGATCGGGGGTAACAGCTATTCCCCTTACTATTTGTATGCTTATCACTTATCAGTTCTTTCGTACTGTCATCCATAACATTTTCACAGGTTTTAAAAAAATTATTAGTTCTTGTAGTGCTCAATGTTGGAAGAAAAATATTACAATACATTGATTTTGATTAATTTAATATCTAATTAGGTCAGAATAAAAACATTGCTCATTTAAAAATTGAACAACAAATTGATAATAACAAAGATACATTATAATAACATCCAGCCAGAGTCCGTGACTAAATCGATGCTTGTGTTGTGTTTGAAATATCGACGGCGCCAGATAAATTACTTGATTCATTGCTTTCCGAGAACATGTTCTATTACGTTTTTATCGTTCAAACTGTTTTTATTGTGCACGAATAGAGCTTGGGCTTTGTTAGTATTTTGTCGGCATACCTTAAATACTAACAAGTATATATATAGGGATAGTAGTCAATCATCTTAATATATATAAATTACGTGTCACGTTGTTTGTCCGCGATGGACTCCTAAACTACTGAACCGATTTTAATCTTTGCACACCGTGTGTAGTTTGATCCAACTTGAAAGATAGGATAGTTTAGATCTCAAAAAAAAAAACTTTTGACAGAACGAAGTCTGTCCGGGCAGCTAGTTAACTTATAAGATATAAAAAAAAGTAAAGCCGCTGTTGCGTTTTGCACAATAGATAATGACTGTGAATGATCGTGTATGCGGTAAACGCGATAAAAAGTATAGAACGCCTGATAAGAACGAGTAATAATAATTGTTTTGGGTGCGGCTACTATTTCTGCACAAAAAGTCTATTCTTTTTGTGTAAGTTGTATTTTTTTAAATATTTGCCCACCTAGGAGAAACTGTCCATTCCTGCCGTAAAACTTAGCCACTGATATTCGACCAACCATTAGTAGAAATATGTATGTAGTTATTGACTACAAACAGTTAAATCAGCTGTCTAGATAATTTGATAGAATCTTCTAAATTGAATACGTGCTAACTGCTACATGAATATTTTTGTCATAAACCATTTAAACTTGGCTTGTGTAACCTCAACGTTGTTTACGAAACAGTGTTTGTAATGTCAAGGAGATCCCCCGATCGATTGTCTCGGGCGACTACAAAAACCGAATTACGGCTTTTGTAATGTTAATTTGTTAGAAGCCGTTGCTTTCGGAAATCTTAGTATTTTGCTACGTCGTGTTTTTGCCTCATAAGTAACGTGACATTCTACATTTGTCACGTCCCGGTAAAGTTAACGGTAAAGAGTTTGTCGGGCGTAGTTTCATTTTGTAGATACGACGTGACACTTACGTGAAGATGGTTGTGACTTTCTGGACGTAACGTGACTGATGTGTGAAGCTGATGAAGAGCACACACAAACACGACGTCGTTTCTAGGATTCCCTGTATTATTATTAGTCCAATAAAAGCCAATTGTTTTTGGCAATTCGAATCCAATAGTAGAAGCGGAGGAAAATCAGCTAATAACAGTTTTTTTTTGTTATTCCACTTCTGAGTAGTAAAATAAAATATGAAAGTTTGTTTGAAAATTAGTTAAAATTACTACTGTGCGGGTTAACTCGAGTGCAACGATATTGTAGCAATATTTTAGATCATTCTTTAATCTTCATTCAACGACATCAACGACTCTTCAGTGGGAAAACCAGTAAAATCGTTTTTGAAATCATTTCATTTTCAGCTTTTCCTTCAACGTGAACAAACTATTGTTCCTAAAATCCTAAGCTCAGCTCGCCACAGACCTAATTAAACCGACCACTGTACGACGACAGCAGTCTAACACGCGACCTCACTCAAAAAAGAACCGTTTAACTATTTCAGTTGAGGTTTGCTAGTGGCAGTAGTGGCTCGTTAGCGACTGCGAATTGTCTGGTACTGGCAATAGCAACTGAAATAGCTGGTCGCGGTGTTGACAATGGGATGACTTTGGACCATGGAGTTTGTTTTGTATGGCTTTGTAACATTGAATTCTGAGACGTTCCGTTTACATAATTATCTAAATTAACAGCTCGTTATTGAAAGAACAGTATAAAATTTCTTGGTTTTGTGTTAAAGTTAAAATAGCTTGGCTACTTTGTTCTGGTATATCTTTATACATATTTCAAAATAGAATTTGTTAATAGTTTGACTACAGCGCTAACGGATATTTTTTGCATGGAATTATGAACCATCATTGCTTTAACATATCATCTTATTAAATTAACGTTAATAAAAAATATAATAATAATAATAATAATAATATAGCCTTTTTATTCCGAACTAATAAAGTTTTTGGACAATAGTTATATTTATATACATAATGTTGTTATAAGATGTCCCTCAGTTCGGTGTGTCTTTTGACATAGGCCTCCTCCAACTGCTTCCATTGCACTCTGTCGTTTGCCACTCTGGTCCAATAAGGTCCCAAGGCTAGGCGGAAGTCATCTTCCCATCTTCTTGTTGGGCGTCCCTGTTGTCTCCTTCCATCTCTTGGGTACCAGAGTGTTACCTGCTTGCTCCATTTGTCTGTCTTGCACCGTAGCATATGACCTGTCCAACGCCATTTCAAGTGGTCAATTCGAGTTAGTATATCAGTAATTTTGGTTTTGTTCCTTATTTCAGTTGCAGTAATTTTGTCCTTAAGTTTTATTGCCAACATACTTCTCTCCATTGCCCTCTGACACTTGGCTAATTTTTCTCTGTGACTCAGAGTGAGGGACCAGGTCTCACTTCCGTAAGTAATGCAAGGGAGGATGCAGGTATCAAAAGTTCTTCTTTTAATGGTCATGCTTAGATCTTTGCTTTTCATTATTTCCTTTAGTGACCAGTACTTTCTCCAGCCACTAGTAATCCTTTTGTTAATTTCCTTTGACATTTGATCTGTAGGGGAGATTAGCTGTCCCAAATAAACATACTCTTGAACATACTCAAGCTTGTTCCCATCTAGTACTATGTCAACCTCCGTTGAGTTAGTCATTAGTTTAGTTTTAGCAGTATTCATTTGAAGACCTACTTTTTTGCTTTCGTTGGCTAAAGACTGTACCATTTCCTGTATTTTGCTTGCATCCTCTTCAAGCAGTATAAGATCGTCTGCAAATCTCAAATGATTGAGGCGGCAGCCATTTATATTGAGACCATATCCATCCCAGTCTAGACCTTTGAAGATATTCTCCAGCACAGCAGTAAACAAGTTTGGTGACAGTGGGTCTCCTTGTCTGACACCTCTGTCTATGGGAAATGGATCTCCTGTGGTTTCAAGTTTTATACGGCCTTTACTTATGTTGTAAATGTTTCTGATGATCTTGATATAGCTGCTGTCCACTCCTTGCTGTTCCAGGGTTGACCAGATGTAATTGTGATTTAAACTGTCGAATGCTTTGGAATAATCTACGAAGGTTATGTAAATAGGCTTTTGGTATTCATTGTATTTTTCTAAAATTTGATTTATTGTGTGAATGTGGTCAATTGTACTGTAGTTTTTTCTGAAACCAGCCTGCTCTATAGGTTGAGTCTCGTCTAGTTGCTGTGTAATTCTTCCTAGGATAACTTTTGCAAAGACTTTATATATGTTTGATATCAAGCTTATTGGTCTGTAGTTGCTGATGTCTTCCTTAGGTCCTTTCTTGTGCAGAAGTATGATGTGAGAATCACCCCACTGGTCCGGAATTATGCCTGTGTTAAGAACGTCGTTGAAAAGTTTTGTTAGAATTGGACTCAATTCTTCAATTGTGCCTCTTATCAGTTCATTTGGTATGTGGTCGGGTCCAGGAGCTTTTTCCATTTTTTGGGAGTGTATGGCTCTCTGTACTTCTGAATTGAGTATAGGTGGTATGTCATTATTTATATTTCTTGGCTTCGTTTTAATTTTTGGTTCTTGGTCACTGTCTATCTTTGAGTAGAGACTGCTGTAGTATTCCGTAGCTATTTTCATAATTTCTTTGCGTTTTGTCTCAAGGCCTGATTTATTGCTTTTCAGTTTGGGAATCCATTCCTTTCCATGGTCCCGTAACTCCTTAAAAGCCTTTTTAGTACCTCCTGTTTTTTGGATTTTGTCTTCTAGTTTTTTCAGCCTCTTTAGCTTTCTATCTTTTCTCATACTTTCTCGTATCTGTTTACTAAGTGTACCAATATTTTTTCGGTCTTTATTTTTGTTTGATATTAGTAGTCTTCTTTCTTCTAGTAGCGCCATTGTTCTATCACTAAATTTTATTCTGTCTTTGTTCACGTTTGTTTTCTTTATTTGTGAGAGTTTTTTGTCTAAATGATCATATTTTTCGCGGACGCTTTTATCGGAGTTTGCGATTTCATGAAGGGGTTTGATGTCAGATGGATTGATTATTTTTGCGTACTCTTCTGGTAGCAATGTTTTGTTGTTGGTTATAGTTCTTCTAGACTTTTTTGTAGGATTTATCTTAAGATAGCTACGCACCATGCGATGATCGGTGTTAAAGTTGAGGTTTTGTATAACATGTGTGTCTTTAAAGTGTTTGACTTTGTTAGTGGTAATAAAATCAATTTCATTTTTGTTTTTTCCATCTGGAGATATCCAGGTCCATTTGTTTCTTGTTTTTTTCTTGTAGATCGAATTGAGCAGTGTCAGGTTGTTTTGTATTAAAAAATCTATTACTCTGTATCCATTTGCACTCCTCTCTCCGTAGCTGTAGTTTCCAAGTACATGTTCTTCCCCTGCTTGTCTGGTGCCTACTTGTGCGTTAAAGTCGCCCATGACAATGAGGTTATTGTTATTATAATTCCTTGTTAAGTCTGATAACGTATTATAGAAGTCCTCAATGTCTTGTTTGGCAGCTTTTTCAGTAGGGGCATAGATCTGAATTATGGTCCATATTTTTTTGTATCCAGGTAGTTTGATGTTAAGTACTGCTATTCTGTCCGAAATACCAATCAACTCCATAATGTTTTCTTTAAATGATTTTTTAATGATGAATCCGACGCCTCTCTGCCCTGCGATAATTCCTTTTTGGAACAATATGTAACTTTCACGTTCCTCTATCTTCTCATCTAGCCTTCTCATTTCACATATGCCTAAAATATCATAGTTTATATTTTCTAGTGACTTTTCTAATTCCATTAAGCTTTCCTCTGTTCTCAAAGTTCTAGTGTTAAGTGTTGCAATTTTGATTGTGCGAGTGCGAGTTTTTGTTTCTGTTGGAAGGGGGTGGTCTAGTACTCCCGCGGGGACCGGCCGTGTTGGGAGACATTTGAGTTGTTGTGATATACGTTGTGCTTTTATTGTTTTTCCGGTTGTTGTTAGATTTCGTTCTCTTGTAGTTCTTGTGTTTTTATTGGTGTGGTTTGGGTTGGTGGCTGCTGTTAGTTTTTTGGAGACTCAGATGGCGTCTGTGTCAACGAGCCGCTTCTGGGACGAGACATAAGTTCGAACGCTTTCTTTGCAGCAATTTTTTTTGGCGCCAGTTGCTGATTTTTGATGGTTTTGTGCGTTGGACTCTATGTTGGGGGAGAGAGAGGGTTCTCTTTTTCTCTTTTCACGGCTTAAATCTGTTGGGTTTTTGACGATTACTTTTTCACCTCGAATATAAGCGATATTGCCTTTGTTCCTTTCTTCGCCTAGTTTAGGCTGCAAAGATTTTCTTATCTCCAACATTTCTTTCGTAAAATCTTCTTTTATGTACGTTCCTTGGGGAAACTTGCTTCTATTTTTAAATATTAAATTTCGTCTCCAGTTTGATGTAAAGGAGATAAGTATAGGCCTGCATCCGTTGCTTTTCTTATTGCCAACCCTATGAGCCTTATCGATATCGTGTTCCTGAATGTTTAATGAAAGGTGCGTGTTAATTAGATTTTTCATAAACTGGACTGCGTTCGTTTCATATTCACTCCCTTCCTTTATTCCAAAAAATAATAAATTGTTCTTTTTCTTCTGTGTCTCTAACCCTTTAATTTTTTCTTTCAGCTCTGAAACTTCAGCACGTAGTTGTTGGTTTTGTTCATTTAATCTTTTGAAGTTTTCGTCCATTTGCTGCATAATATTTCGCGTAACGGACTCTGTGATTGATACTGTTTGCTTCTCCAGTTGTTCTTGAATTTTTTCTAATAGTATTTGTGTTTGGGCGTCCATTTCTTGTTGTTTAATTCGAACTATGTGCCAAGCGAATTCAAATTTAGCGCGCTTTTATTATTCGATGGTAGAATTTGAAATCTTTATATGGCAACACTATAGCTGACAGATTTTGTTGGTAAGGTTGGTATTGGTTGTCGCTGTCAGTGTCAATGGTTTGCGCTTACGCCTTGCACTCGCCTCGACTTAACTCACTGTGTATAAGTTACTCTATGCTCACTGTATTTTTAGGTTATTTAGCAAATACGTTTTCTTGCATCGATATTTTCCTTTTCATCTAATAATCGCCTGTGATTTCGGTCTTCCTGCACTTTCCGCAACTTTATGTTTGTAGATGACACAAAGTGATGTTATTTGCGTGGGTTAAAACACAATTTTAAGATATTTTTATCGCGAGTGACAATCAGTACGTCTGTTGTTTACGACACCGGAACCGGAAAACATATAAAAAATATAATATAGTTAAAAGAACCTTTAAGATCATCAAATTATACCTGACGGTTTATGGGATACGATATATCCTTATTAAAAGTCATATTTATGTAAATATATGCAAAAGCAAAACTTCGAAATTTTCGAAGACTTGACACAAAACACGGTAAAGTATACAGAAAACGGATAGTGTTCAATAATAGTAGCGGATCCCCACATGGCACGTACTGATGTGATTTACGACATAGATATTAAAGTAAGTCGGATGACGCCAATGGCCCTTTTTTATTAGACGACACCTAATATTATATTTTTACTGTGTTTTAAGTTGAGGAGTTCCCTCGTGTGGAGCCCAACTCGAGTGTAGTATCAAGTCATGCTTATAAAAAATACTTGTCATCAGAACTAAGGCCATATAAAAATGTCGACTCCTGAGGATAAGAGGAGGAGAGGTCTAATTAAGCTAGTAAGATTTGACCCACACAACGGTGGTAAGCTAAATAAGATATACAATATGTAACATAAGATGTCGTTGTCATGTCGTCGAATGAAGGAAGGACCGCCACCGCGTCGACGCACAGTAGATCGAAAATCGGGTTTCATAGACTTAGGATTTTTATGTTAAAATTTGTTTGTTTCTTGTCGCAAACTGACGTAGAACCGTTTTAGAAGCCACAACATTATCATATTTATGCACCTCGGGCGACTATAACTCGAAAAAAAATTTTTTTCATTAAATTTGTATGGAGCAAAACAGAAAAACCGATTTTATTCAAGACTGAGGAGAGTGCCCCTAATATCCTCTGGTACGATTATTGCCACTATTTTTCTCTATTTTATGACATATCGCACGTTGCGCGCACCCGCTAGATTTTGGGTGAAAAAAAATGAAACATTTTTTTATTTTTTTTTCATTTTGTGCACGTTACTTGTTATGCTCAAAAACCTTCAAAGCCCTATTTGGTACTTGGCACGTTGTCTAAAACGAGCTACTGCAATACCTTACCAATTTAATAACAGTTAACCGGCTAACCTGCCCTTGTATCATAGGTTACATGTTTATTTAATCAGTTCCTAATGACGATACCTGTGTTTATTAATTTAGTCAATGAGCTCGACTTAATGTTGTCTTTACCCGGCTCATTATTGTTACTATTTTAATTATTATGGCACCTACTTATCAACCCTTAGCTCATAGTCCCAATTTATGATGGGCATACCCACTACAACAGGCTAAATTATGTATGGTTATTTAAAGCTGAAGATATAAAAGCCAAAACAACACAAGTGACTATGTTAGAAAAAAATAAAAAACACATTGATACAACTACCCATCCATTTCGTATTCTGAGTCGGTATCTGTTTGAGGATCAATGTTACCTACATCGAAAAATTTTATATCAACATGTTTTGTACTAAGTTTTAAAAGTCCTAGGGCTCCTGCACTTAACTTCTTCCTTTGAGCTGTATCGAGTACAGGTCTAGTGGAAGAAATTAATGGGTCAGATGAAAGAAGCATCATGTTCAAAATATCTTGGTTAGTATTAACTCTGCTAGACTTCCGAGAATGAAACTTCCTGTACCTGCGGAAATCTTTATTTCTAGCTTCTGAGGCTTCTTCGGAAAGCTTTCCGATGGGTACAATTACTACATTGGCTATGTCAGTACCATGCATAAGGATCTTATGTACCGTTGCTGACATATAGTACCAATTGTGCAGCTCGATATACCTTTCCGCAGTTTTTCGAGTATATTCTTTGAATTTCTATGTCAATAATTTCGCCCGATGCTATCACTTGTAAAATTGCTGCAAATCTTCGTATGAGCTCTTCATCCAAGCCGGTAATAGCAGCAGTTTTTTCTTGCCGTGTTCCCATCGTTTGTTGTTCCTGATCCTTGTTTTACTTTATCGACCAGCAAAACTAATTCTTCCCGGAATTAAGATTGAATTTCCTTTTTCTTTGCCTCCAATATGAGCTTGTTTTCTCCTCTTATAGACCATGTTTTCAAATCTAGTCTGTATGAAATATGAATCAGGCATTTCATACAATTGATACGAGCGTACAGAGAAGATAATCCTTTGTAGAGATCATTTTGCACTTGTCTTTGCGCAACTGTCTCCAAGTCATTCATTTCGGAAGGTTTTGCGAAGCACAAATAACATTCCAACATCACTAATTGCATTGACTAAAATGATAGGTGAATTAAGTCTACTTATATCAATTCACCTCGATCAGTAAATTTAAATCACCTGGGTGCATAGGTGAATAAAGTACACTAAAAGTAGACTTAAGACACCTGGGTGAATTAACTCAGGTGAATAAAGTCGACGTCACCCAAATAATAAGTTGCAAGCAATGATGTTGTATGTATAGGGAGGGTTGCAAGAGATTTGGCATCTGAAAGATAGTTGCATACCTTCCCATTGATCATGGTGATTAATAGACTATGATTGATTTGATTATTATCATATAGGGTAACTTTAAGGCTCCTTGTTTAGTCTTCCATTTTGGCCAATTGTTCGTGCACTAGAACTTTAGACTCTTTTAAGAAGAGGACGGATTGGACGGTAATACAATGCCGAACACGGTCTCGGGTTTTCCAATATGATTTCTTCCGCAGCAGTAAGTTTTAGTGGAACTAAAGTTGTCATAAAAACTGATTCATTACTGTCACCGCTGCTTTCTTCCCCTTCGATGTTTTGTTTATACCTGCTCGGGCTTGAAGCTCCATCGAATCCCCACTTTGAAATGAAAGTCATACACTTGCCTTTAGTTTCTTGTGTTAAACTTTGTACAATTCTAGCAGCAGTAATATCTAAAAGTGCTTGAAGAGACACTTTGGCAATTACGCCTGTTATCATTATTGCTTCTTTTGAAGGGTAACAATCCATCTTAGCTTGTTGGACTGTGTTAATACGAAGGATATCTATCTGTGATATCTTCACGTAAAGTTGATTCGATCAAAGTCATATACTGCCACTTAGATAATTTAAGTGATATTAATAGGCCGAGTGATTTTGCAGGGGCAAGTGTAAACTTCTTCGTTCCTTTTGTCCGTTGAACAATGTTATCAGCCTCTTTTGGGTTTTTTAAAAGAATATCTGTTGCTGCTGCCAAATTAACTTTACCTTCTTGTTTAAATTTAGCAACAGTGGCATACGCCAATTTAAAGCCTTCTCGGTCTTGATATTGGAAATTTTCAATCCTTCGTATCTTCTGTGTCATTTCAATATCTGTGAATGGTTTACGTGTACTTAGAGTTGAAGTTGATGTTCCAACTGATGCACTGTTTTCGGAAAGTGTTTGTGTTAAATTTCGCCATTTTTCATTTTTTTCAACACAAACTGACTAATCTTCGACAGATTTCGTGGAGAATGTCTTTATCTTCTTCTGACAAACTTTAGACTCAACTGAAACCGAATAGTCTCAAACATTCTTAAATAGTTTCCAAGCTTTCCACATTGCTTCAGTATCAAATATAGGTCCAAATTTGTTTTTATAGAAGTTTCCATTTTCACAATTATTACTGGCACAGTTTTACAGAGAGTAGTTATTTAACTAAAGTAAATATACAGTGCTCCCTGTATTTATACTTGCTTTACCAATCATAATGGGACTGGGACTATGAGGGGATAGGTTGATAAGTAGGAATTAGGAATAGGAGGTTGATATGAATCGAGTACAGACATCATTAATTAAGTCGAGCTCATTACTAAATTGATGAACACATGAATCGTCATTAGTAAGTGATTAAATAAACATGTAACCTATGATACAAGGGCAGGTTAGCCGGTTACTTGTTATTAAATTGGTAAGGTATTGCAGTAGCTCGTTTTAGACAACGTGCCAAGTACCAAATAGGGCCTTGAAGGTTTTTGAGCATAACAAGTAACGTGCACAAAATGAAAAAAAAAATAAAAAAATGTTTCATTTTTTTCACCCAAAATCTAGCGGGTGCGCGCAACGTGCGATATGTCATAAAATAGAGAAAAATAGTGGCAATAATCGTACCAGAGGATATTAGGGGCACTCTCCTCAGTCTTGAATAAAATCGGTTTTTCTGTTTTGCTCCATACAAATTTAATTAAAAAAAAATTTTTTCGAGTTATAGTCGCCCGAGGTGCATAAATATGATAATGTTGTGGCTTCTAAAACGGTTCTACGTCAGTTTGCGACAAGAAACAAACAAATTTTAACATAAAAATCCTAAGTCTATGGAGACCCGATTTTCGATCTACTGTGCGACGCGATCCAATATGTGGGGAACTGGGGATGGCTCTCGTGCCATTGCCTATATTGCAATTGTAATGTTGCTGTGACTAATTTCCCCTCTATCAGACGCTAAATGGCGTGTGTGAGTGTAATTACGAAAGAAATATAAGCAGTATTGTTGCAGTTGGTTTTAGAGGAGGGTTGAATTTTTTTTTTGTAAACTTTTATAAGAATTTTATGTCCAGTTGTAAGGAACTAATAATTTTTTGTTAATTTTCTTTAACATTTTTATTTCCAAATTTTATTATAAGTAAAAATCACTAACGGGTTCGTTAATTCGGAAGTGGAATCATGTTCTTGGCATTTTTTGTTTTCCATTTATTTATTATGGATAGACAAGCAGATGCGAGTGATTTAGTCTAGATGACGAGAATTCTGAAATTACATATTTTGGAGAAAATCCTTGCTATGGACTAATGCACATCCGCTGTAAGTACTAGGAGAGCAGAACTCCTTCGGGGATGTATATTTATGATTCCACTTGCGAACTTACATACGTTTCGCGTAGGATACATTCTGTGTGGAGCACGAGACACATATACACATCACCTCGATGTTGAGGCAGACAGCTCTTGAGACGGAGACGACAAACGCGAATTGGGTTAATGTTTCTTTCCACAGAGAAACTCGTAGACAGCGCGGTGTCGCTGATATATTTAGATCTCGTAAGGGGATTCTTTCCAAATTAAACCTTAGTTGGCTTTTAAATTTGCTTTCGGAATGCTGCAGAGGAATGCGAGAGAACTAAGAGAGTTTCATTATCTTTAGTGGTTTTGGATTCGGAATAAGGTCGTTTTAACACATTAGCTGGCTGCGAGGTTCGGGTCTCTTCTGTTAGTTGAATAAACATGGAGATAAAATATTCCATATCACACTAACAAACTACGCCATTGCTTCAACAAATCCCTACAGTGAGTGGTCCTGAGACAAGGAGATCTTCATACACCAAGGTCCAACGAGGTTTGGTCAACATCTTTTTGATGTCATATTTGTTGTAGTGCCAGTAGTGGGAAACAGGCAAACTTCAATTTCACCAAAAGCTACGGTCTATGACCATGAAGTTGCTTTTTGTAAAACCAAATTTTTAGGAAGGTAAAATAAATGATGAATAAAATCTACTTGCCCATGTCGTTTTTTAATCGTATTTTGGGAATCTGTAGCAATTCACTCTGGCGCCGCTTAAGATTCTATAAGACAAAATTCGGTAAAGAAATAAATTGAAGACTTAATTCAACAAGTCAATTATTTTCTTTCTCTCAATTTCCTTGGTGGGATTATTTCTGCGTCAAACGCAGGGGTGGCCCGTGGCAATCCAATCAACTTCCCTCGGGTCTCTTGCCTCTTGCCTCTTTATTTGCTGTTAGAGACTACTGCGCTGTATGGAGAGGGTGCAGTTATTTATTATTATTAGATACTACTCGAGTTGCTAACTCGGTTTTAGTATGTGACGTTTGGATGTCTTGGATGTAATAAGTACTCATGGATGTAAGTACAAAACTTTCTAGTTCTATCCGTATGGTTTGTGTCTGCGTTGTCTTTTACAATAAATCATTGCGATACACAATTATTTCCATGAAATTGTTCTGTACTTCTGAAAGCTATCGTTTGTCAATTTTTTTTTCATTTATTTTATTTTATTAAATCCTGACGCCGGCCGAAAAGAAGTGTTATGTGCGTGTGCGCTATGTTTCGTGAAAACAAAACTGTCTGGGATTTTTAATATTAAAATTTATATTTGTTAAAAAAGCATACCATACAGAACTAAAATACTAATTAAGATTAAACGGGTACCAACAAGAAAGGGATTGTTATCCGCAGAAACAGATAAGTTATAACCGGTCGTAAAGCAAAAAGTTATTACCGGGCTGTTAGTGATACATTCATGGAACATTCGATATCGCGGCTCCCGGTGCCTGGCAGAACTGCATTTGCATGTGCAGGCGTGAAACTTCTTATCTGTATTTCAATGTGTACTGTGCGTGGGAGGACACAGTATCCAGGGCTGCGATGTCTTGTCTTGTCAGGGTTGTCAAGTGGAAACCAGTATTTTATATGTTGCTCACGACTTATTTATGATTTTTTAGCCAAATTTATTTTACAATTAGGTAATGAGCCATAACTTTAAATATGAATAAATTTCGTATTAGATTTTTTGTTCGAATGGATAGTTTACAGTGATAGTTTACAGCTTCATGCGGACAGAATAGAAGGGCCTAGCCTAGTATCGCGCATACGGCATATTACATATAGGAGATCACTCAAATTCTTTTACAACGGATGCTTTGTTGATATTACGACAATTAGTAACCTACATCCGTTTTAAGATAAACTTTTATTCCGGTGTATGAGTTCTCTTTGTTATACTGGGATTCCCCGAGATGTAACAAAATAATCATATCCCCGCATGAAACTTATTTGTTTGTATCATTGTCAGTTAATTCGCTTCCCGATTGAATTATAAACGCGGCCCCACTGGTTCATTGATATCCTGATGATTTCCCTTTCAGGTTTGTGTCTTTGTCTCCTACCTCTGGTTTGATAGTATAATAATTGGTGGAAATAACAAAGGGGCAAACTCATCTGGCATTGAATGGCCAAAAGTGATCATTAATTTTATCGTTGGAATTGTTTTTCTTAAGGAATCCTTACTATCCTACTATGATGATAAAACATGACTCCTTTGACGGTGTTCGAACGTTGTATCGGTACTATTTGTAGTTTGCAATTTACCGCCTTAATTGAGATGTCAGGAGTTCAGGAGGTGGAGCGAGTAATTAATGCGATTGAATTGCATTTAGATGTAATACGATTCGCCAGGTGATCTCTCAGTTACGTGTGCTGTGGGGCTTTGGATATTAATCAACTGGTAGCCGTTAGCCGCCCTCACTTCAGGACGCATAGGACTTAGTACTCTCATGTGGTAAAATATGTAGATGAAATTATTTAAATTGACATAATATCTTTTTCATTTGTGAACCGATTGAAACAAACTATAAATTTGACCGGAAGCTCGCTTCGACCGGAAAATCCCAAGCTTACTACATTTGAAAAACGCAACCGTTACTGATTTTAACGGGAAGAAATAGATATTATAGAAAGCTTTGTTATGGGATCTGTAGCGTTAGTAAATACCTCCACCAATAGTTTCTCTCAAATAACTTTTATGTAATCTCATCGATTATTTATAAGTTCCTTCTTGGAAATTAATTACTTAATTTCCACTCGTATATTTCAAATTAAAGTATTGAGGCAATCCAGAGATACTTCACGTTACGATAAATTTACAACGGAGCTTTACTTAAATCCATATCCTAGATTTCATGTAATAGTAGTATTGGGAATTCAAAGTGCCACAATGGATGGCTGCCATCCATTCTATTTACGTAGGAGCTGTTTAACAATACAAAGAGGTTTGGTAGTTCTATTTACAGCCGAACCCTTTCTCACAATTTTCAAAATTTACGCTCAGATATTTCCCTGGTGAATCGTACTTTCCTGTTTGTTGTTTAAAATTGTATGATTCTTCGCTTTGACTTTACTGAACAAAATAGATTTACTATCTTGCTATTGAAGCTCAAATGTTGTATGTAACAAAACAATTGGGTTATTGATTATATTATATTTCATATCAACTCATCAAGCATTGATCCGTGACGTCAATCCGTCAGGCCGTTGATGCTTGTTTTGTAGTGGAATGATCACCTTGAGCAATCATTACTGTGTCCATCGATTATCTACTACGCCATATGTGGACAGGACGGCAATAGTTACCAGGCATAGACCAGTGTTTCTTAAAGTTTTGAACCTACGTAATACTCACGATACAATTAAAGTAAAGGAATGTAAAAACATTTGAACTCTATTAGTAAAAATATTCAATTAAATCCAGATTATCAAACATCCAATTGACTCCACAAGCAGAGTGCTTTACTCATGGACATTTTATCGACTTTCTTCCTGAGGAAATGTGGTGAATTAAAGATGTTATAGATATTATTTGAATTTATAAATATTATGTCAAAAAAGTTCGTTAAAAAAATTTGATCGCATACAACTACATTTTAGGAGCATTTCAATGTATTATTTTATTTCCATAAAAATTTTGATTAGAACACTGATTTTTTGAGAATTGCTAATATAATTTTGGAACCACATTTTTGCAAATAAATTATAATTGTGTCATTTCATTTCACTTCACTAAGCTCACTTTGGAAAACTCTGTCATAGTCAACTGCTGCGCTGTAGACTCGCGCCTAATATATCCAGCCGGATGCAGAGTGCATTGAATCCCGCGTTTCCGTAAGTTGCGCACCAAATATGTCGGCGTCATCGCACATCGGCTGAAGGAAGTTTTGATTGGAAGACGGGTTTGGAATAGAAATTGTTCCGTATTCCCCGCGGACCGAGGATCCTAATATGTACGTTTTATTGAAAGTTACTCTATTGAAACATATTAGGAGCTCAAGCGTGTGTGGCAGACTAGCCGTCTGGTTACGGAGCCATATCTCTGTAGTATACATAACTATATAGTAGTAATATAGAGACATTGTTTAATATTTTTAAGTATCCTGCGGGATGTCATGGGATGTCATTAATTCCATATTAGGTATATAGATATACCTAATATGGAATTTATTCTTTTGTAAAATGTTATTCCTAAGCTTTATATTATTGTGTTTATAAAAATATACACCATGGAATGGTGCTATACTACATTTCATTAGTCGTGGTATTTTGGCGGAAGCTTTTGTGCAATTAAAATGATAGCGTTAAATTTATCGTACACGCCGGCTTGTCAGATCATGCGGTGGAGATGACCGATAACTAACCGGGAACTATTTCAGGCTGGGCTCAGACGTAATCTAGTCATTAATTTTATTGTGAAGACAACTTCTGCTCAATAAAATTCTCACAATCTTACTTCCGTGATGAAAATATGAAGCACGGAGTTACGAGGAAAATTACTCCGATGTACTTCGAACTAAAAGAGCTAATGTGCTATCTGCATCAGAGTTGGTACGCGTCAGTCAAAAAAGCGCGCTCAGCGTTTCTACTTGTTATTGTCAACTAGCTTTTCTTATTGGAACGTAAACTCTTAGAATCTCTGTAGATGATTTTAGAAGGTATGCTAACGCTACAAGTACAGAAGCAGACAAAGAAATTAACCACCAGATGCACTTTAAGCACTTCAAGAGACTAAACTTGGGTATATCGAACTAAGCGAACTGTAACCAGGAATGAATCTGACACCGTCACCCAATTATGGATCAATGAATTACGTCACGAGTAGGGGCGTTTGGCTTGAAGTTCAAGATGGTTGGAGCCGTTGACTTCCTTACTCTAGAATTGCACGGACTAATCCTGTCACCTTTACATTAACCGACCCAACGTACGTTGTACATCCCATCGTTGTTAAAATCCCTTCATAATGCACTTTGCGAGATCGTTATGCGTCTTGTGAAGGATGGAATAGATTGCCCGTGTCGGCGTTTCCGTCCGCATATTATAATGTTGGTGTCTTGAAGACGAGAGTAAAATAGACTTTTACTACGTAGGTCTATTAACTATGCTGTGATTTACTAAAGTTATTAAATAAATGTTATTAGTATCCCGAACTAGTCATATCGCTTATTACCATTGGGTAAAAACCTCTCGATTCAACTGAATTGTTGGAATGAAGTTCCTTATCGCGCGTTGCGAAAGGGGGCTAGACGGAAAAAATTAAGACGTAAAGTTGTAACGACACTTTTTGCCGTCGTTACAACTCGTGCGGCGTCTTTACAAGTCGTGCGGCGTGCGCATGTTTCTCTGTCTGTCTCTCTCTCTCTCTTATAGAAAGCAAGCCAGATATTTTCGTTTCTTGCAGTCAGTACTATAAATAGTAAATTAGTTAAGAAATAAACGAAATGAATTAAGCAGTTGCATTTTGATATATTGGCGAAATGACGTTAGCTATTTAATATAGATGGTTATTTGAAGGTTTATAACAGCTCATAATAATATAACCTATTGTTGGCTTAACATGAAATCTTGGACGCGATGTAGGACTTCATTTGGAACAAAAAGCGTAGAAAAACTCAAGCACGCACATGTTGCAGAGTTTGCAATATGTCGCGGCGACCACATGTCGTGGCTATCGATTTTATGTCGCCGAGTTGTTTGGCATACATTTCATTAGCTGGATTAAGTTGATAACTTTTGAAGGACTTCGATAAGTACAAAGTGGAAAACAAAGCTGATTTTATTCTTTGTTCTTCCGCTTAAGTCTGTCCAAATTATGTTGGTAATTAAAAAAATATTTATTTAATTCATATAACTCAACAATCAGTCATACACTAAAGCACGTAATTTTTTTGCTTCCACCGTCACGGAAAGGTGTTTTATCAATCATAGAGAAAAAATGGCGAAGGAAACTTTGCAAGAGGTGTTACAAATTAAGTTTTGTAAAACTCCTACTTTGATTTATTACATTTAGTGAACTGAGCTGAACCGTTTTCAGAATCGGTGTTTGGGGTTGTTGATATTGTGTTCCCGACTCGTATCCTGAAGTGTGTAATGTAGGTGGAAGAGAAATAAATGTGGCGACAATAATCATGACTAGATTTATCAAACTACAAAAAACTTTTCATAAATTAATACATTGTTAATAATCAATTTTTTCGTAATTTTCAGGTAACCGCTGCGCCATTAACAACAGTAAAATCGAAGCTACTATGTTTGGGTATGATTTTAATCTTTTACACGAGTAGCAATTAAAAAAAAATACTTACGTAAAGTTATTTTTTATCTGGTTACTATTTCTATCATTGAATAGCACACAACAAAGTTGCACGCTTGAAAAAAGGAAATTGGTGCAAGGAGAAGAAAGGAATAACAGTCATAATCACCCAAAACGGTCATTGACTGGCTTCATGATACCTTATTTTGTAAATCAGTTAAAATATAATTGATGTTTCTACTGTCTTCAGAATCCATAAATCATTCAGGTCCCATAAATGTGGTAAATTCAATTGAACGTAGGTACTTATTTGTTATAGATTGGTCAACCGACCTTCACAAGGCATTTGATGTAGTCATTTAATGAAAACATCGGTGCTGATGTGATGTCATTATGGATGTGTTGAAATTAACGATGACAATATAGTTACAATCATAAACAGAGCCAGTAGATTTATTTTTAATTGAGTTTATTATAATCCGTACGCTTTTTTTACACACATATGGATGCGTAGCAGTCACACACAGACCAATTAGACCAACCATTAAGACATAGTAGTGATTTAATTTATTTTTTTGGAAATTGCCGATAAACAAGCTGACGATGACAAAATTATGTTGGTTTGACTACGGAACCCTAAAAAATTACGTTAGGTAGGTAGTTAGGTATTATTATGGAATTACTATTGTTCTAAACATATCTCGGAAGCACTTATTTTTCAGCGTTATTTATTACATAAAGTTCTCTCGGATGGGAACATCGGAGCGACAATAACATCTGAAACGTAACACTCTTGTCTAAAGGAAGTCTGCGTTCTCGCTGTGTCCTAGATTTTAAGAACGGGGTTTTAGTGGCGAGTGGCGTCGTGGTAAAAGAAAATCCCGCCAGTTTATGTGTAGGTAGGTAATTCGTCTAGCTGGATGTAAGAATGGAACTGGAACGTAAAAGTCCATCTATGGACATCCTATGAATGGAATAAGTTTTTCAGTATAACCATTATAAGAACTATTATGTCTTCTGTGGTGTAACATATTTAGTGTAGTTATTTTGTCTTCCCAAATTTTCGTTTTCTCTTTTTGCTATAGTTTAAGAACATTGTTGATGAGACCACAATGTTAAGTATGATGCCTATCCACTGTATATGTATAGTATACATCCCAATCAAATACTTCAGTTGATGAATAAGTTTGGTTCCAACTGCAAACTTAAAAACCCTGGGAAAGTGGCCTGCCTCAGCTTCCATATTAACTCCTCAATAAACTGCTTCAAAAGCTTATTGAATAGCCTTTTTGCTCTTTCATCGGAGCAACCGACAATGGCCGGCGCGGCCCGCAACGGATTTGCTCCATCGAATGAATTGAACTAATTGACTCGTGTCGTCTTCGGAGCGGTTCTGATTCATTTGTGGTGCTTTGTTTCTTTTTACTGTTGTTTATGAATTAAATTGGATTTATGCAATTAAAGCTTGCCGGTGCTTAGTGCCTCCCGGATGAACGGTTTCGTTCTCAACTGAGGCTCTACGCTCTATCTAGTAGGTACTCATTGCATCTATGATCCATTGATCATCCATGATCCGTGTTGTAGCGCGGTAAAAATGACACGATGAAAAAGGAAATTTGCTGCTAAAGATTAACTTCATTGCCACTGTCAGGTAGGACGGTAGCCAAGAATTAACTTATTAATTTTAAAAAACTTAACTCAATTATAATTACGTGTGCGACCAATGAACATACAGAGCATTGGTTTGTTTAATTTGGTCATAAAGCCTTTTCTCAATTTATTCATTTGGAATACTGGGCAAATTGAATTCTCTTGATAAATGTGAAATCTCGTCCAATAAAGGAACGTGCACTGGCGGACTCATCAACTGAGAGCAGCGGCGATAAAGCGTTACTTCCAATTTACGACATCGGAGAGGAGATTGACGCGTTTGGGAGACAATGAAATAACCGTCGGGTGACGGGTGTCGGCCCTTATTGGTTTCCTCCTACATTATATTCTTAAATTTATTGCATATTCGATCTGCTTACATTTTTAGGGTACGGGTAGGAAATAGATACAAACATAAAGATAACTAGCGCGCTTGGGTAACGCACACATAGACACGTAGTCTATTTGAGTGTGTACAGAGTTTGTTTATTCTTCTGTTGACTTTCTATTGTGGTTTGGGGCTATGTCCAAGATTACCACTGTTTTCTGGCACCAGAAAACGGAGGCATCCTTATCTATCACTTGAGTGAAGCAATAAGACCCGGTTCCCTCGGTTGTAAGTTGTGTATTTCCGGTTCATATCCCATCGTACTCGTGCATGGATGGTAGAGCTCTATTTGTCCTTTTACTAGGTATACTACTACAATTACCATGATCACTTATCATCATATGGCCCGTTTGGGTTCATCATTCATTTACTCTTTGTATAATTTCAATTCTGCCGTGAAGATTATTAGAGTAGCGAAGGTCATTTTTAAATCTCAAAGATAATAGTGCTGATTTCACGGTGAGTGGTCTCACTATTGTAGTTGTACAGTAAGTGTTACGGTTGATTTAACTGGAATAAATTGTTGAGATGTTGTCAATAGTAATTGATTACTTACTATTACTTCACGGAGTCACCAATAAGTTTCATGTTGTTTTTGGAACTGCTTCAAATAGGATTTCAGTCCCTAATTGCCGATACTTTAAGATACTTGGGGACATTCTAGCTCAGTTGGTTCTTGTTCACCTAGTCTGTAAGTCTCGTATCAGTGCCGGCGTTAGACCCACTGACACCCCGAGTAAGAGTATTGTGACGCCCATTTATGGAAATCAATATAGAGTTTTAATTTTTTGCTGAACCAATGTGCATGTATGGTTTTATCTTTCCGTCGCCCCCATCGCGTCCTCCCCCCTAATGCCGGTACTGTCCCGGATTAAATATCTGAGTTTGTGTTGTGTAGATTTTCTTCCCTGTCTGTTCACTAAAATTAAAGCGCATCTCCCTGCTGATTTCCGACGGAAGCAAACATGATATGTACCTAACAGTTTTTCATTTTAAATATTTATTACATCCGCCACATTACATAGCGTATACAGGCTTATGTATGCACCGTAAATATGTTAGTACAGGAGTGTTTCAATATTACTGGAACTAAAACTGTACTTGTAGCTAGCTGAATGTAAGGTTTTACCATAAACAACATTTTACCATAAATAAATGAGATAACAGTGGCGATTGAACTTATTAACCTCGTCGGGAAGAAAACAAGCGTGTAACAAGAGATCGGGAGGTCATGCACTCATTAGGCAATCAAAGGGAAGGGAACGAGGTACGTCTAATTGAAATATTACTGTCTATAGCGGTTGAAGCATCTTGCCGCTACATTGCTGATAGCATGCTGCCGTGCTACTGTGGTAGCGGTAAATATGGTACGCACACCATTTTGAGTAATAAGTCCAAAGTTTTTGTCATTAAGCATTTTGGGTGTTTTTACTTCACAATATTTCTAGGTTCCCGATAAGTTCTTGTAGAACTTACTGCGCTGATTTTGATCCAGCATTTAAATCATTTAAGACAAAAACAGACTGTGAATATCGACAGCACGGTAGATTGGTATACTGGGTAAATTGGAAAACAGTTGGACAAATAGAATATTTTTCGAAAAATAATCATGGATTCAAACTGTTACAATGTAGTTCGACAATGCGAGTAGATATATACGTACTTATAAATAAACGATAAACGGCATTTTAATTAATAAAGAGTTTCATACTTGGAAAAATCTTTGACTCGCAAATTGGACTAGATTGATGTGCGATAATGAAACGACGCGACGCCTTCTGAATATGGAATTTCTATTGAGGCTATTGAGTGCGGAATGCGAATAAATTCTTACTAACCGCTCCATATAAATACGCCATGATATGATTTGTTGAGAGACTTGGCGAACTATTAGTTTCGTTTTATTGTTTAAATTAGAGTAAGTATATGTACGAGTTGAACAACATCGTCGACTTGCGGCATACTACATTTTTTGGCTTGATCGACCAGCGAAGCCGTTCCGTAATCCTTTTGGCAAACTTACCTTCGCTGAATTGGTATATTCAGCTACGTTTTGATTAACAGCATAGCATTTATCTACTGATGTTGAGTTGAGCCCAATATATGGTAGCACACCTTACTTGTAAGTCCGAGATTCAAATAGAGCGGCTAAACATCACGTGACTAAACTTGTTTATGGAGCCTCTTCTGTGTAAGATATTAGATTTGCGCTGCAATAACTCTACTGAGAATCACTTCCTTATTAATTTAATATTGTATATTCAGGATCGCAAAACGTTTATTGCTTTTCGATCGTAAATTCTGTACTAAAAAATGATTTAAGTACCTATCCGTTAAGTGACTCAGAGTGCTGTAGCTAAGTGTTATCATATAAAGTTATCAATATACAGGATCTATTTTTACAGTCATTAAACAGAAGATCATATTTGTCGTATATCCTCTCGTAAGCAGAGAACACCCGTCGTGTTACTCCCTACAGCAATCGGCGATGTGACGCGGTGTTCCGCCATCAATCACATTAACACGACATTACATCCGCGGAACTTGTGTGTTATTGATCACGTGACGGGGCCCGGTTGGCTGGGGAAGGTTGGTCTTTGCATGGCGAACAGATCCTTTCTATTGTGCGATAATTTCCATCACAATACAATATGTTATTCGAATTCGAGTCACTGTTATTTATTTAAACCAATTGATAAGGGCGTTAAGGTGTTAAAGATGTTAAAGGCTCCGTTGTATCCAATCTTTGATTTGTGCACTGTTCTATTGAAGAAATAATGCCTCGAAAGAGATCTTTACAATGGAAGCTGACGGGCTCTGAAGTACTCTGTACGATTATTTCAGGTCCCGATGGTACTGATACATCTCGATAAGCTAACTTTCGTTATTGTCTAACTAACATTATTTTTACTAAATCTACCTTGACGTAAGCCTTTCCTTTTGGTCAGTCATTATGGAGCCTTGGAAACCTTGATGATACATATAATCAAAAAAAAAAAAATTATGTACGTCGCATAAATACGATCCTTAGTGATGGACATTCGTAATAACTACAGGAATTTGCCACAAATTAAGCGCAACAATCTCAGAGAAAATCTGAAGAACTTGGGAAACTTATACGAACTCTTATTAGATTAATCCGTAAAATGTAGTCGCAAGTTGAGCGCACTGACGTTTACAGAGAAGGCAGAAACTTCTGCTGCAGGGGAAGTGGAAAAGTTGAAAGTCGGAAGAGAACCGACTTCTCAACAATGCTTTTAGGTAAACTTCGGGAAACGAGCTAGTCCGCGTGTTCTCTTTGAATGTTTGTAACGTTTTGCGTCAATAATAAATATAAGCAGACTTGGTAAGTGGTCACCGTCGTCCATGAACATCAGTAAAACGTCTTAACCTACTTAGATCTGCAACCATTTCCGTACAGGCTAGTGATACTTTTTTGAAATATACCAATGTATTTTATTTTTAAAAGATGTGCTGAGGAGTTTATTTCGGCTTTTCTTCTCCTCCATGACAAAGCACCTTTGCGAAAAGCTGGTTCATTAAAAAAAATTACGTGCATAAGTGTATCAATGATACCTACGTGAATAAATGATTGTGAATTTGAATTTAACGAATCACCGAAGGAGCCCGTGGTTTCTTCCGCATATGCTTATTCACAGAAGACATAAGCTTAGTGTGAACTTATTCACCAATTATCTTGTAACTTTAAATTTTTAAATGCTCCTTCATGCACGTTATTATTAGGTGAAATTAACATTTTCCTACTTTCTTTCTATCACATTGAAGTAAGCTAAGAGACGTCATTTTATCATAATGATTACAATTATAACACTTTGCTCGAATTCTTCCTTTTTAATTTTTAAAACAAACAAAGCTTAGGCACTATTTTCTGATAGTGTAGATTCCCCCAAGGTTCTTCATGGGTCTTGAACAGCAGGGAACGCGAACGGGCCAGGGTGCTTCATCACGTCCGACCGTCCGAGCGGTCACTCGTGAAGAAGTACCCAATGGCCCCTTTATCTTTTGTGTAAAGACTCAGTTAATCTTGCCAATAAAGTAGCTAAACTGGATAATAATTTTTTTTAGACTTAGCTGTATAAAATCGTGGAAATTTATTTTTAACACGAACTAGAATAAAATTCACAAGCAAGCTACGCGAAACAGCTTCGCTTTTGGATTCATATTTCTTTGCGATTTTGAATGGTCTCAGCGCCCAAAGTAGTTGCTTCCAACTTTTCAAACTTTTTTTCAATTTCAGTATTTTTACTGACCCCAGTTTTTCTACTTGTATTTACTTTTTGTTTCTACCTTATACTTACTTGTATCTACCTTGTTGTCTAGTTTCAAGTCTCAAATTTGAAGTTACCGGGGTTGACTGTGTTATATGAAGAATCTCTCCTGTACCCAATTTTCCAAATTTTATATAAGTACTATTATTTCTTCTGTGCTCTTAGTAAGAAACTTTATCCCATACGGGTCCGATTTAGCTTGTTTTATTTGTAACCGCATTACAAGCAATATAAAAAGTTTCTACCCACTTCCAGCTCTATGCATAGAGAATCCGATTCGGTCAAAGGTGGCTCGGTGCGACGTATGAATGAATCATTCATGGAGCATTCGCAATGCATCGAACTGGCTCTAGCTGAAAGCAAGTTTCAGGTGCTCACGTATGCATTTTAGTTGAATTAGTTTTAATATTAAAAGTAGAGTCTGGTAAGCGTGGCGTTCCTACAACGCATGAAAGATTACGTAATTATGATAAGACGTACTTAAATATAAAAAGTCTCTGACGGATACATAAAATCATTCGTTTTAAAAAATTACAAGTTAACATTTGGAATTCGGGTAAAGAGAAATAGCATCGTTATTATAATTTAATACTCAAGGTCTAGGCATATTAAACCAACACTAAAGTACTAAACTACTTTCTTGCTCTGAAACTTTTAAAACGCATTTGTATGAAAGCCGAGAGCCGGCGTCATCTAATTAAAGAAGTCTTCTCGAAGTCTGAACTAAATTTCCCAGTAGGACATAGGTGCCCTCGAGTGCTTCGAGACTTGAGTGTATCGGTGGTACGTGGTGAAGTAGTGAACACGCGCACTACAGACTACACTACGTGTTACACGGGTAGATCTGTAAAGAACGTTTCCTTAAGACTTAAGACCCTTCCTCGTGGCAGACATTTTACTATTGGTTTCAACTCTTCAATTTAAACTTTATCCTTTGAATAAAACTTTATATTATAAACACCTTCGTTTAAAAGTTTGCCATGGTAACGACGGTTGACGTTATTAAGCGGAAAATTAACAAAATCTTTCTTGCGCTTGTCATGACGTGTCGTATGGGATTTTACCTTTCTGTAGCAGTAGCTATTAGGGCTTGTAATATCGGAAGGTTTTCAATATCGATATTGATTTTCGATATTTGATGCTAATATCGGAATTCCGATATCAATATCGGAATTATACAATTTTTTTTAAATAATTTAAATTTAATTTTATATTGTAAAGTAGGACGTCCTGGATAGCAAAAAGGTTTTTAATCAATAGGATAATGAAATAATAACGTCTTTAGTACTGTTTTAATCCCGTTCGTTCCAAATATCACCTAAATCTATTCAATTCGGTTTGGTTTTCGCGTTAAAAATTCACTACCTTAATTTTTTTAGAATTTTTGAATCGCAAAATAGTTTTTACTGATAGATGAAATTCAGCTGCACCAAATGTACCAGCTGTACGGCAGAAGCTATGCTTTGTACAAGGATAAAAGCTGAAGTGACTTGAAATATCGCAACACATTTGCTAGGACGACTAGTTTCCTGGCAGCTGCCTTAACTTTGGATTCAATAAACCGCTCAAATTTAAGGTTCAAGGATATCTCAATTTCTTGCGGTGGGAGTATTTCATAGATACATTCTGAAAAGTAAGCAGTGATAGCCTAGCGGCAGAACGTTTGTCTCCCGAACGAAGGGGCCCGAGTTCAAACCCTGGCACGTACCTCTAATTTTTCAAATATTATGTGCGTATTACAAGTTAATTATCACTTGCTTCGGTGAAGGAAAACATCGTGAGGAAACCTGCACACTGGAGAGTTCTCCATAAAGTTCTCGAAGGTGTGTGAAGTCTACCAATCCGCACTTGGCCAGCGTGATAGACTATGGCCTAATACCCCTCACATTGTGAGAGGCGACCCCGAGCCCAGCAGTGGGACAATTATGGGTTGTTGCTTTGCTTTTGCTTTGCTTTTCTGAAAAGTAGGGCCAAAATAAATGCTTCTGTTTTTGTGGCGTTGAATTTCACAAGGTTGGCGTCGCCCTATTTGGTGACTTCAGGCAGTGATTCACTCTTTCAACTCGGGCCTCTCTTCAGACTATATTTTGGTCGTTACTGGTCGGAAGCTTGCCAGGTATCGCTCGACCAGATCGTTGATATGTAGCAGGAATAGAGTTCTGGAGATAAAAGATCTCTGAGAAAGTCCGGCATTGTTTGTAATATGTGATGTAAGGTTGCTTGGGACGAATAATCTTTGATAACGACTCCAAATGAACGTTCACTCAGAAAGTCTTTAACCCAGCTGATCAGGCCAGGGAATAGGACATACGCAGGAAGCATGATCAATAGGCTAACATGCTAAACCGTATCGAAGGCCTTCGAGATGTCAAGGGATAAAGGCAACCGCCTCTACATTATTCTTAAGGTCCTTGCCCCAGATACGAGTGGGTGAGATACGCTAGAATGCGGTAGAGTGGTATGCGTTAGGCTATAGCGCTAAGGTCACTAAGGAGATCATTGTGTTCTACGTATGCAACGAGGCGCATGTTCAATAATAATCTTCCTGAGTATGTTGGTAATTGAAATTGGCCGTTAATTAGCAGGGTCAGCTCGATTGCCATTCTTGGGCACGGACTGCACATTGGCAAGCTTCGACGCCTGAGGCACTATGCTCGTCTTAATTGAGAGACGAACCAAGCGTGGCAAAACAGTAGATAACTGGAGAGAGTTGGAATACCATCTGCTCCACTAGCTTTGTTCACGTCTAGACATCGCAAGGTTTTAAAAACCTTTGTTGTAGATGTGAACCTCCGATATACAATGGTCAATGAGGTATCTGCGGTGAATGGCCATTGACAGTTAGATGCGAATTCCCAGCAACTAGAGATTCGTACGGATGATCTGCAGAAGATGATGAAATTATTAACTTAGGTACACCGAGATTAAGGAGATAAATTATGTTTGGAATAGATTTTTTCCGTATCGCATTATTCGTGCAGTAGGCTGAGCAGACTCACAACAGGAATACGGTTAAAGATATTAACTCTACCTCCCTACACAGCTAAAATATTTATACTTACTTGCTCAATTTTATGACCTAGTGGCTAATATACCTTGTGGCACGCATTAAAATCATTTTGTTTAAATTAAAATAAAAAAATTACTGATTCCGATATTACGATATCGAATCACTCAGTATCGGAATTGTAATATAGGGTTTCACGGTCCGAGATTCCGATATTTCGAGATTCCGAGATTCCGATATTCAAGCCCTAGTAGCTATAGACAGTAGTCTTTCTCAACATTTCTACTTAAACATAACAAGGAACATACTAGTACGAACTATCTTATCAAACAATTAAAACTGCATACAATGTAGATATGGTACGTACATCGACCATTATACTTAGGCTTCGTCCTCGGGATTAGTGAATCATACTTGTAGTAGCGCCTAGCGCCTCGCCATTCACGCACTTTATTTGAGGGTAGATATAAAACAAAACATCCATACCCGCCCTCAACCTGGTAAGATATCTGTTCTACAGCGTCAGTTGCTTTTTAGTGCTCGCCACGATCGCACGCAGTGTCTTCACATAGCTCAGTGTATTATTATTTTAGTTAGTGGTTTACGGGGCAAGAATGCCGAAACGTAAAAAGTGAAGATAGTTATGAGAAGTTACGTCAAAAAGAAAATAGAAATTACGTCGACAACGTCGTAGTTCGAGTTCTTCAATAGATGTAATGTTACAAGGTTAGTAATAGACTAATAGTACACCGTTATAATGATTATAGTCACCTAAACAAATCTGTTTAATAATAATAGATTTGTAACGCATAATCTCCTGCGAGGTAGATGTTATTTGCTTATAACTGATATGTTACGTTATAACTTTAATGTATTACATAATATTACGTACATGCAAACGTACTCGTACATGTCAATTTTGTGAAAAAGGTGTCATGTACCATGTGAATTACGATATATCTACATAGTAAAATTTATTCATCAAGAAGATATTTAACCTTCATATTATACCTAATAAGGTTGCATTGAGTTTGCGTTCTTCTCTTTGGAGATGTTACTACTCATTTAACTAGTTTTGCGAACAATACTTTGGTCTGTTTCTTAACTACTGAACAACAGTGAACGATGTACGTTAGTACATTGTATATATTAGTTCAATGCTGAACAACATGCTAGCATAAATTTGATATCAAAGTTTTTACGTGTTATTTTATGATATCATATTGAAATATTACATATTAGTAGATATATTTTATCGGAATTAATATCAACCCTGGGTTTGCGTACTCTTCTATGTAAGCTGTACTACCCTATATGGGATATATTCTTAAAATGTTGCATTGGGTTTGCGTGCTTCTCTTTGGAGATGTTACTACCCATCTGACTGGTTTTGCGAACAGTACTTTGGTCTGTTTCTTAACTAATGAACAGCAACATGCTATATGGGATATAATCTTAAAATGTTGCATTGGGTTTGCGTGCTTCTCTTTGGAGATGTTACTACCCATCTAACTTGTTTTGCGAACAGTACTTTGGTCTGTTCCTTAACTAGTGAACAGCAACATGCTAGTGTAAAATTTGACGCCAAATTTTTAACATGTATATCATATTGGAATATTTCATGTTAGTATACTTTATGGCATACTATAGTAGGTATTATATACCAACCCTGGGTTTGCGTGCTCTTCTTTGGAAGCTGTACTACACTATGGGGGATGAATTCTTATAATGTTCCACTGGGCTTGCGTACCTCTCTTTGGAGATGTTCCTACCCACCTAATTAGTTTTGCGAACAGTACTTTGGTATGTTTCTAAACTAATAACCTGAAATCAGTCGATTTTACGCACCGTAGCCGGGCTACTCGATGGAGGCATCTTTATGGGCCCTGTAACGCTCATCCCGGACTGCGTTATAATTGCGGTATTAATAATAATA
Source organism: Thymelicus sylvestris (assembly GCA_911387775.1). NCBI lineage: Eukaryota > Metazoa > Arthropoda > Insecta > Lepidoptera > Hesperiidae > Thymelicus > Thymelicus sylvestris. The sequence goes on from OU426895.1 coordinate 14,900,938, forward strand.
ATTGTTTGCTGCCGTGGCGCCCGTCTCAACCTTTACCTGCGCAGAGCCGACCGCTATTGCAGTGCAGTTTACCAGGTGCAATACCTGATAACATTTATCACTCTGATTCCTGCGCAATGATAGATAATTCGGAGAAATTTTATTCTTTCATCCTTGAAGTAAGAGATTAAAGTCCATCTTTTGGACACTAAGCCGGATATTTGTCAATTTTTTATTTTTTTATTTATATTTCATTATTCTGACCACAATCTGACGGAAACAATTAAAACTGGTGCCAAGCTAAAACTACCTGCACCTAAGCAGCCGTCACAGACTAAGACGTCGAGGTCATTAGATTTCAAGAGTCCCTGCCTTACTCGGAAACTGACGAGCCATCCGAAGATGAAGGAGGTTCCTGCGAACGTCGTACGATCGTCCGTTGTGTTCATCGAAACACTCGCGGCAAGTAAAATATACTGGTTGCCCTTATTTTACAAATAATGGTCATTACTCACCAATAATCTCTTGATACTTTTATGTATTAGAGACGGAAATTCCATTTGCATGTCCAATTGCCCAGTTAACTAGGCAGCCCTCCAAATGAAAATTATTTTGACTTAAAGAAGAATATTTTCTTTAAGAAACTAAAGATAATTTATTATCTATACAAGCTATCACAAAATGTGAGCCTACAGAGGGGCAGTTTTTATGAAATGTGTTTTAGTACCCAAGCCAAATGGCTATTGTTTTATTTTAAATAAAAAAAAAAAAAAAAAACACAAATTGAATCAGTTCGTCTATACGAATCAAGACTTACCTACGTACAATATTAAAACTTATCACTAAAGATCGGTTCGTGACAAAGATAGATTTAAAGAAAATTGTAGAAAATATTTAAGATTCAAATTCGAACAATATTTGTTCGAATTTAATGTACTGCCGGTTGGTTTGTGTACCTTAATCACAAAGGTGATGAAACCTCCGCTTACTGCGTTCTACTGGACCAGCTTCGACAAATTACAATAATTCGAAAATTGATCTTACGTGGCTTTCTCATAAATTAAGAGAGAAGCTGTATGTACCCAATGATATTTAAAAATATTTCACATCATAATATCATTGTATGTACCAAGTAAGACGTATACATTTTTAAAATTTTTACTAGATTCAGAAAACTTTCAGATCACATTACCTATGAAATAAATCTCGTTAAAATAGAAATACAAAAGATGTTACCCCTGTAACCCTTATCAGATGTAAAATACCTACGTGACTGCACGTTTTTTTTTTGGAGCATTATTTTCTGTTGTCCAGCTATAGTATATAGTTGGCTATGCACAAAGAAAGTTCTTCGAACGTACCTGCTAATTATTTAAGATTAGGATTTGGGATCTGATAATAATAACTATGAAAGCTTTATGAATCTACCTCGTACGTTGCAAGCTGATTTCAAACGGTGGTAAAACGCAATAGAACCTTTTAGTAAAATCAAAGAGGATACCTATGATCTGGAATTTTCTCTGACGCCTCAAATACGGGGTAGGGTTTGCTTGTGGAAGCGAGAATGCTAGCGGGTTATGGAGTGTTCAAGAACAAACACTCCATATCAATTATTTATAACTCCAAGCTGCTTTTTTCAGTTTAAAAATAATTGCTAAAAATTCAAACAACTGTCAAATTCTACTCCGTGTCGATAACACGACGGCCATCTCCTATATAACCTAATGGGCGGCGTCCAGTTTCCTCATCTCACCGACGTTACACGTCAAATATGGCAATGGCGTAAATGCCGTTATATTGTAGCTTCATATATGAAGTCTTCAAAAAACGCGACAGCAGATGCGGAGTCCAGACGCATACATCACGATATAGAATGGGAACAAGCAGATTGGGCATACCACGAAATAGCATATCCACATTTGTCCTACCTGAATTGGATTTGTTCGCTAGTCGCATTAAAAATAAAATATTATGTTCTTATTATGTCTCATGGCATAGAGACCCAGATGTAATGACGGTTAACACATTTACAATTTCTTGGGCCAATTGCTATTTTTACACTTTCCCGCCATCTCTGTCGTTGTTAAAGAGACTAAGGAAAATTATGTATTTCCGTTAAAGGCAAGGGCATAGTCGTTGAACCATGGTGGCCTACGCATGGTACCCTATTTTTAAAAGTCCTTGGTATCTGAATATTTTATAACATTCCAGGCTAATAAAAATACCGACTATGTGTTTTCATTCTAGCCATTGCAGCATACACAACAAGTTTACCCTGGTGGTAGGATTACCACCGTACCTACCGTACGTAACTACCGCCGTATCAGCCGTATCAATTATACGGGGCCCCCAGCGTATAGCGGCCCCTACTAACATTCCCAAAAAATAAAAGCTCGCCAGCGGCCTACGACCACTACTGTACAGTTGGCTTTTATATTTGACAGCTAATGTCGCCAATGCCTCAATGGCTAATGCCTCCTTAGGGCTAACTACGCCACTGTTCGGTGATTAATATAATAATGAGGTCTCTGGAACAGTTCTTGTAAACAGTATGATACCTATTAAAAAAAAAAAAAAAAAAAAACTATGAAGAGGGTTTGCAATACGGATCGCCTAACTTCTGTAGATCTACATTAGCCTTATTATTTCGCAATAATCAAGGAGAAGACGATATAATTAGATTTTTCAAGGGTGGATTCGTTTACGACCCCCACTACCAAGGTATTCCAAAAATGGGACACTTCTGTTGTAATTAATTACGTCAGACAAATAAAACCTTAAATCTTAATAAAATTTCAAAGAAACTTGTAACTCTTTTGGCACTATTAACTGCACAGAGAGTACAAACAACACATAACATAAAGTTTCTAGATTTTCTAAAACCAACGGGTCAAGGGTCCTTACAGCCAATTGCTGTATTGCCTTTTTCTTTCTTTTTTTTGAATTTGTCCAGTAAATGTTTCATTAACATAATGATATTTAGAAAAAACAAATCTTTTTCGCTAAGATATTGATTAACTTTTTTCAGTATAAGAGAACCGTGGAGAGCTGTAAGTTCGCAGTCTTTAAGTCGAAAGGTAAATGAAACCTTACGTGAAAGTGGAATAGATGTAAATTGTAAACGTATTCACAGCGTAGGTACAAGGCACGCGGCGACATCCTCAGCCCATAATTTAGGTATTAATTAGTTTGGATGTAATCACAAAGACCGCTGGATGGAGCGGATCATCTAATACTTTCTATCGGTTCTATAAATAGAACTATTAAGAAAAGAAAGAAAAAATATTATCAATTGTCAATAACTATTAATTCAGATTGATGTTTTGTCAATTATAGTTCAATTTTTTGATGATGTTGCAAACAATGTTTTGTTTCAAAGATATTTCACAACAATCTCTAAAAGTCTACAAGTATGATTCACTAATCCCGAGGACGAAGCCTAAGTATAATTAATGATTAAACGAACTTACCTGTAAGTGAAGTTCTATCATAATTATGCGAAGGCTTCGTCCGAAGGGATTAGCAACCCTCCCAGCCCTAATTTATTAATTATTTCTCCCCAATGTTGTGAAATATCAACTGCTGTGCTCTAAACTAACTGACGCTGTAGAACAGATATCTTACCAGGTTGAGGGCGGGTATGGATGTTTTGTTTTATATCTACCCTCAAATAAAGTGCGTGAATGGCGAGGCGCTAGGCGCTACTACAAGTATGATTCACTAATCCCTTCGGACGAAGCCTTCGCATAATTATGATAGAACTTCACTTACAGGTAAGTTCGTTTAATCATTAATTATGTAGTATAGGTTAGGTACCCACTGTGTTCTGTTATAAGAGGGGTTATCAATATTAAACAAAGCCCTCATTGTTCTCTATTTGTTTCGACCACTAAATATTATGTAGCTACGTGTGATAGTTTCGGAAATGCCATGGCTAGGTATGTACTCAGTCGTTTCGGTTCGGTATGACTATTGTATTCACAAGCCGGTAGGAATATTAGTCTAGGAATAAGTGGATTATAACAATATGCTCTAGTCTATTTTATAGTATAGTTTACAGTGGTGAGTGTGGTGACAATGGTGTAAAACAATCACATTAGGTAAGCTGAGATACGAGTAATGGAAGTTCAATGCGGTCTTTAAAATCCTTAAACATCGAACGTATCACCGACACAGTGATTTTAAATTGCTTGTTTTATGATTTTTCGATAAATATTTAACGACGGTTGATAGGAGTACAAAAAAGAGTGGGCCCTTACACCAGTTACACCTTCGGGGTTTAAACGTGTATGGACCATTCATTCCTGGAGGCATTGAATAGTATGTACCCTTTGAAGAATGTAGAGCCTTGACCATTGGCTACAGAGCTGTCAAATAAAATCGTGTCGGTATTAAATCTGACGCGTTGAAATTTGCCTACGAAAAGTTTGTCGTATGCGAACCACCTCAGGGATGACCTTATGTATGAACGAGTTTTATAACACGTTATAAAACATTTATTATATTTCTGTTGAAATGTAGTTAAATTAAATTTTTATTTTATTATCTTACGAACATGAAAAACCTGTTTATAATGTTGAAGAGTTTGTGTATTCGAAGTTTAATGTGTTATAGAAACATTTTCCGTTGTTATTATGAGTATTATGACAGTTGAGTCATGGTTGTATCCTACTCGTAGCAGTCATAGCGCGGGGATCACGATTGTATGTAGAGTAAAGTAAGTAGCGTAGTAAATATACCTTAATTGTATGACGATAGGATTAAAATTTTCAATGTAGGTATTTCAGCTTTAAAGCCATACAATTAACTAAGCCAATTAAGGTATAATTAATTTCGTTGCATGAAAAGTGTCAGCGTGCCAGTCGGCACGAGCCCTTAGTGACCGAGTCTGTAATACAATCCGCTACTCTTTAACCTGATTCGTCAACCGATTTTACCTGTTTTATATTAGATCCCAGCCGAATAGACACCGGCGCGCCGCGGCGTGTTTCTTGGAGATCCTTGAGCCTTCCGTTATTGCGCCAGAATCCAGATGGCTATCGATTGGGCGTTAGTAAAAAAATCACATTAAACTGTTGAGTATCTTTCGAAGATTTAACCCACGGAGAAAATTCACATCGAATTCGTCAAACGCATTTGAGTTCCCTGGCGTTCCTGGCCAAAAAGAGTTCCTACAAATCTTATGATCAAATTCGGATACGGCCAACCTTACGCAAGCACGTAAACGAATACGGTGAAGCAAATTGCAGTTTTGCACTAGTGAGTCGGTGACTGAAAACGGTTGCAGTCGGATACTGTTAAACCGACTTACTATAAATGCACCATTACGTGACAAGCTGCGGTAAATCCCTTGTTAGCCGGCTAATTCCGCCATGTCAGGACTGAGCTGCGATGTCACGTTTTATTTTTGCAACTGAGCTTGACCAGTTTCTGTGAAATTGTACCAAACAGCTTTATTATTACAACATTTAGCTTAGTATTGTTATGGTGTGAATTACTAAAAACCGTGTTTTCCTTGACATCAACAAAACAGCGGTTGAAATTTATTGAAAATAAAAGTACTGGAGCAACATATAAGTACTTAAAGGTTAACTTATTTTATTGTACTTACTCCCCAACTCAGAGTCACTAAGTGTTACTTAAATCGCTCCTTAGTATCGAATTTGTATGGTGATTCTTTACTAAGGAGCGATTAAAGTAACCGTTAGTGACTCTGAGTTGGGGCGTTAGTTATTTAATTGTAACTTATTTTATCTCTTAATCTTATAATTTCAAATAATAAATAAGAACAAAAACAGCAATGCAGTAATGGAATACATTGTAGAGACGAAAACTATAACGAAAGCTTATACGTATACTACGATATAAATCCTGCGAAAACTACGATGAAAAGATATTTGGGTTGCGAAGTAAAAATAAGAAACATTTCAGATGCAACTATGGCCGGCTATTTTCAAGACGTCATAAACAAGAGATGTGTAGTTTTGTGAGAACAACGTTCACGGCTTTACTCTCGCCCCAAGCCGCCAACACGAACTAGGTAAGATTAAGGCTCTACGGAGGAGCCTTGGTAAACCCCTTTTAACTATGTCTGCGATGTTCTATTTAGTCCCTGAAACCGTAATACGTAATACGGGGTGTAAGATATAATATGATATAACACGGCAAATGCGGGTGTTAGAAAAGGTATCTACTTCGCATTAGTATGTATCTATACTAATATTATAAAGCTGAAGAGTTTGTTTGTTTGGTTGAATGCGCTAATCTTAGGAACCACTGGTTCGAATTAGAAAATTCTTTCAATCAAGGAAGGCTATATAACATCATATATTTAAGGAAGGCTATATAACATCATATATTTAAGGAAGGCTATATAACATCATATATTTAAGGAAGGCTATATAACATCATATATTTTAGTAGTTAACATTTTTACCGTTACTTTAGTTTTTTCCACAAAACGCTAGTGAAACCGCGGGGCACAGCTTGTATTGTATAAGTATCTAAAAAAAGGGAAAAATATTTTTAAATAGTGTGCTTGTATTAATTACCGTTTACACGTGTGACATGAAACTTCTTTATGGTACCTATGTATATCCTTTTTTTCGTACCTATTTCACCTCACTATACCATATCGAACATTCTTTATTTTACTTTGTTGTTGTTGTGATATACTCGGGTAGTAGTGACGGTAGAATGTAAGGAAATGTAAGGAAAAAATATTCAGTTACTTGACAATTCTTGCAGCATACCGTACCTATATTATGTACGTGCTATATACATCTAGTCTATTTTGAACCTTAATTACCAGCTGCCATAGCTCGTAGAATTCATTGGCCAGACAATAATGAAATCCGGATTGGAACATGCAATTGGAGAAGAAACCAAAAGAAAGAGGTTCCTAACGAATGACCCGGTGCGCGCTACAATCGGACGGATATGCGCCGTCGATGCTGCTTCCGTTGCGATTCATTAGTCGCCACTGATGCTGAATTTATTGTGATAACTACAATGCAGGGGCGTAGCTACCGCCGTATCAGCCGTATCAATTATACGGGGCCCCGGGGCTGAGGGGGCCCCCAATGCGCCTTAGAAAAAATTCGTAAAATGATCCGGAAATTAATAATTATGATTCAAAAAATGGTCCGGAAAGCATCGATACTTCATCGAAAAGTGAAATCAACAATAAAATTACTTTCTGGACCATCTTTCATCGTATTGATGCATTAATTACTTCAGCATCAAGCAATTTATCTTTAAGAGGCCATGATTCTAAATCTGGAAACTCGACGAATTGAAGACAAACAGGCATAATAATAAAAAACTTCTAATCAGTTATTTAAATGCCCTAATTAAAATTTAAACAAAATATTTAATGTACAAAAAAATACGTTCTACACGACTGATGATGCTCCACGGCACCGAGTGCTGCGCGGCCGTGCCGGCGGCAACGGGCAACCCCATGACACTGCGCTCCGGGAATATCTCAAGCGGAAGCTCATTCTACACGTAGTACAGCTCACTCTATAGTTAGCACGTGCGTGGTAAAAATGATCGGGAGAATCGGACCGTAGAAGTTCTCCACGAGTCTCATCGAGGTGGATGAAACTTCAATTCGGCCATGAGCTTTGTAAAGCATGAGCAGGTGCCTCCTTCTCAGTGAAGTACTTACTCCTTAGCCCGGTTTAGAACATCAAGCTTTTTGGAAGCCAACTTAGCCTTGGCTTCCAAATGACGCCGAAACTACACGTCACTCGAGATGTCAACTCCCAGAATCTTACTCTTACATCACTTTTAGTGACGGTGAGCGCGGTACCCTGGAATTGAGGCACTATGAAAAATGGGGTTTTCTTAGTGGTATCTAAAGGCACCAACTTGTGTCTTCGTGGGGTTGAACTCGACTAAATTAAGTCAACCCCATTCCGAGACTTGCTCCAGAGAGTTCTCGACTTCAGACACAAGTTTAAGCCTGCTATACGCCACTTGCAAGTTTTGTATCTGAGAGGAATTAAGGGGGGCTGCCGGCTGTGTAGTAGGCATCCCCTGTGCTATCATCTGCATAGCAACAGTTGTCACTCATGCCATGCCATTGATATGCTGAATAAACAGCGTAGGAGATACCACAGACCCTTGGGGAACACCAGCATTTTATAGGTTTCATATCTGACCAACAACCTTCTACTAGGTATATCCTTGATATGTCGCTCAGATAGAAAGCTGGCTACCCGTCTGCATCTCTCACAGCGACCGTAAGATGTTAACTTCGTGAGACCCCCCTGTGCCAGTCCCGGTCACAGGCCTTAGCGAAATCTAGGCTGACTTCCCCGTTGCGATCAAGAACCTGACGGTGCCTACAGGTGCGTAAGATAAATTTGATGATCACCAACTGAACGACCGTCCAAAAACCATATTGTTGATCACAGATCAGCTGATGATCTTCCAGATATCTCATGAGCTGCATGTTAATCTCGCGCTCCATTACCGTTGCAAGCAGGGAGGCTATATGCTTATCGCTATAGGCCTGCAGTTAGCCGGGATGAAAAAGGGTAACTTTCCACGAAGATGTATCATGTGGCATAAGATAGCGAGAATAAGCATGTTAAGACGGGGAATCAACCAGCCCCAGATCTACGATTTTTTTGAACCGGGGCAGAAACTTGATAGTGATAGAGATAAGATAAAAAAAACTCACAAATAAATAATAGTTGGCATTTTTTGTGAATAAGACAATAAGAACTCTCTTTTTTTAACAAAATTTGTTCTACCAACCAGGCTTCAGTATGTTAGGCGCTTTGTGCAGCAAGTTTTTTATTTTTAATCATACTACATTATGATTTTGGCGCCCCGTGAATTTGCCGCCCGCGGCGGGTGCCCCGGTTTGCCCCTAGATCCGGGGCTGGAATCAATTCATCTTTAACACCATTGCGTGAATACCGTCTGGTTCTCTCAACTTCTTGGCATTAAGGGGCTATAAAGAGCTCTCTGACAGACTTTTGAGAAAGTATATAATATCATTCAACGAGCTCTCACAGGTTTTTAGGCGGAGGCCTTCTATCATCAAGAGTTGAGTTGGCGGCAAAAAGGATGCCAAGAAGTTCAGCTTTCCCCTTTGTGGCATGAACCACGGAGTCGTCCGATTTACGCAGTTGTGGAAGAGATGACCGACAGAAGCTACCCTCAGCAGCTTGAGCTAGCGACCAGAGTTCTCGACTTCCAGAGGGGTAATCGACCATTCGCTTCCCAATTCTGCCGATGAACTTTATATTGCCTTCCTTTTAGCTATTTCCTTCTTTGCTAACCAGGAGGCAGCGTTTAACTTTTTATTAAGCCCTGGGGTGGATAGATCTACGAGTATAAGCGTGCACGCGGATGGCCAGGACTGGTAAGCGGCATCTTTTTGGTCAGATGCCGAGATATAGGGACTGCTATACCAGAGCTGGTTTTTACCACCGATGAATATGAGTTACGAATAAAAAATTCCCTGACTTGTCGTATCACATCGGCTACTGAGTCTGCGCTCGCGTTCAGTTCTCCCGAAATGAAACAGGGCTGCCTCCAGATTAAAATTTTAGAGTATAGATTGTATGTGGTTTAATATAATCGATGTAAATATTTTATATTTGTTTTATTTCACGCTAGCTTTTTTTATTTATTTTGAGAAAAATCTTTACCCTCGAGTCGAGAGGGGGCCCCCGGCAAAATTTTGATACGGGGCCCCGGAAGGGCTAGCTACGCCACTGCTACAATGTATATCTTTTATGCCACGTATACCTATCATTTATAAACATTGTGTGGGTTAAGTACCTATGCTTAATACCTAACATATATTTTTGTTTATTTCGGGCCCTTGTATTTTTATTGTTATTAGTTTATTACAAACAGACCAATTTTTTTATGATTATTTTTATCCCTTCATATTTACCATTACTAACCTTTGTTACTAACGATAGGATCTCGTTAGAAGAGCATGACAATGTTAACACTATATTGTACCACACTGACAAACACATTTCGCTAGTAATCTTAATAATGAAACAACAAGAAACAGAGCTAGTTTTTGGTTTTTGCTGATTAATTTCGTCTGGGGTAATAAATCAAGTTATGTTATTAGGAACGGAACTAAGCCGACGTTACAAAGACTCTTGGCAGAAGCATATTCGATAGAAAACTGGAGCTATTCAGCTATTGTCTCTTGATATTCATTTGTTCCAGCGAGCTGAAGATTTATGATGGACATTACCGTCGCGGCGTGTTGATATGGTTACGTCGAGTGCCGGCAGTTGAAACTTTGCGGTTGCTATTGGTTAACGATCATCCATTTATTTTGCGGCATGTCGCATTATTTTACGCCATGATTAACGACGTGCATTATTGCAGTGAAATGAACTTATCGTTGTGTAACGCAAAAATGTGGGTTAATATTGTCCTTAGTGAATTCGAAGTGGGTTACAGTGTGCTCATTGCAAGCACTTTAGAAATTAATCAATATGATCATGTTAACGGAATTATTATTTTTTGCTCCGATATTTGTATTAAAAATAATGTTGTGCATATTTTGATGTTTGACGGGCTGCTATCCGCCATCGCATCAGCCTCGCGAGTGTCAATCCGGCCCGACTGATATATGGATTGCATGTGATAAATAGGCCAAGCGAACTCACATTCCGTGTAGCGAGTGGTTTCCAAATTGATATTGCGCGAGTTTCCTGCTATTGACATATTGGTCCCGCGTTGGGCGCCAACATTTTCACGTACGTTTCGCAATTTTTTTGCGTATTCTTTAAATCTCGTAGGCCACGATGAGTGTTAAATATTTTGACACGTTTAATATGTATGACATTTTAATTGACGTGGTTTTAATACGTTAATTACAAAAAGTCTTAGACTTTTTGCATGTGACGAGATATTTTACACGTGGTTAACCGGTGAATGAAGCACGTGGGGCGGAGCGGGCGCGGCCGTTCGATACTGCGGAGGCTGCGCGCTGAGCTGCCGCCCGGAACCACCTATCACCAGTTAACTTTGATCTACCCCGCCTCCCGACCATCGTACAAACCTCTACCACCGAGAGGAAACACTCCGTGTAAGGGGAGCTCTTTGCAGCTAGCGGACGTCTCGGCCGTGTGCCAGTTATGCAAGAGCCATCGTGCTATCATAATAGTATCGCGAATGTATCATAGTAAGAGATCTTAAATTAATGGGGGTTGTTGGCTTGGTGGACAAAATAGGCGCCGAGCACTCTGATAAGTTTATGGAAGTCATTTTAATTATGAGTAAGGCGTTTATTCCTTGTTATACGTATTCAATGGTTTTCACTCACATTAAGTGATCTTGTAGGTACTCTGTAAATATCTGTCAGTCATGTTAAGTTCTGTAAGTGTTTTTGATGGTATAATTTCACTTTTCCATGTGTCGAAAACGTAGTTTTGTCTGTAAATTAATTGTCAAAATGATTTAAGATACCAACTGTTTCTTTGTAATAGTTTGAATTGATAGAGTAGATAATAGGCAAATGTGGTTGATAATATTGTTTTTTTTTTTTTTTTTTACTAGTTTGTCTTGTTGTTAATATATTTCATGCCATTTATAGATGCAATTGTACAGTACAAAATAAGAATACTTAAAACTGTCGTTGCTAACATAATGGGTTTCTCCCCCCGTTTCGCTCCTTTTATTTTTAGGTCGCCAATGACGCCAATGGTTACTTGAACGGAATCGTTTGCCTCTGTTCGCTGACGGAATCGAGTAGGAGGGGAATCTGGTGTAGCGATATGCTGATTGTTATCACAATGTTTGTTTGGGCATATTAGGCAGTAATGTTGGTTACCGTTTTAAATTCTTTAATTTCTCTCTTTTTAACCGACTTCAAAAAAAGGAGGAGGTTCTCAATTCGACTGTATTTTTTATTTTTATGTTTGTTACCTCAGAACTTTGGACTGGGCGAACCGATTTTGATGATTCTTTTTTTAATCGAAAGCTGATGGCTGTCATGTAGTCCCACATAAATTTTATTGAGATCTGACAATGGCATCCATGAGAAAACTACATAAGTCGTAAATTTGTGTTAAGATGTGCGCGACAAATTAACGAATAACTCAATATTACTTCAACCGATTTCGATGATTCTTTTTTAAATAGAAAGCTGGTGCTTGTCATGTGGTCCCACATAAATTTGAACGAGATCTGACAAGTAGTTTTTGAGAATTTGAGGTCGGTTATTTTTTGTTAGTAAAATTTAGATTATTTACTTCTCAAGTATCTCTCCGGAGTTCAAGTAAAATTAACATAAACTTATAAGTATCTATGATAAGAATTCCTTAGCTCGTCTTATTGGAACAAAATTAAATGAAGTCATTTAATTATATATCGTCAATTGTATGTAAATTATTTGTAATTCAGCGAAATTTTTCGTTGTAACGTTTTAATGCTTTGATAAATTGTTACATTGTTTCATAGTAAATTATGCAGACAGATATTTATAATACATATTTTTATGAAATTCATAAAATGTACAAAAAAACTTTGAAAATATGTAGCGACTTAATTAATGGCCCCAGAGCTACTGAACCATTTGACTAACCCACTTCCCACAAAGCTAGAAATTTATTAAATGATATTTTATTATCAGTCATTTAAGAAAGTACCATTCTGGCAGGCATCTCGCGGTTGCGTCATGGTCCCATAAATTTTTGAAAATGCAAAAAATATTTTTTTTTCATCCCACTCCCACAAGGCTACAATTTTAATATGTTGCAATTTACATATGTTTAAGTGTAAAAAAAAAATTGCCAGAACATTTTGAGGGTTGCAAGTATGTGCCAGAACATAGCAAAGTTGTCATCGGGAGAGCAATTCATAACCTACTCGCACAAGGCTCAAATTTTCAGGGAACATTCTTTCAATTGTTTAAAAAATATATGTAAACAGCCAGAACATTCTAGCGGTTGCAAGTATCTGCCAGAAGAGTATACAGGGTGAATTTTTCAAGTGAGCGTGGATGGACAAATTCAAAACTATGAGGAATAGCGAAAAGTGGTCAAAGGAGTCTCAGGGCTGATTTTGACGAAAACCAAAACGGCATAATTAGATTTTTGAAAAATCAATATTATTAGCCAGGAGTCAAACTCGCTGATTTTGCCTCATGAAAATTATTATTTTTTTGTAGGGTGACACTGCTTTCTTCCACCAAAGTGTACAATCTGTGAGATCCAACGATAGTCCTGTACATTTAAATGACATCAAAAGCAGGCTAGAGCTTGAAATTATGCATAGAAGGATACATTTGTATGAAAATTATTATTTTTTGTATGGCAATACTGAAATATATTTCCACCAAAGTGTACGATCTGTAAGATCCAACAACAGTCCTCTACATTTAAATGACATCAGAAGCAGGCTAGAGCTTGAAATTATGCATAGAAGGATACATTTGTATGAAAATTATTATTTTTTGTATGAAAATACCGAAATTTCTTTCCACCAAATTGTACTATCTGTAAGATCCAAGAATAGTCATATACATTTAAATGACATCAAAAGCAGGCTAGAGCTTGAAATTATGCATAGAATGATACATTTGTATGAAAATTATTATTTTTTGTATGGTAATACTGAAATTTATTTCCACCAAAGTGTACGATCTGTAAGATCCAACAATAGTCCTGTACATTTAAATGACATCAAAAGCAGGCTAGAGCTTGAAATTATGCATAGAACATTTGTATGAAAATTATTATTTTTTGTATGGCAATACCGAAATTTCTTTCTACCAAAGTGTACTATCTGTAAGATCCAAGAATAGTCCAATACATTTAAATGACATCAAAAACAGGCTAGAGCTTGAAATTATGCATAGAAGGATACATTTGTATGAAAATTATTATTTTTTGTATGGCAATACTGAAATTTATTTTCACCAAAGTGTACGATCTGTAAGATCCAACAATAGTTCTGTACATTTAAATGACATCAAAAGCAGGCTAGAGCTTGAAATTATGAATAGAAGGATACATTTGTATGAAAATTATTATTTTTTGTATGGCAGTATTGAAATTTATTTCCACCAATGTGTACTATCTGTGAGAACAAACAATCGCCTTATACATTTGAATGATATCAAATCAGACTAGAGCCTGAAATTATACATAGAAAGATAGAATTGCAATCCCGATGACAACTTTGCTCTGTTTTGGCACATACTTGCAACCCTCAAAATGTTCTGGTAATTTTTTTTACACTTAAACATAATTATGTAAATAACAACATATTAAAATTGTAGCCTTGTGGGAGTGGGATAAAAAAAAATATTTTTTGCATTTTCAAAAATTTAATGGGCCATGACGCACCCGCGAGATGCCTGCCAGAACGGTACTGTCTTAATTGGCTGATAATAAAATATAATTTAATAAATTTCTAGCTTTGTGGGAAATGGGTTGGTCAAATGGTTCAATAGCTCTCCAGCTATAATTGTAGGTACTCTGTTTGACGCACGGACCGCGGTTTATAGCCGACTATTCTCCTCAACTGTCAGAAGTTAAAAAACTTAGTTCGTAGCAGTAACCATCCACTCGGTATAATGAGATAGTTTTCGTTTTTCTCTACACGAATTTCTTAATAGAAGTGAATTTGATAGAGATACAGATATCACCATTTTGTGGTGACCTCTTAAAAAATAGATCTAGTTTTTAAATAAAAGGCGCAAAATGACTGCAGTGTTATATTTTGAAATTATTTTTTAAAAACAAATACATTATACTTATAATGTGCATTCTATTTTTTAGGTTCCGTACACAAAAGGTATAGACCTAGGTAGGACCTTATTCTCCAAGACTCCGCTGTCCGTCTGTCCGTCAGTCACACAGCTTTATCTCTAAAACCGGAATAGATACACTAAAAAACTTAACATAATAATGTCACAAAAAATTTGTATGTTACTTAACCGATATAATTTAAAAACGAACGTCTAACTTTTATTTATTTTTTGACAAAAAACATAGCATTTAATCGGCATCGTCAAAAAATTGCTGCCATAGATCCTTGAGGTATTAAACGCACGGTATAGTTAAACAGCTTTCGTGCACTACCCTTAAGAGAGAGAAACCCTTGACAAGAGTCCATCGGGCACGTTTCCGCGGGACGACGAATGACCTCTATGTCCAGGGGTGTAAGGTTGATATTTAGCCATGTCTGGATCGATCCGGGTCCCAATGCGGTTGGACGGCGCTCAGGCCGCTCAGCAATGGGAATTGTGCGTTGTGCCCGAGATAAGAGAGTTCGTTGAACCGCTCCGGTAATTCTTTTCTTATGCTGATTCCCCTTTGATTGAATAAGTTTTATTGCGAGGGACGTTTTTTGATCGGCGATCGGCCGAAACGGATTTCGTCTTCGGAGATTGTGTGGGCGGAGTTTGCTCGGTTTGCGTTTTTTGATGACGCAAGACCTTTTATTACGATAAATGTGCTTTCGTTGAGTATATGTTGAGTCCAAACCAACATTTAACGACGAGTGAGGATATGAGGCCAAGTCCTTTCTGTTTGAAGTCACTAAGCTGAAGGCTCTGTATCATCCAAGTTAACTTACGGAACCCTAAAAATGTAAGCTATCTTTTTTAATGTTCAAAAGTAGGAATATTTGTCTAACTTTCTTTTGTAACAATATAATGAAACTTGCTAAATCAGCAAACCCTGAACTCTCAATTGTTCTGGTTGTAAATAAGATATTAAAGAATAATATCTGAATAATTTGATGTTAGATCTGGAGATTTCAATTTTGTGTAATACCTCGAAAAACATGTACTTATTGTGTAAATATTTAATAGTAATAATTTAAATACTCATGTGCCAGACTTATGCAAAATTAGTAAAAATCGTCATGGTTACCTGCCTACGCAATGTCTTTTAAATTACAAGCAACAAGTCAGATTGATATTATCTTGCGTTTTGGCTTAAAGTTAGGTACGGTTGATTTGGCAAATATTTGCACCAAACACCTTCCCTACATTTTAAGTGGAAAGCACTTTATACCTACGTTCAAAATGTAATGTAATTTCAAGTGTGGTGCTGCACTTAAAGCTAATATGTTGTGGACAGTGATGAATGAACACTGTAGTGTAGTCTATAGTAGAGTCTATAGAGGCTCTATATAAGACTAGTTTAGTATCATCGTAGATAAAAATTAGTTTAGTACTTTAGTAGCAATAGTTTTTTTGTACTAAATCTTAAAGATTTGCCCGCGGTAGGGATCAATTTTTTACAAATCCCGAGGGAACCATGAACTTTTCCGGGATAAAAAGTAGCCTATCTGTTAATCCAGGGTATTGGCTATTTCCATTCCAAATTTCAGACAAATCTGTTGAGTACTTGTGGCGTGATTGAGGAACAAACATCGAAACATCTTCACACACTTTCACATTTACAATATTTAATAGGATAATAGTTATTTTACTATAGTTACCAGTATTATCTTATCTTAATATATATAAATTACGTGTCACGTTGTTTGTCCGCGATGAACTCCTAAACTACTTAACCGGTTTTAATAAAATTTGCACACCGTGTGTAGTTTGATCCAACTTGAAAGATAGGATAGCTTACAATGTTCCTTAAGGCACAGAACGAAGTCTGTCCGAGGAGCTAGTTTTACTATAAATTATAATCTCGTATGCAACATTCTGCGAGGGAGAAATATTGTGCAATACATTAATTACGAATGCTAATTGCTTATTCACTTTGATTTTAAACAATCATCGCGGTCATTAAAAATACAGAGGTTTTGATTGTGCGTAGATGTCTTTCGTAATGTGTCGTCTTTGTGTCCACGAACATGACACAAACAAGACGCAAAGTTGACAGGCTGTCAGTAGTGTCAATCTGTCATGTCAAGAGGTTCTCCCCGCCATCGCAGTCTCGCCGTGAGCTGTGATCATGTTCTAGAAGTTGTAGGTAATTAGGTCTAAAAAATTAAAAATCGTTGTGATCTATTCTTCACAAAAAGAGTAATATTAAGGAATATTACTTTACTAAACTTTAGCAATGCCACAGTTATTGATTCAAGGAAAACATATTTCCAAGATTATTTTCAATTGATTTCAAGTTTTACATCGTTAGTCATAATTTAATTCGAGAGCTTAGTCCAATCGGTATCGGAACCAGTTTTGAAGGAAACATTTTAAGAATGTTGCGTCCTCAGCTCGGAGGTCAACACAGGACGTTATGTAAACCAACAGTTTGTTTAGAAATAAACTTACTAATAGTTTACATTTATACAATTTTATTATGTTTGTGATAGTTTTGATTAATTTTATGGAATCTTAAATAAATGGATCATCAAAAAAAAGGTTCTTCAATACAATATTAGGATACAATACTTAAATATGGAGTCAATCTTTTAATTTATTCAAAGCGAACTTACTAATTTAATTTTACTTATTGAGTGTAAAAACCTTAAGATATTGGGTATTTTTGTTATTTGACTTATAATAGGGACGGTAGAATTATTCAAAATTATCCAGTCTGCCTTGAATCCATTAGCATTCCGCTACTGAACAAAAGTCTCTTCTTATACATAGCTAAGGAAACCGATAGCGTACTGATAGCTACTCCAGTGGTAATTGGTGGAGAAGTTAAGAGGCCAACCCAAGCATCAAAACTTTATGGCTTGACGTTTTCCATCTAACGATGAAAACAGGCACCAATGACTTCTTAGTCTACGCGTTTCTTTATGCTATGCGCTGCGGCAAATTGTCACGTCTGAGTAATAAATGATAGCGTTTGTATCAATCATACAAAACATGCGGCGAAAACACATAATGCGCGCCTAGGCTAAATGCGCTGAAGCACAGTAAAGGAATCTATATATGTATTTATACTGTGGCTGAAGTGATCAGCGCTTCGTCTCGCAGCTCGCAGGTGCTAAACTCCGTCGATCAGGTCATATCGCCAGGATATAAGCGCTAAGTCTACTCAGTCTACCTACGAGCATGTAAAGCTTAATTTAACCGACGTACGTGCCGACGGCATTAACCTCGTCAACTGCGGACAGCCTTTCTCTCAATAATAGCATTAGTTGCCTGCCGCCTGACTTCCAGTAGAGCTCTTGAGGCATGCCTTTCATGCAAAGATCGGGGTTAAAGAGTCATATTCTAGTGTGAAAAGTAGGGTAAAAGCACTCCATTGTGACCCTCTTTCAACTGGGCTTCATAATAAATAGTTGCATGAGCTGACCTGTGCATATGAACCTACTAGCCACTGTATTGTAGGTGTTTTGTTTGAGAATAAAAATATATGATAGTCTATTAATAGATAAACACTCCTATCTCTTCTCTCTTGATATTAGTGTGAGGCGAAAGCCCAAGCTAAAGCCTTGAGGTAGGTCATGGTGCACGCTGATAAATATAACGAACGATAACTTTACAAGCACCAAATAGCAATCATTTGGCTGCCGGTGTCGCCTTCTATTATGTTACTTTATACCTGTTCTTTGCAGGTCACAGAAATTACAAAAAATACTACCAAAAATTTTGCTCTCTGGTTTTCAGATTGTGTCGTTGTGATACAAAGTATCAATCAACTGACAATATAGAATATCTGCAGTATTTTAAAATGACAACAAACGTATACAAAATGTCGAATGTAAGAAAGAGCATTTAAGCGAACGCAAAAAGGCTTCCATTCCAGCATTTCCCATTCAGGTTTACATACAGAATGTAGGGCGTTGACAATGGCAGGAAGCAGGTGGCGTCGCGGCGCGGCCGCCGAACAAAACACCGTCACCTACAAACCAGTCTTAACTCCTCACCCCCTGAACATGCAACCTGAAAATTAAACTACGCCCAAATTTTAACTTTAAAGTTTATCGCGTAAAGTGCACATCACTTTGTCTATTATGATAGCCCTTTTGAACTTTGACTTTGCCGCGCGTCCTTTTTCGGCGTCTTGAGTTATACAATGAAAACTGACGTGTTTTGTTTGTACGGAGTAGTTTTTGTAACATGGACTTCTCTCTGTCAATTGTTTTTTCTTATAGCAACGACATGGCTCACACAGTTGGCTCATATGAAAACAAGTGAAAATCGTAAAATGAACGTTGCTGTTTGTTTATCGTTGGCGTTAGGTCTTATCACGCGCTTATCCAAGGCGCTTCATTTGACGATTGCATGCAAGCTGCACAATGAAACATAGGCAATAGGCGATCACAGTCATGTATGTGATGTCTCTGGTTGCGATAAGGATGATGATGAACTGAAAAGACTCACCGTTTGATGTGGCAATGGTACATAAATATTTTTTCATTAATGGGAAACCTAACAAGACGTTACATAAAAAGTAAGGTTATTATGTTAAATAGGTTACCAAGGAATAAAGAAATTTGGCAAAGGTCAGTAAACACGTATTCACCTCACGTGTTCAAACAATTCAATTGTTGAATATCCTTTGTTGCAGCCGTGCGCCGTGCGTGTCTCGGCCGCCCTACGCCCTGCCCTGCTCCCTATAGTCCCTGATTCTCGTTCCCTGCGCCCTGCACGGGGAGAACTTTAATAATGTAAGTTCATACGCGCACAACAACCTTCTTTTTACAAACTGTTATTTGCCTTCGTGGGATTTTCCCTTTCTTAATTTTTGTGAGGTCCTTTCAGTATTAGCCTTGTGTTTAATTTAACGGTTCTAACGAGGCATGGTAGCGTTTGATCTGAGCTGTTTTTTTATGCAAATTGCTAACAAAACAAACAGTGGAGTCACCTGAGAGATTATTATACGTCATCTATCATGAGTACAAACCGAAAATTCATATGGTACCCTAGTATTGGACATTTTATTCAAAAAATATTTATGTTTTATATTGAATGCCACCCAGTTGTTATGATTACATAGCTAGTTGTCGAGCCATGTCGGAGGGCTTCGACTTAAAATCTTCTAACACTTACGCCCCAACTCGGAGTCACTAACGGTTACTTAGTAAAGAATATGTATGGTGCTTCTGTACTAAGGAGCGATTAAAGTAACCGTTAGTGACTCTTTTGGGGTGTTAGGTAGGCCCCTGACCATCGAGCACATAAGGTGGCTGAAATAGTTCATAAAAAATGCAATGATTGTTCTCGTACTAGTCTCGTTTGGTCGATGTTTTGTGGTCAGCGGTCGGTATTGACCTTCGACCGACAGCATCGCAACAGATTAATCATTTTTAACGATGTTCATTGCTGGGTTACCACTTACCAGTAGTCATCCATAATCCGTTCCGTGTTCCGGCTGGGGGCTTGAGAGCCAGTTCTTTCTTTCTTTTTCTTCTCTCTTTCTTGGCCGGCAACGCCTCAGTGATGCCTTTGGTGTCGCTGAAGTCCATGGGCGACGATAGCCACTTACCATCAGGTTGATCGTTTGCCGGCTATTTCCATAAAAAAAACTCTGCATAAATTAGCAGGTAAAGTAATAGGAGTAATACTATAATGTATGTCACTTTTTCACAGTTGCCACAAGATATAGAATATTGTAACAGCTGTAAATGCTCTATGTAATGTATAATTCTCTCGTCCCGTCCTCAGTCTACAGATAAAAATACAAACGCGGAAAAAAATCCGAGATAGTGACAGCCAGTTCGGACCGCTATGTAACAAATAATTTTAGTTTCGTCATTGACAGAGACCTTAACCTCTTCACAATCAGAGCGGGTTGACTGCTTTATCAGTGTTCCACAAAACAAATAGACAATAGTTTAATATGTCTGAACTGGATCAAATAAATAAATAAAGGTCGATTACACACTCATACCCGCAGTAGGTTTTTAACTGTGTCGCGGGTGGCATGGACGATACACTGAGCATAATATAACATCACAATAACACCCATGACCCGAGTACAAATATTTATCTGTCACATAAATATCTGCCCCGGTCGGGAATCGAACCCGAGACATAAATAAATTTCACATTTTGAGTTAAAAGCAAAATGTCAGAGCCCAGTTTTACGGTATTACGTAAATCTGGTGCGTGTAGATGACAGTTCAGTTATATCATGAAATTCTTGATTTATTAAAGTTATTTACTTATTAATTCCTAGACTTCTTCGTCCATTATCTAAATTGTTTGTTACAATGAGTAGCGGTGGGTCGATGACTGACACGGAAACCGTAATAAATAGGAAAAAATACAGTTTTGTTATAGTAAAGTAATTAGTTCATTGTTGTAACCTTTATTCTTTATTTACTTCACAAGTTTCATGGAATAAAACATGTGTTTTTTTTTTATGTGAACAGAGCTGAAGACGTGTTCTGTTATGCAATAATATTGAACACAATGACATTATTTCGTTCCATAACAAGTGAACCGTGTCATTAGAGAGAGCAGAACTCTATGTTAAGTTCAGCTTTAGTTAGACAAAATTAATGTGATATGCCATCATTACTTAACAATTATTCAGTTCCCACCTCACTATCCGTATATGTATGTGTACCGATCATTTTTGAAGTGAAAACTTCTTTAGTACGGGGGTGACTTGAAATTTTATGAAACGAAACTGTCCAGTAAAAAGAGACAAACACATAAATTCTAAAGTGAGATAGGAAGCATTGTACGGGGGTAGGGTAGAGGAGTGAGGGGTAGGGGAGCGGAGCGGAGCGGAGTAGTGAAACCTACATTTATCATCTTCCCGACATTTTACATTAGTCTCATTATCTTGAAAACAAAAATTTTGAAGGTTTCACTTCTACCACGTGTGAATTGCACACATTTTAATTTTATTTTATATACGTACTAGCTGCCCGGACAGACTTCGTTCTGGCAAAAGTTTTTCATTTTGAGATTTAAGCTATCCTATCTTTCAAGTTGGATCAAGCTGCACACGGTGTGCAAATTTCATTAAAATCGGTTCAGTAGTTTAGGAGTCCATCGCGGACAAACAACGTGACACGTAATTTATATATATTAAGATATTAAGATAAACATATACTCATAACGCAAAGTTTGGTGAGACCAAGAGCAACGAACACATAGACGCACTGTACAATATTCACCTGTATATCGCTTATAATTCAGATTTGTAAGGCACTTTCAACCGACGAGAGGAATATAGTTGAAACAATATCTAGAGCTTGAAGTACCGTTACCGCTACGTGAAAGGATCACGCAGGTTCTCTTGCGGCGAACAACAGCGGATTGCAATCACTGACAGTTGTTATTGCTAGTTGTTAAGACCTCGTTCGAAACCATGTTTGTTTGTTGCAGTGCATGTACTGTAGTACATACAATGGTATGTGTTGCGTGTGTTGCTTCTGGTTTCTTCTGGCCTGGTTTGCCTTATTGTGGCTTATTTTATAAATCTAGTTTTGCTAAGTTCCTATTAAAACATTCTACAAAAAAAAATCTATTACCTGAAGAATGAAAACGATTAACACAGTCACTAAGTCTCTCCTCTTTCTTCCTTATTTCTTTTCTTCCCACTTGCTTTTCTTTCTCTCACTTCCGCATACAAATGCACTAGGCCTCATTGATACTGACATGAAAACTGACATTACAGTCAACTTTCGTATCTGCCCTGGCCGAAAATCTTACAAGAAGTCTTTATTTTGGTAAGAATCAGATCTCAACCTATTTTAACAATAGTTCGAGTAATAAAAATATCCACAGACATTCTTCTTAAAAAATTAAAATGTGTGCACTTCACACGTGGTAGAAGTGAAACCTTCAAAATTTTTGTTTTCAAGATAATGAGACGAATGTAAAATTTCGGGAAGATGATAAAATATGTAGGTTTCACTAACCTACTTCACTCCGCTCCGCTCCGCCCCGCTCTGCCCCGCCCCGCTCCGCTCCGCTCCCCTACCCCTCACTCCCCTACCCTACCCCTGTACAATGCTTCCTATCTCACTTTAGAATTTATGTGTTTGTCTCTTTTTACTGGACAGTTTCGTTTCATAAAATTTCAAGTCACCCCCGTACTAAAGAAGTTTTCACTTCAATAAAACTTCATATCGCTGTTTTAATTCACCGTTCTCATTGAGCCACATCGTCTTAAACTGCCATGTCTGCCTACTCGTGATACTGGTAACTGCCGACCGACTGTAGCGTGTTCCATTTCTGCGAGGGAATTGAAATCTCGCAAATTCTCACTGATTAATGATATACAGAGTGTACTATAGTGAAATCACAATCTGGATTTTGTATTTAGAATTTACTTATTTGCCGAAGATAATTATGTTTGTCTAGTTTCCATAATAATACAATTTTGTTTTCTGTCTTAAGTCTGTCGGTGCAAATTATAACGCGATAACAAAATGTAATAATACTTAATCTTTTCACCTTGGAAATGGGATCTCTTATCATGGAATGGGAAATAAAATTTCCATCTTCCCAATACTTACCGCTTTTCGCAATTTTGTCAATCTTATATTTCTTTTTCTTAATTATCATTGGTTTGAATATAATAAGAAGACTCGCTATCAAAATTCGTATATTTTTAATGGTTCGTTAAAATACGATGTTCATTGATTAATGTTTTACATTCCTGAGGTATTCAAGATAAATGCAGGTTTAAGTATCGTCTTATGCACTGTAATTGAATCCATTAATAAGTCGATAAGCGTACTAATGTAAGAGACTTAATTTAATGTTTGTTTCAACACTTGTCTTGAAGGAGAGTTCTTTCTTTCTTCTCTTTTCTTTCTTTCTTGACAAAGCGTTCGTGATGCCCAAGGTGTAACTGTTGTCCATGTGCAATGATGACCACTAAGACCAGAGATCTATGCCCAGTAGAAATCCATTAATGCGTTTATGCCAACCGTATCATTTGATGAAGAAATCAATTAGACCAGGGTGTTAAAAGTAAAACTGACGCACTATGCCACGATAGCCACTTACCATCAGGTGGATCGTCAGCTCGTTTGCCGGCTATTTCCATAAAAAAAAAACTATGCCCGGTAATTGATTATACGGGCTGTTGGGCGCTGGCTGCGTGTCACGCAATTATGTTGTGGTATACCAATTTACATTATAATGTCATTGTGGTGTACATGTTCCTGGAACCCCGTTGGATCAAATAGTAATAGGAATTAAAGTGAATATTCCTTTTAACATCATACGAATATTATAAATTTATTTTTATTGTGTATATTTATTTAAAGTGATTTCAAATTAAACTAGTAGTAGTCTATGTGCTAACCTCATTGCTATCGGCTAATTCTATTCTATGTTCTATTAGATCAGTGTATTAAGGAATATACATACATTTATTTTGACGCTCAGGAAGCCTCTGTCGTGTTTCGTGGCTTAGCCCTAACAAACCAATTAAGGAAACCGCTGAAGCTTCCGAGTTGTTCTTGATGATAAATCGCATCAGCAACAAACATAATAATAAAAACCTTGTGAGGCTCATTTTACCATACACCATAATTGATATACCACGCATAATATTCCCTTAGCTATGATCATTCATAAATATTATTTCACAGTTCACATTAATTTGACGTCAGACTTGTTTGTGTTCTGACTGATTTTACTATCACGGTGTTGATTCATCGTCGGGGAAGCGAAGGCTGATGTTTCCCTTCACGATAAACTGACTTGTGGGAATGTGATTGTTACGGTACGGCATCGGTTGGTCATCTATGTATGACTAGCGCTCTGCCTGTGACTTTGCCTATGTTTTCCGGGATAATTATCTTATGTCTTAATCCAAATCATGGGGTCTACCTATGTCCTTTTCATAAAAATCTGTTCTGTAGTTTTTTCGTGAAAGAGTACATCCGTATAAAGTTTCACATTTATAATATTAGTAGGTTACATACGTTTGTTCGCACTTCGTCGGATTCACAAAAGGTCGGATTCGTATTTCGTCGGAATACAGTTGAGATCCTAAACCGAATTATTCTTCTTTAACCAGAAGGGATAATTAATTAAACAGCAAACTAATACAGATTAGGCTTTTTCGATTATACCACATCAATGTTCAAGCTCTTTCGAAGTTTCTTGACTTTCTTCTCGGTTATTCTCCCACGATGATTTTGGTAGGGCGTTCTAGCCCTCCTTTGTTAGATTTGATATTTGATCCGATAGAATCCGAGTCACGTCGGGAAACCAAAGTTCGAACTAAGCTATCCTATTTTTCCTACTAATATTATAAATGCGAAAGTTTGTGAATATGTTTGGATGTTTGGGGTTGCATCATGCGCTAACCGTTTTACGGATTTATGGTGGACACTCACGGTCAGTCCATCGCGTCATTTTTGAAGCCACGCTAAATGACATATATCAAAATGGCGCGATTTGACATACAGATTTTTTTATCACGCCATCAGTTTTTCACATTCACGATCAAATTTTGGCTGTATATCACGCGATTTGACGCGATGGACTGACCGTGAGTGACCACCCTTAGAAGAAACTTGACAGCATAGTGTTCAGACAAATTTTATTCCGGTTATACTCCGTGGGATGATTTGGACGTTTATATGTTTGTGAAACATTTTGTTCCGCCGGCGGAATCTAGTTCATTAATAAATTGAAAACTTCCTCAGGTGACACCAGCTGCACAACATGCTCGATGACGTCACAGCTATAAAATAAGTGGAGCTCTGCAAGCAATACGTCAGTTTGCGGTTATGGTGTTTGACATATAGCAGTGCGGCTCAGTTACCCCTACACGGCTTCGCTTCGTTGTGCTAACGCGGTAATGACGGTAATAAACTTTACCTAAGACAGATACAGACTGGCACTGGGTTGGGTGCTGCTAGTGATGCTATAATGATAAAAGAAAGAAATGAAAATTATTTGTTTAGTAAAATAAATATAAATTAGGGGATCGGGGGACGGTATTCTAAACCGCCACAAACGACTAAAACCATCAGAATTTTTTGCGTTTACCAGAGTTTTTACCAAATAAACTTATTATACTGAATCTACGAAATCTTAAAAGACTTCAGTATTTAAGCGTAAAATGACACGAACAAGTACCAGTAAGTATCCAGCTTAATGGGCCCCATTGACGATGCGATCGATCGGTGCGATCCGTCGTTGCCGACCGATCGCAACGACGGATCGGTAGTGTATGTTGTGATCGTGAACGATTTGCTTGATCGCAGACGATATCGGCGATCGCAACAAAAATCTATGCAATCTTGAATATCGCACCGATGAATCGACAGTGTGTGGACCTTTGCGATCACCGATGCGATTTTTGTCTCATTCTGATGCCGGCCGCCGCACGCATCGCATGCCTTCAATGCCTTGGCTAGTGCGTTACGTAGGTACTACGTACCTATCAACATTCGATGGACGAAACAAATATTTTTTTTGCCGTATTGGGGCGGCTTTAGAATACTAAACCCAAACCCACGCTGGATGGGTGTCGTAAGAGGCGACTAAATCCGGCCCGCTGGTGGTAGGCCCTCGGAGGGATTATATTGGTAATATTGATTTTAATTGTTAATTAATACCATTATTACTATTGTTATTACTTCATGGGGTTCGCTTTTACTTTTACTTTTCGCTTTTACCTCTGGTGTTGCTAATGTTCATGGGCGACGATAGCCACTTACCATCAGGTAGATCGTCAGCTCGATTGTCGGCTATTTCCATAAAAAAAACTTCGTGGACTTATCGAGGACCGATGCCGCGATGACAATTCAATATTAAAAAAAGAAAGAAAGAAAGAAAAACCTAGTTAAACGCTTTATATTAGCTTTAAACAGTTAGACTAAGACTAAGTTTGGAAGACCAAACTTCGTAGACCTATCGAGGACCGATGATAATTCAATATTTAAAGAAAAAAGAAAGAAAGAAAGAAAAAAATGTTCGGTTATGTTCGGTTTACACGTATTAAGTAGTTAACTAAATTTTAAGTAAATTAATACGTGTAAACGGATAATTTAGTAGTTTTGTAATCAAGTAGAGTTTTATTTTTTTCTTTTGTAGCCGAATCAAAGTTACTGCCACATAGCTAAGGAAAAGAAGTTCATTTTCCATTTTGTAGGGCACGTATTGAATTATTTGAGCACGTCTTTATCCTTCCGTGTCAAACAAGTAAATGTTTGATAGCGATCGATCGTTGCGATCGATCGTTGCGACCGATCGTTCGTGTATGAGTGGCACTTTTGAACCGATCGATCGTTGCGATCGATCGCACCGATCGATCGCACCGATCGATCGCATGTCAATGGCGCCCATTATAACGAGTAGATTTGTAATTTCCCACCGGGTGGTTAATGACACACGTTTTTGTGGTTGACAGCGGCGCATTGTTTATTTATATTGCTAAGTTGTCGCCAAGTCCCTTCTACTGGCATTTATTGCTTACGTCCTAAAGTTCAAAGTTGAAGAAATCTAACTTTATTTCGAGTTGACTAGAGATTGAAAGCTCAATGACGCATCTGATCTTTATCTTTTATGATATAAAGTTCAAAATCAATGGATCGTGCGCGAGAACAAATGTTGTTTATAATAGTTTAGTTGTGATTAACACAATAACATTATGTTACCTATGTCAGCGTCAACAGTAAGTTGCAGGTTCGCATTATCGAACCTGTTGGAGGTCAGTGAATTAGTTTGTCAACCTGTGCGGAAATAGTTTAATTGGATTTGTATCTGGTTACCTTTGATTCAATTGAGTGAATTTTTATCAAATTAATTACAGCATTTAGTAGTTATATTTAAGACCTGTATCATTAAGATTTCTTTTAAAACAATTTGACTCCGGCTATTCAAAGCTTTTGGTATTCTAGTCTAGAAGTTTAAATGACAGTTTGCGGTATATTCATTAATTCCTTTATTCAAGACTAAACAATGTACGTAGCACATTTTGTAGTAAACGCAGAAAAAAATCACTACATAAGAGTTTCCTTTATTCGTGAACTTTAGTTCCATTTTGTAGTACCTACTTTCTGTTTTAAATACTGGCGGGAAACGTTGAATATATTCGGTTTTTTGGTCCGCTTTAATGGTCTTTTAACCAGCAGTTTCTTTGCTCTGCAACGTTTTTAATTTTTTAGTAACTGGGTCAATTCCGTTTATTCAGTGGGCACTGAACTTTATGCAACTGAATTCAATTTCCTATTTGACTTTTCTCATTGCATCTACTCTTTATTCGATTGCATGAAGGAAGGCATGAAGAAAGGGATCAGATTACCTCAACGGGAATGAAAAAAGTAACCCAACAAAAATGACCATTGTCTCGGACGTGTACAAGAGAGGAAAGATTGGATTGGAAGCTAAAACGAAACCAACAGTTTACTTTCAAGAATTACACGCCGAATCATTTTAACTTACAAGAAAGTAGGTTCTTTTGTATGCATAACCAAATTGTACTTAACTGTAGGCGACAATAGCCGGGCAGAGATTGCTGCTCGATGTCCCTTCCCTTTGGATATTCAAAAAAGGCTAACCCAGTTTGCTGAAAGCGATTGAATTCTATTCGGAAGAGATTTCACGGCTATCGCGCGCTGTCACGCCGCGACAGACGTTATTGTTGGAATATACGTAGCGGGGCTGTGAAAATGTATCGGCATGTTACGGTCAAAAATGCCTTGGAAATAGGGCTTGAATATCGGAATCTCGGAATCTCGAAATATCGGAATCTCGGACCGTGAAACCCGATATTACAATTCCGATACTGAGTGATTCGATATCGTAATATCGGAATCAGTCATTTTTTTATTTTAATTTAAACAAAATGATTTTAATGCGTGCCACAAGGTATATTGGCCACTAGGTCATAAAATTGAGCAAGTAAGTATAAATATTTCAGCTGAGTAGGGAGGTAGAGTTAATATTTTTAACCGTATTCCTGTTGTGAGTCTGCTCAGCCTACTGCACGAATCTATTCCAAACATAATTTATCTCCTTAATCTCGGTATACCTAAGTTAATAATTTCATCATCTTCTGCAGATCATCTGTACGAATCTCTAGTTGCTGAGAATTTGCATCTAACTGTCAATGGCCATTCACCGCAGATACCTCATTGACCATTGTATATCGGAGGTTCACATCTACAACAAAGGTTTTTAAAACCTTACGATGTCTACATGTGAACAAAGCTAGTGGACCAGATGGTATTCCAGCTCTCTCCATCCAGTTATCTACTGTTTTGCCACGCTTGGTTCGTCTCTCAATTAAGACGAGCATAGTGTCTCAGGCGTCGAAGCTAGCCAACGTGCAGTCCGTGCCCAAGAATGGCAATCGAGCTGACCCTGCTAATTAACGGCCAATTTCAATTACCAACATACTCAGGAAGATTATTTTTGAACATGCGCCTCGTTGCATATCTAGAACACAATGATAGTGACCCGAGCGCTATAGCCTAACGCATACCACTCTACCGCATTCTAGCGTATCTCACCCACTCGTATCTGGGGCGAGGACCTTAAGAATAATGTAGAGACGGTTGCCTTTATCCTTTGACATCTCGAAGGCCTTCGATACGGTTTAGCATGTTAGCCTATTGATCATTCTTCCTGCGTATGTCCTATTCCCTGGCCTGATCAGCTGGGTCAAAGACTTTCTGAGTGAACGTTCATTTAGAGTCGTTATCAAAGATTATTCGTCCCAAGCCACCTTACATCACATATTACAAACAATGCCGGACTTTCTCGGATATCTTTTATCTCCCGAACTCTATTCCTGCTGCATATGAACGATCTGGTCGAGTATACCTGGCAAGCTTCCGACCAGTAACGACCAAAATACAGTCTGAAGAGAGGCCCGGGTTGAAAGAGTGAATCACTGCCTGAAGTCACCGAATAGGGTGACGCCAACCTTGTGAAATTCAACGCCACAAAAACAGAAGCATTTATTTTGGCCCTACTTTTCAGAATGTATCCTTGAAATACACCCACCGCAAGAAATTGAGATATCCTTGAACCTTAAATTTGAGCGGTTTATTGAATCCAAAGTTAAGGCAGCTGCCAGGAAACTAGGCGTCCTAGCAAATGTGTTGCGATATTTCAAGTCACTTCAGTTTTTATCCTTGTACAAAGCATAGCTTCTGCCGTACAGCTGTCACATTTGGTGCAGCTGAATTTCATCTATCAGTAAAAACTATTTTGCGATTCAAAAATCCTAAAAAAATTAAGGTAGTGAATTTTTAACGCGATAACCAAACCGAATTGAACAGATTTAGGTGATATTTGCAACGAACGGGAATAAAACAGTACTAAAGACGTCATTATTTCATTATCCTATTGATTAAAAACCTTTTTGCTATCCAAGACGTCCTACTTTACAATATAAAATGAAATTTAAATTATTAAAAAAAAAATTATAATTCCGATATTGATATCGGAATTCCGATATTAGCAACAAATATCGAAAATCAATATCGATATTGAAAACCTTCCGATATTACAAGCCCTACTTGGAAAGTGGTGATCTGTTTAAAGGTTTTTATTTTAATAATGCCAAAAGTATGGCGTCAAGTTTATAGTTTTCTATTGTGTTGCTACGATGCTTGGGGCTTACACAACTGTCCTACTTTTGTTAAGGTTTTGTAGATTGACATTTTCCATCCAAATGCCTGCAACTCATGGATCTAGAAGTTGATCAATAGTGATACTGTGATCTACTGTCTCTCTGAAGCCACTGACGCCTTAAGCAAGAATATTGTGGCGCCCACATAAAAATCGAGCTTTTTTGCCCGATTTTTTTTGTTGTTGAGCCAATGGGAACGTTTATTAAGAATTTTATTTTTCCTTTTTTTTTTCGCCCCAAATGTGGCGCCCAAGGCCGTCGTCCCACCTTGCCCCCCCACCCCCAACGCCGGCTCCGGAACTAGGAAACATCCTTGTCTCTCATTAGAAAGAAAGAAAGAAAGAAAGAAAGAAAAACATTTATTTCGCAAAACAGGGCACTAGGCATTAGGCAAACGGCTCGTAGTCCAAAGCGTCTGGGAAGACAATCTGTCACCATCTGTCGGTAGTCGATCGATCGTTGTGATACAGTTTGTTAAACTTGCGCGTCGACCCCGTTCTCGTCTGACATTCGATCGGCACACGTGAATTTATTTTATACACATATTACATGTGATTTTCCGTACGGGGCTACGGATGTTGATGGGATCATTTTCCCCGCTCCAACCTGATTCGCAACCAACGATGCTGCTTGCAAGTTGCTTAACATGATTTAATTTAGGGTGCAGAAGTAAAATTGGGACAGTTTCGTCATGGCATGTCCGTCCGTCTGTCTGTCCGTTTGTCTGTTCGTCTGTCTGAAGAAAAGCACCGAGACCCTTAGTGCTAGAAAGCTGTAATTTGGCATGGATATACATATTTATTAAAACTCCAGAATTGTTGAATAAAATATTGAAAAACATTTTTTTAAGGTACCTCCGCTACAGGTAAAGTGAGGATGAATTTTTTATTCGTCGTGTACCTATAAATAATATGGGGTATCGTTGAAAAGGTCTTCCAAAAATATTATGAGTCCTTAAAGACCATTTTTGGAAATAGCGGTCGGTTTGCGAAATATTTGGCTTTAAAGTACTAATTTTGGTTAGCGTCATTAAGTGTTATATGATGAGTTTACGGGGAAAACTACCACGGCTATTTTAGCATTAGTAGATAATGAGTAATAGTCGATAAACTTACTACTTCGAACCCTACATTGCGCGTGGCCTGACACGCACTTGCCCGGTTTTTTTGTGATCTGTTAAAAGTACATTTCTTAGTAGGAAAATTGGAAATCGTGGAGCATTGTATGAACATCCTTGTAACAGGAACTTGTGATAAAATATCGATGACGTAATGTGATGACTGTTAAAATGGTTAGATTATCCAATCGTCATGTTTTATTTCGACAAAATAAAAGGCTTAGTAGTTTCGAAAATAAGCCTCATATCTTATGTTCTTTTAACTTAGGTCCTTGAGTTATAACACGGTGTGTCAGTTGTGGCACTACTGACAAAGGGAAAGATAACACACGAACGAGTCTTTCTTCTTTTTTCTGTGCATACGACGCCAGAGTGCCCGCGTCCATTATAACTTCGCCCACAGCCTTGGCCGTTCTACATATTTAATGACGTCTTAACATTTGCCTACTTACGTCCACATTGTTCCCATGTCAATCGTCTCACCTGCATAAATATGCAAAACTCAGCGGCCTCATAAGGTGGCACAGTGAACGAGAGACGTGCAAGCGTATGCACTCCTGAAGAATGTGTATGCATATTCATGTTAGCAGGCGCAAGGGAACAACGGGATTTGGGTCAGTTTTGTTGGGAGCTGTTTTGTAAAGACTACGTTGCGGGCTTAAGTGTTATTTCGGGATGAAGAGTGCAGTTCTTTACGGAGATACCTTACAGGCATTTAAGGTGGCGCCTTTGTGCGGTTCGCTCGGGAAAATCCTCCATCCTATCCATGTAACAGTCTATAACGACCAAGTTTGCTGTGCTTAAACTTAAAGCTTGTTGGGAAGAAACAAGATTTGACCTAATCTTCGTTCGTTCTTTTCGGTCTAATATGTGTGTGTAAATCGTGTGAAATCGTTCATTTGTCTAAATAAGACACCTTTTGGTTACTTTTAAAAGATACTTTAACTTATCTACAAACTCATACCTTCACACTACAATGCCCTGTGTCGTGAATGCCATGGACGATACACAAAGACAAGAACATACACACCGAGGCCCAGAATACAAATTTAAATTTATACTCATTCCCATTTCCGCCTCGCTAGGAATCGAACCTCGAACGGCGATCCGGTATAATAACCATTACTGCAGGGGTCGTCGTAAATAGTGTAATCTTTTAATTTTATTAACCCAAATTCACGAGTCGTATGGAACCTTAGAAATTTTTTTTATTGGAAGACTGTCATGTTGTTGGTAACTTAATAAGCTTAGTCGGACAGTGTGAACACTTCTGGTGGTGTGTAATACTGTAAGTATTACACGGTTCAACAAATTGGATTCAATTTACTAGAAACATGCATATGAAAAAACGTAACGCGTGTTTCCAAGACGTTGAACCAAACTGATTGTGTTAGGGTGTCTACGCGCTTGTCCCCAAATACCAGGTTTTGGTACTACAAAATAACAACTTAATATTGAACTAACCAAAAAGACAGGTGTTATAGCTGTAAGCAAAACACTTATTTGGATGGGCTTTGGGGTAACTAATGATCGGAATGGATAGGGGTCAAGCTCCTCTTTTGAATGGCACCATTGTGCGAGGAAACCTTAGTCTACCAATGGGTTACAAAGGTCTTGACTTTAGGTGTACCTACTGTTATAATTAAAGTAATTATGTAGTTGAAGAACAACAATGTTTTCCATGTTTTAATGTCTCATCATGTTTGTTTCAGGAACTTGGCATGTGCGTGGGCAACAACGTGGTAAGTTGAAAATTGATAGTGTACACTTAGTACTTTTGAATTGCGTGTTAACTTTACCAAATCTTTACTTGGCCAGTGTGGTGGACTGCGGTCTTTACTCCTCTATCTGACAATGAGAGGAAAATTGGGCTCTTCTCATCATCATCATCCTGCTCATTTTCCAATTTTATTTGGGGGCGGCGTAACGTTTTTTTCTTCCATACTGCCCTATCAACCGTTATCTCCACAATAACTCCCTTATCGAGCCCTTTTGTGGGACAGTTATCAGTCCTGAAGATGATGATATTCCAGCACTTTAAATTGGAAAGGTATGGTACTCACGTGTCCTGGTTTCACTTTCACCACTGACTTCCTGAATCCAATTTGCTACATCAGTTCGACTCGGAGTCAAGGTCTGCCAATGTCGCTCCGAAGGTCTTACGGTTGTGTTGTGAGTTGGAGCGCGGGCAAGGCCAGCGGACGTTGACCCGGTACGGAAATAGACTGCCCACGTGCGCACAGCTGATGGTAGCCTTGGGGTGTGTTTACACTTGGTCTCGACTCTCGACCTGTCTAAAGTCCCGAATGTCCTCTTGTTTGGAAATGTTGGTCCTTCAAGCTTATTTTGTTTGTATGGCCGCGCAGTGCGAAACGACGTTGATAAGACATGAGGCGTCTGTTTTCATATTATCAATTCCTAGTATTGCTACTAATTATTATCATTCATAAAGAAAACACTGTTTTAATTTTTGATTCTGGCGCATAGAAATAATAGTGAGAGATATAAAATTTATATTGTGTTCCAAGTAAATTAAGTATAATGATATGTTAGTTGTTTCCGTTCACGCTGTCAATATCAACCACATTATTGACTGTGGTCCAACAATCACACAGATATTGAATCCATATAATAAATTGTTTTAACAGCGACATTTAAATTAAAAGAACTTCGAGCATTGGACAACCAGTAGTTATAATAATAAATTTAGTAAAGGTCAAGCATCCATATAATTAAATTCATGTATTAGCGGATGAATGGAACTTTAAATGACTTTTAAATTAATACCGGTACTTATACAAATTTATACGTTTTTTGTGTAAAATCCTTAACAAGTCAACGGTATCGTGTTTATGGTTAATAAAACTACAAGGAATATTGTTCTCCCAATAACATGTTGTTAAAACCGTCAAATAAAAAAGCTCGATGGGGAGTATTGGGGAGTCATAGTGTAAAAGTTGATGGCCCTAGTTAATTTTTCCGGGTTTACATTATGTATAAATCAAACAGTATCGCCGAAAACACGGCATACAAGGGGCGCATAAAAAATCCCTAAAGTAATGTGACACTATTATAATATAGGGTTGCCAACACTTTTTTTTAATAAAATTCTTCCAAAACATTGTTTTAATACTATAATGATTTTAGTTAAAACTTTATTAATTCGGCTGTAACTAAGGCATCTACAATTTTTTTTGTTATTTCTTTGTTTTGTGGCCCGCGACAGCATGACTAACACGTATTTGTGATTGAAATGTGTAGTGTATGAAAAAAAGGTTGCTTACCACTGCATTATGTGAACCTCCAAATGCGCATTCTCCATTTTACAAAACAATGTTATTGGTTAAGACGATACATATATCTATAATTAATTTTTAACATGAGAGAAGGTAAATGTGTGCTCGTAGCAATATTACGTTACGACTCGGTCACGAATCACGAATCACGGACCTTCGTTCGCACTGTCAGCAATAATTTAGACCCGGTCGATACCACCGGCTCTGCTTGTCCTTATATTTTTATGACATGGAACGGGTATTCGGTGCTTTGAAAAGGTTATCCAATTCAATATACAGAGATACCTGGCGCCATAAAGTAAGTATTAGTATAGAGGGAGTGTAACGAAGTGGGAACAGTAGGCACGGGTGAGAACAACACGACGTTCCCGTCGCGAGCGCTTGTAGTCGTGGTTGATTGCTAGCGGTGTGCGGTTCTAGAGAGATTTTTAAATATTTACGTATCAAAATGGTCAAATGTGCAGTTCCATCTTGCAAAAACGATAGTAGGAAACACACAAAACTGAAATCCAGTATCACATTTCATCGGTAAGTTGATTTTTATATTTATTTTTAAGAAAACAAATCACGCATCGCGGGTGTGAAGGAGACGTGAGGGGCGGGCACGGAAAGACCGCCCGCGCACCGCGCTCTCCTCGCGAGACTGTAGTGATTGATGCGACCAACGCTGTAGTCGATATTTAAAATATGTTTTGAAATGTTTGCTATGAGAACAACGTATTATATTTATGTAACTTTAATAAAAAAATCAAAATCTTATAAATATTTATTATAAATCATTGTAGTGTGTGTTTTGTATGATATACTTTGTAATATTTATAATGCGAAGTATTTTAACGTTAGCTAGGAATGTAAATATAAGGGCGTATTCACGTAGAAAGCTGGCTACCGGCGCCGATCTGCCAGTGCTTATCGGGACCGGTTCGCCCAGGTAGTCGGCGCAGGTAGTCTATAGTCCATTTTTTTGGTCGAGTCTAAAGTCGTAAACAAATATGGCCGACTTCTAATGTCAATTTGCCATAGACAGTATATATAATGAAACTTGGAGTCGGTTCATATGATACAGCGACTAAATTTCATTATCTGTTATAGAAAATGACAATGGGAATTGATAAGTACCTACTTAAATATTTCTGTTTAAAATTATTTGCCATGATGCGAACGAAAAATCATTGTCATTGTAACCTTGAGTAATAGAAAAAGACAAAAATAACAATTCACAGTTTTAAAAATATGTCTCTAATTTTCAAGCGTAAAGTTAAAATATTATTATATCGATCAAGAAATCATTCAAACGATTTAGAATATCGATTTGTCTTTCAATACTTATGAATCAACGACAATCTTAAGTTCCTAGCTGTCAAATTGTCATCGATATATTGTTGCTGTGCAAAGAAGTTTTGACAATGTTTCGTGATAAATAGAAGTTTAAGTAAAATTAAATTAAATTAAAACAAGATTAATATTAAAATGGATGATTTATTTAATTGGGCCTATGTCTATATTTTCTTCGGTTGTTTGTACCATAAACATTTACTATCTAAATAACAAGAATACTCGTGTAAAACTAATAATCTAAATTTTACTAACAAAAAATAACCGACTTCAAAGTCTCAAAAAGTACATAGTTGTCAGATCTCGTTCAAATTTATGTGAGACCACATGACAAGTGCCTGCTTTCGATTAAAAAAAGAATCATCGAAATCGGTTGGCGTTATATTGAGTTATTCGTTAATTTGTCGCGCACATCTTAACACAAATTTACGACTTATGTGGTTTTCTCATGGATGCCATTGTCAGATCTCAATAAAATTTATGTGGGACCACATGACAGCCACCAACTTTCGATTAAAAAAAGAATCATCAAAATCGGTTCGCCCAGTCCAAAGTTCTGAGGTAACAAACATAAAAAAAAATAAAAAAATACAGTCGAATTGAGAACCTCCTCCTTTTTTGAAGTCGGTTAAAAAACTGAGTGACTTTCGTATTTTAAATAACCAACAATATAGATCACACTAACAGCTCCATCACTAGGAGAATCTGCTATTATGGGTGCCATAAAAAGCAAAGCAAAGCACCAACCCATAATTGTCCCACTGCTGGGCTCGGGGTCTCCTCTCACAATGTGAGGGGTATAGGCCATAGTCTACCACGCTGGCCAAGTGCGGATTGGTAGACTTCACACACCTTTGAGAACTTTATGGAGAACTCTCCGGTGTGCAGGTTTCCTCACGATGTTTTCCTTCACCGAAGCAAGTGATAATTAACTTCTAATACGCACATAATATTTGAAAATCAGAGGTGCGTGCCAGGATTTGAACTCGGGCCCCTCCGTTCGAGAGACCAACGTTCTACCGCTAGGCTATCACTGCTTATTATGGGTGCCATAGGTACAATTAATGTACTGTAGTACAACAAATGGTGTAATAAGTACCTGGGCAAATGAGCTTGCTCAAGTGAAAATAGAGAAAACAAATTTTCCCAGATATGAGAACTAGCTAGATCGATTAGTCGCCCTCGTAAACCGTAACATTCTAAATTTCATCGAAATCGTTAGTGCTGTTATCGAGAACGTGGTAACAAACAAATATATAAATAAATATACATACCTATTTATATAAAAAAATTCTCGTTTAATAGTAGGAAATAAGATAAGTTATCGAAATAACTTATCGATACCTCGTTGCCGATCGGCACGTAATTGATACATCCCTATCCGTCATACACGTATCGATATACGTATCTATAGATCATCTGCCTACGATGCGTACCGTTCCATTTGTGTGATACCCGCACTCTATACTAATAATAATACCTCTATGCCTGGCGCCCACTGGGAGTGCGTGCGTACAGGTCCCAGCGGGCCACCTCGGCTTGTCATGTTATATAATTGAATCGTTGAAAGTTTCACTTGTGCCGTTGTGCGCTGTGCGAAAAGTGAACAGTTCACTTCATATTAAAACATCTGTATGTACCCTTACGCAAAGTCGTTGTCCTTTTCTTTTTTAAAGCCTTTTTTTTTGTTCTCTTAAACTAGGTACGTAGTCTATTGTATTATTAGATCTAATCGAAAACTCAATTTTAATCGGTCAAGGGAGTAACAACGTGACAAGAACAGACATGGTGGTGATCAAGCAATGTGGCCCTATTTTAAATCAGTAATAGAGTACAGCAGCCGGCAACCCTATTCGGTTATGGTCTATTCGGCCCATGTAGGCTCCCAGCGTGAAAGTTTAGCCGCACGCGCTCTTTCGACCACTTGAGATTATTTCAACGGGCCCCTAATGGAGCAAAATGAGCAATACTACTTATGTTTAAGTATATCAACAGAGTTGATAATATAGCTGAGAGTGTTCACAATAGTTAAGCTGTACTAATTAAAGTAAAACCGCGAAATCCAGTTTTACTTTGAACATCGGATATGTAACACATGTAAGCTATTAACATTAACTATGTCGCACATATAAACACTTAATTTCTTTCTCCCGCTTTCCAGTAAGTATGTAAATAAATGCGCTGAGGCTTGTGTTTGGGCGTCATTCGTAATTCGTGAGCGTCGCAAGACTACTGTCGTTGTACTAGATCTTGTCCAAAACGTAAGTAATGTAAGTGGGAGTGAACGCGTGGGTGGGTTACATAATACAGCTGTGTCACCGTCACAGATACGAAAACAAAACGCCATCGCCTTCCCATAATACGTCACCGGTGACGGAGTTGTGTGGGCAACGGTTACGTATTATGGGATGGCGATGGCGTTTGTTTCGTTTTCATGTTTTTAGATCACTATGACTATAAGTGATCGTTTATATGATTTCACTACACACAGACTCGCAAATTAACAAATATCCAGACCGACAGACAGACAAGAATCTGCTGAGACAGACTATCCATGAGGCAGTGAAATAACAAGGCACCGGTGTGTTCACACTTACACCGAGTCCTCAGTCTTATATGACCGTAAAGTAGGTTTGAATTAGTAAAATTAACACAGATACAACCCCTTTGGAAAACCGTGACTGAATTTTTTCATTAAGACATCACGAACAGCATCGATCAAAACATTTATTTCAGTACGAGTATAAAAATTGGTAAATAAGTTAAATAACATAAATGATTTTCCTAGCAGTCTACCAAGAATAGGAGTCCGGCCTCAATAGTTATGGTTCTCAACTTGAAATTATAAAATGTCCCAACGGATTGTTAGAATTTATTACAAAAAAAAAACTGAAATTTTTGTTATGTATAAATCCAATCGCCCTTTGGTCGACACTGTCACTCAATTTTTCAAAGGCTCTCCTAAAAATGCTTGGCAATAATATCGAGCTGCTCTTAAGTTTAGCGCCTATTTGCCTTGCCTAAAAGTTTGGACATCCCAGAACAAATCCGGTTAGTTGGTGATGGTGACCCTATTTATTTATATATTAAGATACTTGTAGGATTTGCGGAAAAATCATCGAAAACATTTCATCGAAATCATAATTAATCGAATGATCATTTAATCGAAAACACAAATAATCGAATTAACATTTAATCGAAAACAATTATTCGAATGTCATTTCATCGAATGACAGTTAATCGAATGACAATATATCGAATTACAATATATCGAATGGCAATATATCGAATGAGAATATATCGAATGACAATTGACAATATATCGAATGACAATAAATCGAATCACAATTGGTCGAATCGAATGATATAATTTTCATATGATCATAATGGTGGTCACTCACGGTCATTCCATCGCGTCATTTTTGGAGCCGCGCCAAACGACATATGTCAAAATGGCGCGATTGGACATACAAATTTTTTATATCACGCCATCAGTTTTTCACATTCACGATCAAATTTTGGCTGTATATCACGCCATTTGACGCGACGGACTGACCGTGAGTGGCCACCATAAATAAATATTTTTTAATTATTTCAAACGTCTCACATCCTTGAAAGGCAGCACTAAGACGTAAGCAGCATGCAACATGCAGCAAGCACAGATTCTGTCACGCCTCGCCCCTCCGCGCCTACGCGGTTTTACATTACACTCTAGGGGTAGGGCAAACAAGACTACGTGGAGTCGGTTTTGCAGCGATTCGTTTCTGTCACTAACGTAAACGTTTTGAAAAAAAATGATTCAAGGAAGAAAGTAAACCTAAAATTTTTATGTACAGAATAATGTTAAATTGATATTCATCAAAAAATAAGAAATACAAAAAAGTTATAAAAGCATAAAATTGTTTCTGTTTATAATACAATCTTTTAAACAAGAAAAATTGCAATTCGAGGAATTGTCATTCGATGAAAGTTCATCGAATGGCAGTCCATTTGATGAATCGCCATTCGATGATTTGCCATTCGATGAAATGACATTCGGTGAAATGACATTCGATGAATTGACATTCGATGAAATGACATTCGATGAAATGATATTCGATGAAATGACAATCGACAAAATGTAATTCGATTAATTGTCATGCGATTAAATGGTTGTTCTACGTAATGCTATTCGAACAAATGTCAATCGATGACTTGGTTGTTCTACGTTTTGTTATTCGACGAAATGTTTTTTCGATGTATTGTGTTCGGCGAATTGTAATTCGATGAAATGTTTTCGATGATTTTTCCGCAGACGACTTGTAGTGCTAACAGACAAAGCTAAAGCGCACTACAAGGCAAACACAATAATTACAAAATTAAATTAATGACATTTAAATTAACATATACATACTAACTACTTACATACTAAAATATTTAATGTTTCACTTTCAGGTTAAACTCTATGCATGTTATGTCTACTATAAATATCCTCATACCCTGATTATTGTATGAAGTTGAAACCATCAACAATACAGTTACGGCTCGAAATTGAACGGTATTTTAATGAATTGAAAAAATTAATCAAAGAGCAAAGTAACGATAGCCGATATATTATATTAATAGTGCCTCATAGAAACACTTCCGACGCCGGCATTGACGCGTCTGTCAGTTGTCAGTCTATCAGTCTGTCGCCGCTAATGTGCTGTAATCTCGCGCGTAATGGACCTGTCTTCAACGAGTGTGTGGGACTGAAATGAACGCAGCTTAAGGCGAGCGTATTCGACCGTTGTAGGCATTTTGTTCACTGCCCTTTACCCCGCTCCCCTGAGTGTAAACTCGACCGCCACGCCGTGAGCCGGCCGCGCGCGGCTGTGAGGTTAATGACCCCGTGCGTAGCTGTAGATCCTACATAGCCTAGTTGGTAGTGGACCTGCCTGCGAACTGCGAAGCGAGGGGTTTCGGGTTCGATTTCCGGCCGGGGAAAATATTTATGTGACAGATAAATATTTGTACTCGTGTCATGGCTGTTATTGTGATGTGTTATATGTGTAGTACATGCCACCCGCGACACAGGTAAATACTTGTAACCTACTGCGGGGGTATGAGTGTGGAAGGGTTTTATTATTATTATTATTATTATTATTATTAGTAACTGCTCTGAGTTGGGGTGTAAGTATACTTTATTTTGATTTATTCATTGGAATTTTAGGTGTAATAAAATAAGAGTAATGATAATTTTAGCTTATCCAGTGGAGACTAGAGGTGAGTGGAGACTGACTTGAAATTTTATGATACGAAACTGTCCAATGGAGACTAGAGGTGAGTGGAGACTGACTTGAAATTTTATGATACGAAACTGTCCAGTGGAGACTAGAGGTGAGTGGAGACTGACTTGAAATTTTATGATACGAAACTGTCCAGTGGAGACTAGAGGTGAGTGGAGACTGACTTGAAATTTTATGATACGAAACTGGCCAGTGGAGACTAGAGGTGAGTGGAGACTGACTTGAAATTTTATGATACGAAACTGTCCAGTGGAGACTAGAGGTGAGTGGAGACTGACTTGAAATTTTATGATACGAAACTGTCCAGTGGAGACTAGAGGTGAGTGGAGACTGACTTGAAATTTTATGAAACGAAACTGTCCAGTGGAGACTAGAGGTGAGTGGAGACTGACTTGAAATTTTATGAAACGAAACTGTCCAGTGGAGACTAGAGTTGAGTGGAGACTGACTTGAAATTTTATGAAAATAACTGTCCAGTGGAGACTAGAGGTGAGTGCAGACTGACTTGAAATTTTATGAAACGAAACTGTCCAGTGGAGACTAAAGGTGAGTGGATAACAAATAAGTAGGTACTTACATACAAAATTGACTAATATCATCTAAATACTAACAAAAAATAACCAACTTCAAAATAACTCGAAAACTACTTGTCAAATCTCCCTCAAATTTATGTGGAACCACATGATACGCACCAGCTTTCTATCAAAAAAAGAATCATCAAAATCGGTTCACCTACAAATAAGTAGGTACTTACATACAAAATTGACTAATATCATCTAAATACTAACAAAAAGTAACCAACTTCAAAATCGAAACGAGCTTTTTTTTCAAAATGGCGGACTTGTAGGTATGCCAGGTTCCGTACAAAAATCTTCAAACCCTTTGGATAAGATATTTTACAAGTATGTTGAGAATGATAAAAAGTATAAGAATAATTTAAAATAAAATACCTAAAGATACGTAAAAAATAATAAAAACAAAAAAATTAAAATGTGTGCCATTCACACATTTTAGAACTTAGAAGTGAAACTTTCAAAAATTATGTTTTCAAGATAATGAGACGAATGTAAAATTTCGGGAAGATGATAATTGTAGGTTTTACTATTCCACTCCACTCCACTCCACTCCACTCCACAAATTTTGACTTTTGACTTTTTTGCCTTTTTTGACTTTAGACTTTAGACTTTTTTGACTTTTTTTGACGTTTTTGACTTGACTGTTGACTTTTGACTTTTTTGACTTTGACTTTTCTTACTTTTTTCACTTTATTGACTTTTTTGACTTTTTTGACTTTTGACTTTTTTGACTTGACTTTTTTTACTTTTTTGACTTGACTTTTTTGACTTTTGACTTTTGACTTTTGACTTTTGACTTTTTTGACTTTTTTGAATTTTGACTTTGACTTTTTTGGCTTTTTTGACTTTTTTGACTTTTGACTTTTTTGACTTTTGACTTTTTTGACTTTTGACTTTTGACTTTTTTGAATTTTGACCTTTTTGACTTTTGACTTTTTTGACTTTTTTGACTTTTTTTACTTTTTTGACTTTAGACTTTTGACTTTTGACTTTTGACTTTTTTGAATTTTGACTTTTTTGACTTTTGACTTTTTTGACTTTGACTTTTTTGACTTTTGACTTTTTTGACTTTTGACTTTTGACTTTTTTGAATTTTGACTTTTTTGACTTTTTTGACTTGACTTTTATGACTTTTTTGACTTTTGACTTTTGACTTTTTTGAATTTTGACTTTTTTGACTTTAGACTTTAGACTTTTTTGACTTTTTTTGACGTTTTTGACTTGACTGTTGACTTTTGACTTTTTTGACTTTGACTTTTCTTACTTTTTTCACTTAATTGACTTTTTTGACTTTTTTGACTTTTGACTTTTTTGACTTGACTTTTTTGACTTGACTTTTTTGACTTGACTTTTTTGACTTTTGACTTTTGACTTTTGACTTTTGACTTTTGACTTTTGACTTTTGACTTTTTTGACTTTTTTGAATTTTGACTTTAGACTTTTTTGGCTTTTTTAACTTTTTTGACTTTTGACTTTTTTGAATTTTTTGACTTTTTTGACATTTGACTTTTGACTTTTTTGAATTTTGACCTTTTTGACTTTTGACTTTTTTGACTTTTTTGACTTTTTTTACTTTTTTGACTTTAGACTTTAGACTTTTGACTTTTGACTTTTGACTTTTTTGACTTTTTTGAATTTTGACTTTGACTTTTTTGGCTTTTTTGACTTTTTTGACTTTTGACTTTTTTGACTTTTGACTTTTTTGACTTTTTTGACTTTTGACTTTTGACTTTTTTGAATTTTGACCTTTTTGACTTTTGACTTTTTTGACTTTTTTGACTTTTTTTACTTTTTTGACTTTAGACTTTTGACTTTTGACTTTTGACTTTTTTGAATTTTGACTTTTTTGACTTTT
Source organism: Thymelicus sylvestris (assembly GCA_911387775.1). Lineage (NCBI taxonomy): Eukaryota > Metazoa > Arthropoda > Insecta > Lepidoptera > Hesperiidae > Thymelicus > Thymelicus sylvestris. The sequence goes on from OU426895.1 coordinate 14,944,805, forward strand.
GACTTTTTTGACTTTGACTTTTTTGACTTTTGACTTTTTTGACTTTTGACTTTTGACTTTTTTGAATTTTGACTTTTTTGACTTTTTTGACTTTTTTGACTTGACTTTTATGACTTTTTTGACTTTTGACTTTTGACTTTTTTGAATTTTGACTTTTTTGACTTTTTTGACTTTTGACTTTTTTGACTTTTGACTTTTTTGACTTTAGACTTTTGACTTTTGACTTTTTTGACTTTTGACTTTTGACTTTTGACTTTTTTGAATTTTGACTTTTTTGACTTTTGACTTTTTTGACTTTGACTTTTTTGACTTGACTTTTTTGACTTTTGACTTGTTTGAATTTTGACTTTTTTGACTTTTTTGACTTTTTTGACTTTTGACTTTTTTGACTTTGACTTTTTTGACTTGACTTTTTTGACTTTTTTGACTTTTTTGACTTTTGACTTTTGACTTTTTTGACTTTTTTGAATTTCGACTTTTGACTTTTTTGACATTTTTGACTTTCGACTTTTTTGACTTTTGACTTCAAGAAGTTTTCACTTCAATAATCATTTTTTCAAAACAATTTTCCATTTATTTCATAACGCGCCTAAATAAGGTATAACTTCAAAAAAGAAAACTGTCTCTCAAGCTCCCAGCCGTCACGACGAGTCGTTTGGCGACTGACACATGCTCAAGGGTGGTAGCTATCCATGCGAACCCCATGGAGAAATAATAATAGTAATAATGGTATTAAATTTAAAATCAATATTACCAATATAATCCCTCGAGGGGCCCTACCACCAGCGGGCCGGATTTGGTCGCCTTTTACGACACCCATCCGGCTTGGGATAGTATTAGATAATAATTGTGTAATTAGCACTTGACTTATACCAATACCCAAATACTATAATAGTAACTAAAGTATAAAAACGAAAAATTTTTATTATTTCAAATTACAGCAGTGTGGATACTTTGGACAGTACCTAATACGTAATATAAGTTCAGAAGGCGCGCGCGCCAAATTCGAAATTAAAATTAGTGTCGGAAATTCGACAACGTGCGGCTGCGATGCCGATTAGCACAGTGTGCTTAGTGCGAGTTGCATCGAAGAGTTACCGTACCTCGTTAACGTCAACACATGACTAACGAGAAATTGCGAGTGCCAGTCTCAAAACGTGACGTGTGTAATTCCACGTTAGTTCACTGAAAATATCTATTATTATGTTGGCAGCAAAAACGTCGTTAAATCTCGTTAAACGTCGTGAAAGAACCCAACCAAATTGAAAATAATACATTTATTTAGTTGGAGCAATAGTATCAAGCTACAATTAAAATAATGGTGTTATACTGTAGTTTACTTGCTATCGTGCTATAGATTAGTGTTTTGGTTGTTTGTTTCATATTAATAAATATAAATTTTTTCAGTACTTACTTATCAATCTTATTATATTGTGGCATTTTAAGCGAGAAAACAGGCAATATTAAATAATGGAACATAGCTACAGTGATAAATTTGATATGGAAAAGTTTTTGTGTGGTGAGGTTATGTGAATGAAATTTATTATTTATTTATCAAGCTCAGATCAATAATTAACAAGCTCACGATTGGTGTAATATTTATTTAATAGGATTTATATGTTTAGGCACGGTGACCTTTGGCTGTAAAAACTTATTCACGATAAACAACAAATGGACAAATCATGTCTATTTTGAAAAATGAAAGTTTTTATGATACCTAACATATTACAATATGAGGAAGTGTACAAAGTAAGAAATGTTATGTCCCTAGTATTTATTCATATCTTTATATTTAAGGTACAATTCAAGATAGATGGCAGAGTATCAAACTTGTCTCAACAGCACTAGCGGAGACTACTACTTCCAACAAAACAACAGCAATGCAACATTTTCCCCATTGTGATTTAAGAGTAAACGAGTAAACAAATACATATATAAAGTAAAAGTATAAACACAGGAACATGGATTTGAGAATTGAGAAGATATGTCAGAATAAGGTCGCTACAAAATATATACTCATTAATTTATATTACAGTGTATGAAATGTGAAGTCTATGACCATTGTAATTTACTCATTGGTTTTCTATTGAGATTGGAATTGAAGGTATAATATTATGTGGGAGAAATAAAACTTTAAAAGACAGATTGTGGTTTTCTTGATAATTTTATTTTAGGAGGCATATTATGTTGAATATTAAATTAATGAGGCATTACAGCATAATAAAATTAATATGTGATTTTGATTTAAAGAGTGGAAATAAAACGTTGAACGGTAAATAATTTTTAATATAATATTTTTGTAATTCTTCTCCGGGCAACAGTATTCAGCTGGATGTCAATAGTCTTAGTTGTAATTCAATCTTCCCCTTTTGTTATTGTATTCTTCTTATTTGCTCTTCAACACCTTTCCTTTAATAAAAATATTATATTACAAATTTATTGTGTTCAGCAGTATATTGAAATCTTTTAAAACAAGGATTAAATATAATGTATGTTTGTAAAACATAATACATAAATATCTATGTTTTATTTATTATATTATGCCTTATTAAATTATTCTTTAACTATTTTGAAATAAAAAAGGCCCATATCATTTTGGCACATTACAATGGCATGGCATATTATAGTGAAGTACTATCAGCAGATCTTGCTGGGTATATTGGCTTGGCAAGAAATTTTAAACATTACTGATACATAATGATAATATAGTCCCAAGTAGATATATTGAATATTAAGCTCACCGCTGGGTATTCAGTTTATGGGTTTATCAAATATGTAATTATTTAATAAATATTTTCCTTGATCCTTGAGGGCTCGTATGCAAACGATATTATCACCTTTGGCAATATTAAGTTGCATAATAAAATAATTCATTGAGTCCATACTTGTAGACAATTTTAAATAAACTTATTTAAATCTTAATTATGTAGGTAATGTAAGTACCTTTTAATTCCAAGAGTCCAAGTCAAGACACAATAATATTAGGTTTATCGAGTTTCTTGCAAGTAGATTAAAAGGTATTGTCTTTAAAAATATCTCCATAAACTTTTTAAAAGCTTGGTGACATTCGCCATTGGATTAGTGTTTATGTTTAAGTACTCTGTGACTGTGATTGCGTAGTGTTTAAGTACTCTGTGATTGGATTACCGGAAATTATTTCTTGCATGAACAATACAAATACTACTTAACAATAATTTTATTCACTTTAAGATTTAGTGGCCGCAAACATGCTCCGAGCAATTATAAATATCCAGTCATAATTTTCAAGAAACAGAAAAAAAGTGTAATTAAAATAATAAACCATCTTTTTATGATTTCACTGGTAAATTTCACGTGAAAACTTTTCGGTCACGTGGTCTCATAGTTTTCGCAAGCTACGTATTGGAACTGTCAAATAAAGCCACTCGCACTCGCGCAATGTTCGAGGAACAATACAATAACCACTGACAGTAGACTTCACTTGGGTGAACGTGAGCGCATGAAACTCGCACTCGCGCATTTTTTTTCTTCACTTTCCCGCCAGATGGCTCTGCTTCGGTCCCATACAAATTTGCATTTACGTAGCGAGCCCGTTATGTCACGTAAAACTCGCACTAAGCACACTGGTCCTACCTCGAAGGCGACTGGCGCGAGAGTAAAATTGAGTAAATTAACGCGTCGGGCGTTTCGTTGCTCGTGGAAAGGGAAAAAATAGAAATTGAAAGGGAAGTTTTTCAAAATTTCAAATTATGATCAGAAAGAAATATTGGTATCTATAGGACCTATACTGTGGTATATTTTTTATTATCTGGAAGCCATATGGCCATACCGCATACGCCCGATGAGTTCTCAACACTTTATTTGATTTATTCACTAGATTAATCAGTAGGCCTCAATAGTAATGAGATATTACTTGTAGTATAGTAGGTAACCGTAACCTCTAGTGGGCCATTAGTCGACCATTAGGTCATATAAACACCATAAATAGCGATACATACTGCTTTCTTGAAACTAAAATAAAATTAAAATGAATGTTGATCCGAAATCTGAAGTTAATTAATATAACATCGTATTTTGTAATAAAATTCATGTTACATAAAGGCATAGAAATACTTGAATAAAATATATGAATCGATTTTCAAACTAGCATACTTTCATCTTGTTTTGATCTTCTAGTCTAGCCCAAGATTCTTAGAACCACCCCAGACTCCTTTTTATAATTCTGCAGAATCATTTGGTTGTATTATTTTTCAGTTTTACGTTGGCGTAAGGACACAACTGACACGAGTGATGTCGTGGCCTGTCGTGTGAACATTATCTGGCCATAAACAACAATATAGTTATAAAATGGCAACAAATCATGCTGTGCCCATTCGGTGATATCACGTAATGTAAAATGATGTCATGTCGTGAAACTGGATTCCTAAAATGTACTACTGAGCTCGTAATTTTGAGATTATACCGCGGACTGACGACCCACTCGCCCGGTTTATATGATTGTTTGTTACACGCCGTTATAAATGGATTATTGGGAATCGCCGTATTGAATGTTTAAGGTTTAGTCATAATTTTGGAATGTTCCTTAACGCGGCTTGAGACAGGAGTGAATGAATGAATGAATGAAATAGGAGAAATCGTCTACAGTGTATGGCGGAAGTGTGAAGTAATGGAAGCTTTTTTTTTTAAATAAAAGACTATTGCCATTTTGTTTGTGCCACAGAAAATCAAAATTAAATTACTAAATATTTTTGTATATTAATGTTTGCAATAATAATGTCCTTTAAATTATTTGGTAATAATTTTTGGTAACTTAAGCTATGTCATACTATGTATGAGCAAGAGAGTTTAGGAAGTTACTAAAATATAGCTTGCTTAGTTACTAAAATATAGTTTGATATAGTTTACGTTTATATACTCTTAAACAATGTAAAAAACGGCTTTCCGTGTATTTAGATACATTGTTGTATTCCGTAGGGTTAGTTTTTAAATAGCGTGAACATGATTGGTCGATGCTCTTATGCTACTATAAGGTCTTATGCTACTATAATGGGCGCCATTGACGATGCGATCGATCGGTTCAAAAGTGCCACTCATGAGCGGTTACAATCTTAACATACACTACCGATCCGTCGTTGCGATCGGTCGGCAACGACGGATCGCACCGATCGATCGCATCGTCAATGGCGCCCATAAGCATGTTTATGAGGCATTTGTTGCCCGAGTAACGACAACGAGCTAAGTAGTCAACAATGTATGGACTTACTGATTGCCTTGTGAAAATCGTGGATCATTACGGATCGTGTGGAGGTCGGGGTTTGGGTCTTCATGAAATCTAGAAACGTTTGTAATTATGTGGAATCTTGGAAAATTATTTTACATGTCCTATTCGGCGTTTGCCTCAGATGTCCATAATGAATGGTAAGAGACGGTGGCATTACAAGCTTGTTTCCTATCCTTATCACACAAAAAAGTCCATGCCACCTATAGAACAGAAAATCCTAGGGCGGATGTATTTATAAACGTTAATTTACTTATTTCGTTATTCGCCCTTCAGTAAAACGAAACTGCTGATTCGTTCAGCCAACAATACGAGTAAATTTAACAAATCATTTTCCGTAAATAGTTCCACGATCCAGTTAGTCACGGAACTGTTTGACCTATAACACTATTAGCCGATATTTTTGTGTCCTGTCATTTTAAATTGTGCTAACAGTACTTTCGAAACACGGTTCCTGCGAGCGAAAGCTAGTTTACAAAGGTCGAAGACTTCCTTCATGAGTCAGATTTGGCCTTTAGAAAACCATTTTATGGATTGCTTGAGGTTTAAAACGCGAGATAAAAATCAACCACGACCGGCTAATTTATGTCTTGTAGCAGATTAAATATTTTTGTAATGTATAAGACCTACTTGAGACTGGATAAAAATTTGTTTCTCGATTAAATCACATGTCATGTGCGGGTGACGGGTGATAACAAAGGTATCACCAACGCGTTGCTGACCAATAAAGAGACGGGGAACGCAATGTTTCTGTTTCAATAACATACACAACGTCTTGTAACATTACCTTCCATTGAAACTCATGAACCTGCTAACAAAGTTTATTTTAACAGATTATATCGCAAGCTTAAACCACCAGCATATTAAGTGGGAGGTTTAAGCAAATAATAAATATCTTACAAACACAAAGTAAGTGACATTAAGTTCGGTGTAGGTTCTTAAAATGTGAAATTTAAAGTGAACAAACTATAAATGTAACATTTTATATTCCCCGCCAATTACACATTTTGGCATCAAAAAGATTGTAATCCGGTTTAAGTGACCCTAACCGAGATGAAATCAAAAATGTTATGTGACACTGACATATTTTGTTTTCAATAGCGAGTTTAATTCGCGGAATGAATCCCGTCGAAACCCGAAATGGAGATAGTTGCCGGATAAGATCCGATAAGGCTCTTAGCTCGAAACAATTTTCCACTGAAAGACCGTTGAATGGTTCCTGGAAAAATTACCTGACTTAAGTAAGATTAAAATATTTGCCTTCAAATGTCCACAAAACTCTTTTAAGTATTTTGTGTTCAGAAACACTTGTCCCCTTAACGCTTGAAAAGTTACTCCTGTAAGCGCCGAAATGTGAAAAAGGACCCACCGTCGGAGAATCATTGTCTCCTCCGCCGACTTGGAACTTTTAAACACTTTCCCAGGTGTTTGTTTATGAGGAATGTTTTACAAACTTTACGGCTTAGATACCATTTTAACGTTACGAGGTCATGGAATGGATCTAAAAGGCTTTTATCAGAGATTCTTTTCAGTGCAGGCCTGACGAGGCGTTTTTACAATAACAAAAGGTAGGTGAGTGGAAAGATATTGAACACAAAAGACCTTTTTTCGTACAAGCACACCGTGTAAAAATAATATTCGCGAATATTTAAATACTGAAGTATCTGTTCCAGTTATATTCTGTTTAGGATTGGACGTGGTGTTTATTATCCTTCCGGCATCGTAAATCACAGACAATGAAAATTTGGAATAAAATCCACTCCACTTATAGGCGCCAAGGAAATGGTTTACAGATTCCATGGGTTTGGATATAAATCGTCGTCATAAATAAGAACCGAGGGTCAAATGACTTCATCCTTGTCTCTTATTGCTGGTCCTTCGAGCCGGATTTCGTGCCATCCGGAGAAAAATGGGTCGACGGACTTTAATAGAAATGGCGTACATCCATTGTTTACTTTGGTAAAATTCACTACTACTTCTCAGGGTGCGTTTAGCGTTCAGTTCTCTAATTTATTAGTGTACGTAGTGTAGATAGAGATTTACATATTGGCTTAGCGTTCGTACACGTGATTTTTTTTTAATACAAGTACTTTGGTATGTAACTTTTAAGGTCTCGTAAGAAACTAGAGTTTAGAATTTTCAATTTAATCTTCTGAACTATCTTGTATGTTTAACAGTTTCTTTTTAATCGTTTTTTCTGGTTACTGAGAGATAAAAAAGTATCATATGATTTAGACTTAGAAACTGCTGTAAATTGCTAAAATAAACATATCTCATTTAAGATACCAATCGATAGATATTGTGTCTGCAAACCCGGCTCCCGCTTGGCTGGTTTGGTAATCTTGAGAGCAGTTTAAATCACCACGCTCTGGTTGCTGATCAACTGCAAACTTCTACAAATTAGGGGCCCTCCTGGACGCTTAACACTAACCCTTAGAGTTAAAATAAAGTTCATGTTGTTTTTATTCCTTCCTCCCTTCTACAATATTGCAGATATTACAATTTTTTACAGCTTTAGCATATTTTAGACAAAGATAAAGGTCGGCTCTTGAATTTTAAACTGTCTGCGAAGTTTTTTTGTTAAATGCAAATTCGGGTTTTTATTCTTTTGATGCAGATTATACGAAATTTTTCTGGACCTCCATTATTGCTACATTCTCTTCACGCTTTAATAAAAATGTTGCCGTTGGCGGCATTTTATTTCTATATATATACATGGTTTGTGCGTGTAGTTATAAAACAAAACCATACGGGGAAGAGCTTTCTTCATGAAAACGTTGTAACACTTCATAATAAAACGTGTGGATCATCTTTCACTGGTGATCCTATCCCAAGTCCAGATTCATAGACCTTCGGATATATTAACACGAGCCTCTAGTTGGGTTCTATGTACAGTAGCTAGGAATGGCTCGAAGACATTTGGTTGTTAATTGCTTCGTTAAGCCCAATGTTACAGTAATTAAGGTGCGTTTTTTTCAAAAGTGCTTTGTCAACATTTTTATTAAAATTGCTTGTCTGCTACTCGAGAATATTACGAGAATTAAGTGCTTTATAATATTCGTAAAGGGGAAACATTAACGCAACTGTTTCCATGAGTCACTTATGAGTTTTAAATGTATGAATTTGGTATGATGGTATTTTTAGACTGTAACTGTGCGAGTCACAAGTTATTTATTTATTGCCCGTCGAGAATTCCAGTAATTTCTAATCAAGTTATTGTTTTCGGTAAGATAATTGAAAACGGTTTGAATAAAACGTCCGGAAACGAAGATACATTTTCTTTAAGAAAGTGCGACTGATCACTATATTTTTTTGCTGTAGCACTTGTAATAATGCAGCTAGACTTACATTAGTAGAGGAAAGTCCATTTGAGTGCCGGATACTTGCAACCCGGGGCGGATCGCGTCATCCCGAGGTGGTTCCGGGCGACGCCAAGCGCGCAGCCTCCGCAGTATCGACCCGCCCCTCCCCCCTCTATCTGTCGCCCCCGCCCTCCCCTGCCACGTGCTCCATTCACCGGCCGACCACGTGCTACCTCGAGTATTGAAATATGCAAGCGATAGGTTGTAGTGTAAGGGTTACGGTGTGTTTGTTTTATTTCTGTATCGATGTTTTATTCAGGGTTTTTTGTTTGACACGGTTTTTAAGTTGATGTCAAAAATGTGGGGGAGTTAATTTTTAGGTACATGTGTAAATTAATATTTAGAAGAGCACGGCAGCAGGATGAAATAATTTCAAATGTCACGAAAATTGTGTTTTTTATGTTGTTATTGAGTATAGTTAATTTTGAGTTTCTATAATATTCTCTTCGTTTCACTGGATTCACTGATAAAGATAAAAAAGAAAAGGAAAGTACATAGTAAAAATTAAATAAAAAAATATTAAATCATTTTTGATAGTATCGCTGCAAAATGCAGATTGTCGGTCTATAGTTATGCATGATTACGTTCAGTTAGTTGTAAGTTCAATATAATTAACCTGATGTTGAATGTCTCAAACTTAAGTTTAATATGACCTGGAATGTTTGAAGTTAATATAATTTATTAACCATTAAAGATATAAAAATTTCCATACGCTTTTGTAAAATTACTATACTTTTAAAATTTTCTAAGCTTTTATTACCTGTAAAATATGGCGCCCAACGTGGGTCTGTTTCAATGTCTTATATTACCGTCCATTATATTCTCGCACCGTATTTTCATTTACGCTCCTGCGTATAATTTAACTTGGAATCATGACTAGCATAAACCCAGATATACATAATCCGTCGTACGACACGGTACGGGGCGGCAATACGCATGCGTCATTCAGGGGAAAACCAAGAGCTTTTAATGTGAACTGCCCCTCACGAAATAGCGTTCTGTATTTTAATTAGAACTCCGGACTTTCCTTTTTCACGCGGGCAACTAGCGCCGATTTAGGCCCGTAATTTCAACAATCGTTTAACTCACAGTTTAACTAAACTACTTCAAAAGTTAAACTATCGATTAAACTGCTCTCGTAATTTCAATGATAAAACATTGCCCGATTAGTTAAACTTAGATCAGTTTATAAATTATAGCAACACTAGGATTTTGTTCATTCATTTTGGTTTAAATTGTAAAGAAATTTATTTGGCAATGTTTTAATTCAAAAGAATTGACGGTTTTTTGATTAACTTTGATAGATTGATAGTACTCACTGACTAAAATCAAGGTAATATTTTGAGGTTGTCTTCTGAAAGTTGTGTTTTGCGTCGGTGTTGACTGTTGTGTTATTATTTTAATAGTGCTAGTGCTCTTAAACCATAATAATTATGAGTGTAATAAAATCTCGTGTGCCTAATTTTATTAAATCGGAGACAAAACTATTGTCGTCTTTGGTGAAAAAATACGCCAGCATTTTGGAGTGCAAAAAGACGGATGCTGTAAATAACAAATTAAAAGAAGAGACATGGGGAAAATTAGCAGAGGAATTTAATAGTTTGTCTGCAATAACATACAGAACAGACAAGACATTACGGGCCAAATACGAAAATATAAAAAAGAATGCCAAATCTAAATATGGCTCATACCGTAGAACTGGAGGAGGGCCCCCTCCGCTTCTTAACTTGACTCAGGAAGAGGAAGTTGTAATGGAATTGTCTGGGACCAGTGTCACAGGATTAACACCTCGTAATGATTGTGATAAGGTATGTAACATAATGTAACACAATGGCATGTCTTTAATACCTCTTTGGTTCGGTTTCAAGTAAGTTCCTGTATCCTAATAGATAGGTAGTTGGCCACTAATAATATGCTTAATGAAACCTATATTTACCTAAGTTGCCTTGTACAACATCTCGAAAAGAGTAGCTTGCTATGTGCTATATATGCGTCAGACACCCTAGCCATAGAGACTGCCAAGTCTCTAGTTATATACTATGCATTACAGTAGGGTAAAACTCCAGTAAATTTCACATCAAATAATCATTATTTCTTTTCACAGATTACTTCAGAAGAAAATGAAGTTAAACCGGAAAATGTAAACATCAACAATATTGTAGTAGAAGAGATAAAGGAAGATGATAATTCTAAGGTGTGTATTATTTTATAAACAGCATGTACCTATGTAATTTCAATATCTAGTCAATTATGTTAATTTTTTTAAAGTACTCATCATCATCATCATCTCTTAAAGGTTCCTTAAATCCCTGAAAGATTCTGAAATGGAATAATGACTGTTGGCAAATTATGATGTTTTTAATTACTGAAAATTTCATCTTTTTTCAGGTTGTAGCTGATAGAAAAGATAGTAGCAAATTTATACTGAAACGAAAAAAAGCTGCACCACTTACTTCTCGAAGAAACCCTGAAGTTTATAATAAAACAATGTCTGAGTATGGTACATTAGCTACAAAAAAAATGAAGTTATTGGATATTCAAATAAAAAGTCTACAAGCAAAAATAAAACAAGACCAGAAAGAACATGAATTAAAATGCATACTGCTACAACTGGAAATTGAATTAAAAAAAAAGGAACTTGAAAATAAATAATTGTTTTATTATTACAAAATTGTTTTATTGATAACTATTATTATAATTATATTTGATTGTGAATTGTTTAATTGATTACTATTATTATGATTAATAACTATTATTATTGTAAACTGCTAAAATAGTTTTGGATTATAGATTGTCTTTTGAAGTTATTATTGTGATTATTTAGCTCATTGCCATTATTTTCCAATAAGTCGATCATGTTCTCGATTGCAACATCTACATATGGCAATTCGTCTCCATTATTGACATATAAGTTGTGTAAAATTGCTGTAGCAA